>NEWO01000002.1:9391630-9450573 GCA_003013225.1 Phalaenopsis aphrodite | reverse complement strand
CAACAAATTTTCATCATCTATCACGAATCTCGAGGTAAGACATGAATTTCGAGGCAATCTTTTGAGCAAGAAACATTCAAACTTCAATTAAGAGTCATCCAGAGCTCCGATTTCAGTACTTATATTCAAACTGACCGGCTCGATGAGACAGACCAAATGATATAAAAACTAGTCCAATCCGAGTCAGACCAAACTCAGATTAAATCATGAAGCCACTATTTGAGATTTTCGGAGGCATTTGGAAGGCCAAACAGATGTTGAATCTACGGAGTTCATAGTTGAATCAATGTCTCTACAAAACGAATCCAATTAGCCCAAGATTGCTCAATTCCGACATCGTTATAGTACTTAAATGTCCATCAAACATCATCCAATTGAGAGAAGCTATCTAAAGCTTACAATCAAAATAGTTCATATTCTTACATTAATTGCACTTAGAATAATATAAATAAAGCCTCACCCCCTCACATGAGGGAGGATGGTGGAGAAAGAACTTGAGGCTTTGAGAAGGAGCTCAAGTCCCACATCATCCTTGTCATCGTAAATCGCCGTCGGCCGCCGCCAACCACCGCCGACCATCTGTGACCACCGTCGACCATCGCCGCCCTCCGTCGATCACTCCTGATCACCGACGACCGTCGTCGACCACCGCCAACCGTCATCAATCACCAAAAACCAGACGCCGACAATCAACACTGTAATCTGAAAAATATAGTTACTATGTTCCGTCTGTGGGACAACAAATTTCTATAATCATCTAATAATAGTGGATCTTCACAACCGGGCTAGTCTCCGTAGTTTTTTCCTTTCCGGGTTTTCCACGTAAAAATTTCTGGAGTTGTCTATGTTTATTTCTCTTTTATTTGTATGTGTGTTGAATTCTCGTACAATGCTAAGATAATAATCCCTTACTCTATTGTCGCGAATTTTCTAGCACGCATCCATGTGAATAATTTTGGTGATATAAATAAAAAAGTTACGGTTTAGATATTAGATATGCAAATCTATACAGATTGAGTGGTATGCATGTAAATGCCTCAAATATTTTAATTAAAATTAAAAGCTGGCATTTTTTATTTGATGGCTGATTGTTTCGACTGCAATTGGGTTTGAATTGAAGGCCCATTTGTATAATATAAATTGGCTCAAAATAAAATAAATAGCTGCTGGGCCTGTCGATCCTGATTTAAGAAAACAATAAAAATTTTCTTAATTATAAAATTTAATATATTCTCTCATTCCAAAATATTCTCGTTTAGCTTTGAACAAATATTTTAATTAATCTAAATATCATTTTATTTTAATAATAATTAATTTGTACTATATATATATATATATATATATATATATATATATAGATATATGTCCAAACTTAGAAGCAGATTGATTTGAAAAACAGTTTAAAATGATGGCATAAAAATAAAATGTAATCCATTAAATAAATAAAATGATCAGAATGAATTTAATTTAATGAGCCATGTTTTATAAGGAAATAAATAAATATATTTCTCAAGAAAATTAAAAACAAATTTGAATTTATGAAAGCTATTTAATAATTAATTAAAAACAGTCAGTCTACTAATTTTTTTTGCAAATATTTTAAAATTTTATTACTTAATTTGAAGGATACAAAATTACCGTTCGAATTTCTAAATATCTCTCAGCTACTTAGGATTTTTTTTTAAGATCAAATATTTGAAAATATAAATAAATAAATAAAATGGTTTGATTTTTTTAAAAAAATTTTATTAAATTCAATATTGTTATTAAGGTAAAAATGAAATTTTGATAATACGAAAAACAAAGAACTTGGCCGAATTCTCTGCAAAGGCAATATTTGACAATGTAAACTGATACATTAGTGATACACCACTAGGGGTGTAAACGAACCGAACACGAACGAACAAAGCTTGTGTTCGTTTTTGGTTCGTTTGAAATTTAGTTTGTTTGAAATAAGCTCGTGTTTGAAATTGTTCGTGAAGTCACTGTTCGTGTTCGTTTCTTAACGAACGAGCCGAACACGAGTCGAACACGAGCTATTCGCGAACAACAAGCCAGTTTGACATCCTTAATATTAATATATATAAATTAATTATATAACTTATATTGTATAAATATATAATATATATATATCAATATATTACTAATATAGTATATTAACATACTATTATTATTATTTTATTATATATTATAATTTATAAAATTTAATTTTTTGAATATCATAAATTTTTAATATATAATTATTTTAAATTATTTTATATTTCGAACAATAACGATTCGAACACGAACGAACGCAGCACTGTTCGTGTTTTGTTCATTTAACTAACCGAACGAAAAAAATTTGTTCATGATCGTCTCGTCTACTTATCGAATAAATCGAACACAAACTCATTGACGAACCGAACACGAACTGTTCGCGAACAACGAGTTTTTTTGACAGCCCTATACACCACCAACAAATTTTCATCATCCATCACAAATCTCTGAGCCATGACACGAATCTTGAGGGAACCTTTTGAGCAAAAAAATTCAAACTTCAGTTAGAAGTCATTCAGAGCTCCAATTTTAGCAAACTTATAGTCAAATTGACCGACTCGATGAGACGTATATAATGATATCAAAGTTAGTCCAATCTGAGTCAAATCAAACCCATATCAAGCGATGAAATCATTCTTGAAAAATTTTCGAACACATTTGAAATATCAAACGAATGTCTAATTCAATGAGTTCATAGTCAAATCGAGCGTCTCGACAAGACAAATTCAACGAGCCCAAGATTGCTCAACTCCGACATCGTTAAGACACTCAAATATTCATCAAACGCTATCCTATCCGGGAAGCTCTCCGAACCGTCCGATCAAAATGATTCATATTCTTGTATTAATTGCACCCAGAATACTTAAATAGAGTCTCACCCCTCACATGAGAGGAGGAGACTTGAGAGAGAACTTGAGGCTTTGAGAAGGAGCTTAAGTCCAACATCATTGTTGCTGTCGCAAACCACCGTCGACCACCACAGACCGCCGTCGGCCACCACCGATCACTGCTGACCTCCGTCGACCACTACCCACCGTCATCATCTGTCGTTAACCACCGCTGACCTCTGTCGACCACCGCCGATCGCCGCTGACCTCTGTCGATCGTCATCAACTGTCATCGATCACCACTAACCAGAAGCCGTCAGTCGACGTTGTACTTTGAAAAATCTAATAACAATTTCACGTATGTGGGACAAGGAGCCTCTGTAATCGTCAATTTATAGTGGATTTTTATAACTTGGTCAAGCCCCATGGTTTTTTCTCTCTATGAGTTTTCCACGTAAAAACTTCTGGTGTCATCGCCAAAAGTTTTTATAACTTACAGCTTGGGTTTTCTACGGGTTTTATAACTTGGTCAAGCCTTTGTGGGACAAGGGGCCTCTGTAATCATCAATTTATAGTAGATTTTTATAACTTGGTCAAGCCCCATGGTTTTTTCCCTCTACGGGGTTTCCACGTAAAAACTTCTGGTGTCATCACAGGTTGATTCATTCTCATTTGAGTGTGTGCTAAATCCTCATGCAAAGCTAAGACGATAATCCATTACTCTACCGTCGCGAATTTTCTATCAAACATAAATTAGATTTATAATAAATATCAAAGTTTAGGTGTAAGATGTGTAAATACATAAGAATTCCATGGTATGTATGTAAATTTCCTATAATTTATTAGTGGTTTGGTTTATAACAAAACGCTATTTTCAATTCAAAGTTTTATATCTAATTAACAAATTGCGTTTGGAATCTAAGAGGAAATTTGCATAAAGATGCTCTTAATTTAACTCGGTAATTCATTATTAATTGTTATTTAGGGGAATTTACATACCTAGCACCCACTTCTTACGTCATTCCTCACATTCTCAATGCCACTCGCCTCACCCCAAATTATTATCATCTTCAGCAAGCTCAACCTTACAGTGGCTCAAATTTGGTCATCATTGGCGACGACTCGAATCTCCCAATTACACGGACCAGACATGTATTCTACCCACACCACACCATAAGCTCCACTTACCTAAACCTTTTCACTCTTCGTTTGACACTCATTTATCTTTACCATCAGCACTCCTTTGGCATTGATGCTTTGGGCAACCACATCATGCAACTACAACCAAGATCCTTAAGACAATCAACATTAAAGCTAGTGCCGTTTCTATTTTCTATTGTCATGAATGTAGTTCTTCTAAGAGTCATCAATAGTATTTTAGTAGTTCTATTTTTGAGTGCTCATGTATTTTGATTAGTTCACTCAGATGTATGGGGTCTAACCCCCACTCCTTCTCTACAAGGCTATAAATACTATCTTCTGTTTATGGATAATCACTTGAAATTTACTTGGGTGTTTCCGATGTTTGCAAACTTATTTTGTTTCACAAATTCATTCAAAATCCGTTCAACATCAACATCAAAACATTTTGGTCTGATGACAGCGGAAAATACACGTCCCGTATATTGCAAACATACTGAATTCTCATGACATTACCCACTAATTCAGTTGTTCCTACTCCACCCCAACAAAATGAGATAGCTGAAAGAAAGCATTGCATCTCATCGAGACAATACAAACTATTCTAAGCACTGCCAAGCTTTCCTATCAATTATGATATGCAACACTACTCACCGCCAAGCTTCCCAATCAATTCTTGACATTAGCACTACTCACCCCCACATACCTTATAAACTGCATGCTGTCCAAAACAACAACCAAACTCCATATGAAATCCTCCATCACAAACAACCAACATACACTCACCTTCACACTTTTGGCTGCCTATACTTTCTGTGGAAACCACAAGCTCCACACAAACTTGCCCCCATATCCCCACCATGTATATTCATTGCTTATGCCCCCCATTACAAAGGCTACTATTGCTATAATCCTCAAACCCACCAAATAACAATCTCACGACATATAGTCTTCCATGAATCAGTTTTCCCTATCACAACCCTTCTTCACCATCGCATTCTACACCCACATATATCTCATCGAGCCTCCTAACTCCGATCTCCCAACAAATCCATACCACCCCAAATCCTCCCACACCTACTGCACCTGCCCTTAACCCGTCCAACATTCCAGAATACACTCCTACCACATCAGCACTCTTCGGCACATGCTCGCTATCACGTCACATGATATACAGCTTGAGGGGGAATAACAATCTATAACTACCTGCAGAAATACAAATCATTCCTCCACTTTTATCTACAACAAACTCTGGTGTTGGGACCACTTCTTCTCTGGAATAATCTCATCTACAACTATAAATGTAATACTCATTGTAGCAGCTATAGCTTTCTTTCCTTTTACCACTGTTAATAAAATATGACAGGCTCAAGTCTCTTTCTTTAGCCAGTATCATCCTCATCCTCTCTAGCAAGCAAGCAGGGCAGCCATTAGCCTAATTAAATATCAAAGGACCATATAAAGTATTAATTTCTGAACAGTTCAAAAAGTTGATTCTTTGAGGGATAGATTCCCACATAATTAATATATATATTATAGGCTTTGAGCTTCGTTATAATGATTCTCATCTCATAGCCATCATTTGCTTGGCAATGCCAAACGGAGAAAGTTGGGAAAGTGTGACAGAAATCAGGCCAAATATAAATAAAGAACATTTGCACACATACCACTCAATTCTTATGCATTTACATTATATGTCAACTTATTATGATAACTTTAATGTGATATACAAAGTAAGAGTGATATAAATGCAAAAAATAAAGTTTGGAGGTTAGATGTGTAAATAAATAGGATTGTGCTGGCATGTATGCATATGCTAACTTTATTATTATTGTTGTTTTTCTGTACAGTACATAAGCTTCCAAAAGCAGTTAGTTTTGCCTTGAAGCTAAAGCAATCCCTGTCAGGAAATTTTACAAATCGTTTATAAATTAAAGCCACATTAATTGTTTTTGTTCTTTTTAAAGTTAAGCAATCTCATGTCATTTCATTTTTTATTTATTTTGTCCTCAAAGAATTGTTTTCTGATTTTTTATATTCGGAGAGTATAAACCAAATTCATATTTATATATATAACAACCACTTCCTTTATTTCAATATCATTTAATCATAAAATAAAAACTCTATCCACATTATCTTTTAATTATTTCAACTCTTGGTTATTGTTAACTTGGTGACTCTTTGGGGCGGATAATTTGTCGCAACGCGATTTCAAAATGCTGGGTTTGTTGTTTGGAAAGTGTGGCACGGCTGCTTCTCAGGATTAATTGGGAAGAAATGTGGCCACAGGTTAGATCCTGCGGTCTGGGTTCCTTTGTTATGTCGTGACGGGGCTGCTCTCATGTTACCCTGTTGTCTCTCTCTCTCGCGAGTCTTGCCCTAACGTCCTTCTCTCTAGCGATCCTCATAGGAATGTCTCTCTCGCAATTCTTACCCTAATTCCCTCTCTCTCTCTCTCTCTATCTCTCTCTCGATTCTTACGGATACGGTGCCGCCTCTTTTTTCTCTCGCTTCTCTGATTAACTGTTGCGGTGAGTTCTTATCTCCCTCTCCTCATTCTGTTCTCTAGCTTTGTTTGGATCATTTGATCAACCTCTGTGCGGTGGATCCTCTTCGTGCGGTGGCTTTTGATCATTTTCTCCGCCTTTGTTTCAGTATTCTCTACCTTAGCATAAATGTCGTGGTTTTTTATTTTGCAAATGCTTATTTGCCCGAGACTTCCGCGGGTACTCTGTGCTCTTATCTTTGATGGTTTTCGGTTGATATTAAATTTTGAGATTTTTGGGAATTCCACATGCAATGACTTGGAGGTGATGGTTTTCGGTTGATGTCGGATTTTGGTTTTGTGTTTGCTCTTTTATGTTCTTGATGTTGATCGAAAATATGTGGTGGTGTTGATTTCACGTGCAATGAATTGGAAACAAGGGGTGCTTTTCGATTGATGTTGGATTATGGTTTTCTGTTTGCTCTATTTTGTTCTTGTTGTGGGCCGAATATATGTGGTGGTGTTGATTGCACGTGGAGTGACTTGGAAATATAAATGATTTCTTGGAACAACAATGAGTCATATGTTAAAGTGTGTGGAGGTGATGGCAGTGATGTGCTGGTGTGTTGGATTGTTTGTTTGTGGAGATGGTGGTAGTGGTGTTTTGTGTAGAGGTCTTGTGTAGATGCATTTGTGTTGGTGGTGTTGTGGATGTGTTAGTTTGCGGAAGAGTTGGTGTGTGGATGTATTTGTGTTAATGGATGTGTTAGTGTTTGGATGTTGATGTGGTGGTGGATTTGTGTTAATGGATGTGTTAGTGTTTGGATGTTGAGTTGGTGGTGGATGTTGGGCGTAGAGATTTTCCCTAGAAGAAGGCTTATCTTGTGATATACACCATCTGTATTTTAAAAATAATATTACCATATGATTAATTATTCTTTTAATACTCAATTTTTTCATTTTGGTAGTCATACAATTCGCTATTTAGTGAGGTGTCTTTTATTTTATAATGTTATACACTGGATATTTGCTTTCAACTATGAAATGTATTAATATGAATAGTTCTGTTATAAACAACATTACAGTATATGAGCAAATTGTTCATTTGTCTAGAAACAACTGAAGTACAACTGTTTTGAAGCTACCAAAAACAAAGACATTCAGCTTATTTGTTGCAGCTTCCGACCACAGCTGTTGCAACGCTTATTAATAAATTACAATTACCCCAAAAAGAATGTTATAAATCATGGGTGCATGAGAACCTAAAAATTGTAAATAAATAAAAAAAAAAAAAAAAGAAAGAAAGAAGAAAGGAAACCTTAAAAATATCAATAAATAAATACAAACTTCAAATTGTTTGAAAGAAAAAAACTGTTTTTCACAGTTGATGATAAGTAAGGGCTAAATTAAAAGATATTAAAGAATTTTTCTTTTAAAAGTTAATTGTCAATATTATATTCGAGTAGACAGTAGTATCCCAATGCCTTGAGACAGTAGCACGAATTAAATATTGAAAAAAAAAGTAGCCGTTAAATTCAAAATTGTGTTATTATATATATATATATATATATATATATATATATATATATTACAGTTCAAAATTGAAATTGTAAATTTGAAAGAGGCATTGTAAATTAGAAAAGTCCACAGAATTGAGCACATGAAAATGAAATAAATGCAACAAATGTGGTTAAGCTTGGATAATCTTTACATCAGGGCACTAAAAGGAGACTTCTTCCAGGAAAAACTAGATAAATAACCAACACACGTCCCAATATTATGATTACATCTTATGACCAAACCACATAGACGTAGAAAAGATTCAGGTATAAAATAAGCATGATGACATTCAACATCCCATATCTAGACAGAACCACCAAAAAGTCATAAAGTGCATGCAGTTGTAATGAAAGTCTGCTAGGATACCAAAGAACCAATATATGACAAATCTGATAACAGACAGCATGACATTCATCCAAGTACATAGTAACAATCAAATGATACAAAGGTAGCCAAAAGAGTAATTATAAGAAACATGAGGGAATCCCTGTTAATGTCGACTAGCTGTTACATACTGAGCAATTGGAAAAAATCATCATCTGCTCATTAGAATCAAAAGTATGTAAATACTAATGTCAATGCTAAGCTTAAAAGTATCCTATGATTGTGTAGAAAAAGGAATACCCCATCTAAGACTATAAAGAAGAAGAATGGCATGGAGCATAATAGTTGTGCAATCAGATAGTTTACAGTAGTTGATAATGTGCATATTGAGACAAAACAGCCAACCAACATAATTATAAGTGATAGACAGTGGAATAACATCATCACAAAATTCCATAGAAGGGTGTACCAAGAGGAATTCAGATCAACAATTAAGTGGCAACAATATACAACAATTTTTTATAAAAGGAAAGAAACCCAATTGACTTGCAAATTGTATGTCCATAATGCAAACAAGCAATCAAAAAAGATCAATTGTAGTATACTCCGGTCTAAGCAGAGGAGATGCAAAAGTAGTGTTCGTGTTTAAAAAATGGATGTAAAGAATACACCAACAAGCTAGTGTGACAAGTGGTTATATGTGAGCAATAAAAAGGTCGATCAGGGATCAGAAGAGAGAGTCAAAAATATAGAAGCCCCAGTTTATAGCAGCAAATAAATTTAAACTCAAGGAAGACAATCTTTCATTCTTTTTTTCTTTATCTAAGGAATGTATATTTTTAATTTCTAAAATTTTTAATATTCATTAGATCTTTTTTTCACAGGTATTAATTTAGAGGCAAGCGCACAATTATTGATGGAGGGAGTAGCAGCATACATGTTTAGGTTTTATAGCGACTTTAGAAATACATGACTAGACTGCATCAGCCACTTATAATACATTAGATTATATCAACAATTTCTCACAACACTTATAAAGTGTTGTTCACTGGTGGCCCATACAATTTATTTACCAGTAGATGAGATGACCATGGCATAATAAGATGTAATCATAATATTGGGCATTTGAGTTGATGGCTCTGGGTTGGTTAGATTGATGCTTGTTGGTGTGGGTAGGAGTTGGGCATTATGACCCGGCTGTTGTGACGATTTGCTAGGTAGCTCCTACTATCTAAATGATCCAAAGGCTGTAGCAACATTTCATATTGGATAAGCTATGGCTCAAACCTGTGTACCCCTTAAGTGGTTGAAATGGACTTTCAATTTAGTCTTGCATATATTTGTCACATATCACCTTCTAAAACATGTCCGTGCTGACATAATTTTCATACTCGACTATTTTCTTATTCAAGATGTCTGCCTTAGAGATTCATTTACATTAATTACGAGTGATGAAGGATTTGATAATATTATTCCAGTAGTATATTGGAGTAGCAGTACTGCAAAATTTATATAGAAAGCTAAAGGATGCAGCTAAACGTCAACAGTTCAACATAATTAGGTATTTGTCTGCATCTTCAGTAGGTTTAGTGACGAGAGAGACTCTATATACAAAAATTGACACAGTTACAGTTGAGAGAGGTTCTATATACACAAACTGACCCTTATCCTACACACATCAATGGGAGGAGTATCGGGTTCAGATATATGTAGTTGGATGTGGAAAATCGAGGTAGATAATGATCAATAAGCTCGAGGAGCTATGAAGTTCGATGTGGCAATTGGTCTATTTCTCAAATACACCACAATGAGGGTATACAGCTGAGGAGGTAAGAGCTTAGCGATTGTTATGCAGCTTCTGGATCTTCCATATACCACTTCACCGCTGCAGACTTATCAGACTTGGCCAACATATAATTTATGGTGGGGAGAACTATAGGGAGGCACCTTTGGACAATCACCATTTATACCTTTAGTGTTTTTTGAATCAAAACTTTCTTGGGTAAGATCAGCTAGCAACCCTTCTCAGAAGCAGGAACTTTGGACGCCCATTGTCAGTTCAATATTAAAGGAGTAGCAATTCAAGTTTTATTTTATCCGGAAGTCTATTAAAATAGAAAAAAGAAAAGAAGGATATGTTTTAGCATTCAGAGGGGTAACAATATCAGTTATAATACATGTATCATTGTGCTCCGTATTAATACACTCTTAAGCAATTGAGCCATACCAGACAGTATTGTAAGCGGTAGAAGAAACACATATACACAATTTAAGAGTCACATGATATATCGTTTTTTCATTCATATTTGAGATGCACAAAATTTTAATTTTTAATAGTTAGTGTATATATATTTTATCATTTTTATTATTTATTGTGATTATTTTTTTGTAAAAATCAACAAAACTATAACTTATTTTACAAATAATATAGAATTCATGTTAATATTCATGAACAGTGAATAAAACAAATTTAAAAATTCTTTATTCAAAAATAAAATAAAAATTTAATAAGACTGCAAGTAAAAAATATATCCTTCACAAATTGAAATGAAATAAATTAATTATTATTACACATGCATATAATAGTAGATGATTGTTTTTTTTTTCCAATTTTACTAAATATTTCTAAACTATATTAATATTCACAAGTTTAATTCCAAAAATTCATCTAATATATTCTAATTAGTATATTAAAACAACCCTAAATGCTAATTAAATTATTATTGTTTTCAATCCATGAGGCATTGTCGCCATTTTAAGAGAACACAGGCCCAAAAATAAACATTGCCACACTTATAATGGCAACTATGTCAAAATAGTTAAATTTTTTTAAAATACTATTTAAATTTATTTATTATTACTTTTTTTTTTATGAAATGGTCAGAGGCTATTATACGAGTCTCCAACCACCCCTAATGTGCTTAACAATTCGAGCACCACATCCTTAAGACCAACTGTGTCAAAGGGGATTCGAATCCCTAAACTGAGATGTCTTAAACCGTGAATGCCAACCAACAGGACGGGGTGATCCCTTCCTCTTAACTCACTATTAATTAAAATATTCAAATATTCAATTCACATAATTTTGTTGTAAAATAATTTTAGTTTTAAAGATAATCGTTCGGACAAATATGCAAATATATGCTATCCAATTTGATTTTTTTTTAATTTACATTTATGTTGACTTATGTAAACTTTAACTACCCGTTGTAACCAAAATTTAATTGTGTAATCTGAAGTAGTGGAGTTGATTCTTGGATCTACCCACAACTGAGAAAATAAGTTGAGTCTAGACATGCAGTTAAGTAACATCTAAGGGTGTAAACGAGTCTGAGTCGAGTTTGAACCACCTCGGCTCGAATTTTAGCTTGATAAGATAATCAAGTTCAAGCTTGAGCTCGAGTTTAAACTTAAGCCAACAAGTTGGAGGCAGCTCAGGAGTCGGGTTGTTTATTATAAAAGAAAGAAAACTATATTAATTTTAAGTTAATGTTATAATAAAATAAAAAATAAAATCAACAATTAAGAGAGAAATAATAATAAATCACTCGATAAAAAATCTAGAATATCATTTTTAAAAATTTATAATAATTTAAAGATAAAATCTTGAAATTTAATATACATTTGAATATATTATATTAATATTTTAAACGAGCAGGCTCACGAGCTAATGAGTCCGATCAAGGCCGGCTTGTGCTTGACTTATTAGCTTATCGAACTCAGCACGCGACTGAGCACGAGCCAACTCACAAGTCAGCTTGGCTCACTTACATCAGTTTATGAACCGACTCAAGCTTGACATATTAATAAGGGGAATGCATGAGAATGAAAAAATATACTGCAAAACATATTTTAAAGAAAAATCTAGAGAGTTTACTAGTCTAAAAATAAAAACAAGATATAGATATTTTCATAGGGGCCCTTTAATATCACTTTTATATTTTGTTTCCTATTTTTTATTTTATTTTATATTATTTTATTTATGTTTTAATTTAAAACAAGAGATACATATTTGACAAATAAGAATGCATAATATTTTTATTTTTTATCTCCAGACAATCTTTAAGAAATCAAAATCAAAATCAAAATCAAAATTTATGTAAGACTAAGTGATCAAAGCGGCGAATCATCAGCACCACTTGGTTTGAGTTTTGCGACTATCGGGAATGATTTTGTTATGTTCAAACCCTCTTGAAATTAAAACCCAATTTTCTTTTATCATAGCAACCTAAAAAGGCTCAATTATGCCTTTAATCAAAATCAACTAGATTATTAAGTTACAAATGTAAGAATAACATTGTTTATTTGTAATTTCTGCAAATCTGCTGATATCGTTTACAAGAATCTAATACTCAGTTCAGCCATATTCTAAGAACCCTATTTCCTATTTTGCTGTAATCACCGGTAAGTTTCCATTATTTGCCTGTTTGGAACAGCCTGAATTCAATCTTCCTCAACCAAAATCTTCACACTTTCTGACTAATATCAAGTTTGCCTAGCATAGAAAGCTCAGTAGCAAAACATTTAGTCCCAAATAGCTGTTTCATGGTTCTTGAATAAATATTCTAATCTACCAATTCATTCTTCCTTCACTAGCTGAGTAAAAACATATAATTTCTTGGAACCTTTTTTATACTAAAATAGTGGTTTAATGACTCCTAAGCTGATGTTAGAAGCTGTTGTGGCCATGCACTACAGTTGCTATACAAGCATGAGGATGAAAGGTGATATTTCTTCTGAAAAAGACGCAGTTTTGGGGGGTATGAAATCAGTCATTGTAACTGCTCAACCACTTCAAAGAGATGCTTTCAGCATAGAGGAACTTGACTGCATAAATCGTGGTTCTTTGTTGTTACTCTATTATATCGATATATTTTGACAGCTGAACTTGCAATATTCTTGATAGCTTGAAAATTTCTAGGATTGTCGGCAATTACTATCCTAGTAAGGACCATTAAGACATGTGAGAATATTGAGTTTAGTCTCATATCTTACAGCCAAAAAAATATATTATTATAGTAATATAAGCGGTAGAATCATACCCATATAATTAAATTTTTGTATTGAAAATGGTTTAGACTCTACTTTGATGCCCTATTGATCTACACTCCCTAACAAAAATACCTATTTTCGTCTTTATATTATGTTTAAAACATGGAAGATTTACATACACAATTCCCATGTATTTAAATATCTAACACTAAACTTCAAATTTTACATATATGACAGCTTATCAATGAATGAAAAGGGGTATTTCATTTTTAAAAAGTTGAAAGTGGTATTTTGGATGTGATATGAACTATTTAGGTCATTAAAATGTAAAGGTAAAGTTAAGATGTTAGATATGTAAATACATAGGAATGGGGTGGTATGTATGTAAATGCCTCTCAAAACAAATGTTAATTCGATTGCTTGGCAATTTATTGAATCTGACCAAACCAGCTCAAACTAGGCCTTCATTGTTTAACCAATAAGCATTTCTATTAAACCCCCCTTGCCATACCAATGTCTGAAATGCATTAGATCTGCTAGATCAGTTTTGTCAAATTCTCATGCAGGCAATTTTGCGAGCGCTGATAACATTACGATAGAAATTTCAAATGCCAATAAATATTAGGCAGTACTTTGTACCTTACAGGCTATGCATCTATCAATTACCCTAAATAGGCAAGATAACATAACAGTGATGATGGTTAACGCTGTTATTATTTACATCTGTAATTGTCACATCATTTCAACTATAATTAGGATCCCTCCCTCCCTCCTAGATAAATCTAATTCTTTTTAGAAGCACTCCAAATAACTTTGATGTCCTTTGAGTATTTTTAAAAAAAACTATCACAAATGGCTATATCATTATCGTCCGCACCGACATTGCCTGGCCAATGATCGTCATCACTGCAAGAACAAAATTATTTTTTTTATTTTTATCTTTTACCTTTTTCCGTCTTGATCTTTCCTTCTTGGTCGCTGCTCTCCCGAATTTCCGATCTTTCCTTTTCTTCTTCCCGTCTGTCCTTGTCGCCTTCAAGTTTCGCCAAGCCTCGTTGCTCTATAAGAGGAGTTAAACCTCATCCGACCGCCTCCTCCCTCTCTCTCCAGATTTTGCCCTGCTTATTGCTCTCGTTCCCGAGCCCTTCCGATACAACCGCAATTAGAGCTAACCTACAAGGCAGGGACAGGACCGTAGGCATGCAACAAACACTGAAAAGTCTTTCTCCTGCTTTCGTCCGCTCCTTACTTTCTCAGGAGGTGATTTTTTATCCAATAATTTAAGCTTTATTAGGAGCAATGACTTCATTAATTATTGAAATTCAGAATGCATCAGCAACAAGTACTCATTGTGCTTAATGAACGAACTTGTAATACGAATCAGCTTGAAATACACCTTTAATATTATAATATATTAATGATGTGACTTATCATTCAAAATCACATGTAATCAATCTAAATTTAATAATTTGAATCTGGCGAATGATGGCACATAACTTCAAAATTCATTTTCTCCTTTTTACAAATAATTCTCAATCAACTCATTTGGAAATTTCTCTTATCTTTCTTAAATTTCTTCTACAATTCCTATAGAGTTTAAACGATGTCAAAGGTAAGGGGAGCATTCAGTCAGTTTAAATGGATCGGTTTATAACTTAGTTAAACCAATTGCAGCCAAAATTTGAAATACAAGGATAGAACCAAAATGTAATTCAATTTAAAAGATTTAATTAAAAACAAACTAAAATTTAGTTGTAAAATAGAAGTGAATTTTATCATTATTTCAAAAGTTGGTGTTTGTAAATTTTTTTCATAAACAATTTTATTGTTTTGCTTCTAAAATGCAATTCCAATGGAGCATGGATGAATGATGAAAACAAACCAGGAGATTATGTAAATATTTCACATTTTTTTTTAGTAGGCAACAACTTATGTTAAAATAATCATAAAATCTAAATAAACCAAATAATTACGTCGTAAAATGCCTTGGCCAATTAGGTTAACAATCACAAGATCTAAGCAAAGATTTTTTAGAATAGGATGAAATGGTGGTCAAGCTATTTCCCACGATTGTGCGTGCAAGCGTGCATCCACAATGTAAACTATAAAAGATGCTTCAAGAATGCTTAATTCCATGAGAAACCCCATAAGCTTCATTGACAGTTCATATTAGCACAGGCACAGTCAAGTATTTAAACTATTAAAAACTTGCAGATTCAGCCACGATCCATAAGTCTAACTATCAACAAGCAAAGTAACAAAATCATTACAATTTAATACTATAATACAAAAATCATGATTGTAACCTGACCTAAACCAAAACCAGGAAAACAAAACGATAGCATAATCTGAATCATTTTTATACCAAAAGTACCTCAGACCTCCTAGGTTTGTTTGGAGTACTTGGGTTTGAGGCAGGCCCTTTGGCTGTCTTCCTTATCATATTATCAAGCTTGATCAAACTCCGAGCAGCCAGAATCACTTGGGGTGTAATATCATGTGAGGCCCGAGCATATACGCAGCGGATAGCAGCTGAACCCGCATCCCTCACCTCTGGTGGAACCAATAGAACCAGAAGGCAGTGAGCCAAAATCTTTAGGACCGGCTGCATGAGCTCCCAAGGCAGTGGGACTCTTGAGCCCCTTCGTGAAGCCCGTTCACCACAGTTTCTCATCTCTGGCGATGAAGAGAAATTCACATCATCATCAAAGTCATAACGACAGGGACAATCTTGGCCAGCCCATGACGAAACAAACTCGCAAAAAACAATCTTTGAAAATGGAGGCATGCGACGGATCCTTCGGTGGTAGCAATCAAGTGCAATTCCAACAATCCAAGCACGCTTGGTGGATTTTACGGCGATCTGCGGCTCTAATGGCAGAGAGAGCAGACCAATGGTAGGTTTATGCGCTGAAGCAGAGCCCTCCGACGGAGTATTGTAGAGCAACGGATGCAATAGATCCGGAACCGAGATAAGGTGGGGTTTGCACGAGCTGGCCTTGACCACGGTGACATAGAGCGCGAGAAATACGGCTTCGAAACCAGCAAGTGCAGGCGCATAATCAGAAGCGAAAGAGCCCGAAAGAGTGACCATGCGGGAGAGGTAGAAGCCGGAAAGAAGAGGGACTAGAGAGAGGACAACGAGGCGAAGGTCGGGATCTGATGATTGGCACGCCTCGCAAAGCCAATGGCAGAGTGGGTCGTCACCCGACCCAAAGGAGGTGTGGGAAAGCGCGGCGGAGAAAGCGAAGTAGGCATCACTGGAGTTGAAAAGGGAGCGAGCGGGACAGTCTGATTCGGCGAGGGCGATGATGTTAGGGGAGCCGAGAAGAGAGGAGAGGGCGTAGATGCGGGACTGGGCATTGGAGAAGGATTCCCAACAGGACTGGTTCGCGTTGCTGGAGCTGGAACCAAGGTTACGGTTAGGGTTGGGGTTGCAGCCAGGATTGTTGGCTTCAGAAGCAGAGATGGTGGCGGAAGAGGACGAAAGACGGGAGCCGTTGGTCGTTGCCATAGAATGAGGCGGTGGCGATGAGAACAAATATGGCAGAAAATTTGAACGTATTAGGGGGCTGTTTGGTTGCAGGATTTGAGCAGATTTTAAGCAGATTTAACCTAAATCCTTTCAAACAGAAAAAAAAAATGACAACAACAAATCTTACAGGATCTCAAACCTTGTTTCTCCTTTATTTTGCCTTAATTCCAGGATTCAGTAAATACCGTCGGATGACGAGAAAGCTGAGGGTTTGTCAGGTAAAGGAGAGATATACGGGAGTTTCGGAGCGCGGAGCGCTGCAGGAGTAAGGAAGGGAAAGCTGAGGGTTTGTGGGTTGGGTTAGGAGCCTAGCGGAAAGAAGAGATATACGGTAGTTTCAGAGGGCGATCTCGTCGCTATCTTCTGGTTGCGACTGCAACACTAGGGTTTATGAGAAGAAAGAGGCAGCGAGGTAAGCTAAGTTAGTTTGCAGGAGAGCGGGAACGGCGATAGAATTCGGGATTAAATATAATTTTATTTAGGGTTTACGTAAATAGCACCTAATTCTTACGCTTTCTCAGATTAACATCTAAACTTTATTTTTTATATTTGGTTCATTTCTATTTTTTTTGTCACATAAAAATATTATTATTTTAACTTTTAAAACGTGAAATATAATTTTCATGTATAAATAAAATGACATGTATATTCAAAATCTAAATTTTAGTGTTAGAATTGTAAATACTTAAAAAATTGAGTAATATGTATGAATATCTTTCTTTTATTCAAGTTAATTTTATTTTATTTAATTTATTAATATTAATATTATTAATTATATTATCCAATTAATTATAATTAAGTGAATTTATGTATAACTTGAAAATTTACATACATATTATCTCAAATATTTTATTTTTACATATCTAACATTGTAAACACTAAATTTACACACATTCCACCTTAAATACTCCAGCCTCTACATTTTTTTTTAAAACGCGTGAGAGTCATCACTTCCATCACTCTCAGTCGGTCGAGAAATATTTGCATGCGTAAGACGTACGTAGCGTTGCGTATGTCAGGTAGGTTACATGGATGGTATCGAGGCTTATAACCGTGTTATACCCCTGTAACCTCCATGTAACCTACATGTAACTTAGAAATATATGAAAACTGAAACGCAAAACTTACTAGTTACAGGTAGTTCACAGAGATGTTACAATGGATATAACACGGATATAACCCCCAATACCCTCCATGTAACCTACCAGACGTTTGCAGCTCTGCATGTCTTACGTGACGAACACAGATCCTCCCTCATTTCTGCGTCAACTCCCAACTCCTGCCCTGCCTTCTTGGTAAAATAATACGTGTAACTTAGCTATGTGTGGATTGATGATATTCACTTGATATTAGGTTGTTTTCAGGTGAATATCAACTCAATACCACCAATCAGCACATGCGGGTAAAAAATAATTTAATATGAAAAGAGTAATATTCACACATAACCACAATAAGGTAGATTTGCAGTTTCATCTTAAATAAGTAATATTATCAAATTATAATTGAGTTATTAACAAATTTGTTAATGAACTTTGGACTTGGTTGATGAACATTAAAAGATATTATTCATGATCATAAATGAATTGAAGTGAACAATGTGGTCATTGTTAGAGAGAAAATTATCAATAACTAAATTATATTCCCCAAAACAATAATGTAATATCAAAGTGAACTTAGAGTAATGCGCATAATTAAGCTTAATCAAGAAAGAAAGCATTCCAGTCTAGTAAAAATTGCATAACTGATGTTTTATGCTGATGAAGCTCCAACTCTGTCGCGAGGTATGAGGCGCAGCTCAGAACCATGTTTGAGAAATACATTGCCTGCATCCAACGGCCAAATACTGCACAAAATTATTACCAGAACAATGGTGCAGGAGGCAATAAATGTTGCCATGAAATACAAATTAAAGGTAATGAGAAGAAAAACAAACTTAAGCCACGTTATTAATGAGATAAATAAAAGGGAAACAATGCTTTGAACTCCAACATGAAACTACAATCATAAGAGGAATGTTATAATTGTCCACCCAAATTAAAAATAAATTGCCAGTAGGGCCTTTAAATATAAGGTCAAAATCACTTCTTTTCGTACTTTTTAAGATCATTTATTTAGTCATTAGCCAAATGCATACAAAATTTCATAATGATCTTAATGTAAAGAATTTTAAATGACAAGGAATTAAGTATAGCTGTTGCTTATAATCCCTTGCATTTGACCATATAAATCATGATAAAAACTTGATAAAATTTGATCACCATATAAATCTTGCATTGTAAATCATAAATAATAGTATGATTTTGAATTGGAAGATTATATTTGAAAAGAAAAGAGAGAGAGAGAGCATAGGATTCTTTTAGGAGGAGAAAAGTCCCACCTCATATACACACAGTGGTAGTGTTAAGGGAATACATGAAGATAAAGATGAGCAAACTTGAGAAAGTGGAGAGTGCTCGAGAATAACAGCCTGCCTCCGCCTACATATTAAATTTGAAATTAACAGAGATTGAATACAGCTAATCAAGAAGAATATTTTGCGATGGTCCATTTAGAATTGTTAGGGCAGCTAGATGATACTTTGTTAAAAGAGCGGACATCAATTTCCTTTTGAAAAGTGATTCTTTATTTTAGAATGATTCCTTCTGTTTTTAAAGTGTTGTTTGCTTTCTTCTTTTTCTTCATTTATTGCTGTCCCAATCAGTCCGGTTTCTTATCCATCTGATACAAGTTCATTAAAGTATCTCAACTGTGCTCAAGGGAGGCTTATCTTCAGTTTTCGCATCTTCATCTTTCATTCATTTGATCTGAATTCTTATTGAATTGATTCTCAGCTGGAGAAGTCAACAAATCTAAAAGTAGTTCCCTATACGCTTCAAAAGAACGAACCATATATTGTTCAGCAAATTCATGTGTGTATTTCATAATTGATTTAAAGATATTTCTTGATATTGATCAAGAAAATTATAGTATCCATCAACCGGATGTTAAAGGAAAATCCAAGTGAACTAAAGCATTTCTTTTAGGTCTCAATGCCACATTAAATACAAGCAAAAAAACAAAACTTATTGTAATGCACAACCAGAAAGGATTCTATACAATAAACAATATGGATTAAAGCTTATTCAATGAAAATAAAATCAAAATGGAGAATAAAAAATTATCATGGGGTTATATTTAGGTAACGCCCATGTTGTTTTATGTAGAAAAAAAAATCATTCATGGTTGATGGTTATGACAAAAGAGGCAATAACAAAAAGAATACGTAAACAAAAGAGGCAATAAACAAAAAATAATATATATATATATATATATATATATATATTACTCTATAACCAATTTTACTTCTAAGAAATAGAATTGAAGTTTTAAATTACATTCTTAAACTACAGAAAATAGATAGATGCGGCAATTAAGTTTAAACAAACATGTAAAAAATTTTGAGCAAAAACCATAGCAATAATTAAATTGCAAAAGTTTTAGTTTGCTAGTTTAAATTAACTCTCAAAGCTCATCCCTGTCAAGAGAATAATTCCCAAACAAATTCATACATTAACAATATAAGCATGAAGCAAATCTTTGGGATAAATATTAGTGCTAAAAGTATCATCGTAAAGCATACAGGTTGATCTAGCACAGTTAACACCTAAAACTATAGCATCCTGTTTTGTAAACCACAAGGGCAGAATAAGTCTAAATTGGGCAAATGCAAGTATAGAACTCGACGAAGCTATAGAAACTAATGGTTTCCAACCAGCCATATTTCACAAATTATAGCACATTGAAACTAAGGCTTCCTAACAAAACAAAGAACTGCGACACTATCATTGATCACCCTACCGCTACCAAAAAGATCGCTCGCCTTCTTATGTTGCTTATCACCAAAATAACTTGTCTATAACTTCAAAATAATAAGATAAGTGACAAAATAAATATAAATCCAATTTATGCAGGGAAACATTCATGCCCAAAGAAGCATCTATTTCAACCAAAGCAACATCCAATCAAACATAATATTGCAATTAAGGCGTGCAAAAATATCTAATCTAATCAATTTGAGTCAATTCTCACATGTCATTGTTCAATTTCAGTTCCTAAAAGCTAAAATATATAGCATAAAACGGGCAAGTTATGCTAGTTGTGCAACCCAAAACTAAAAATAACCGACTAAAACAATTTATGAAAATTACTTCTCAAAAGAACCAATTAATTACTCAAATATTGAATTATATCTTAAATATTTTCTTCTATAAATACGTAAGTTTACATCTTCTAAGCGATGCATGCACGTTATCCTATATGTTTGCATTTAATTATTTAAAACATAAAAACTCCCTATTATGTAGTGTATGTTAATTTCATTTAATTAATTTTAATGAAAATGAAATGTGAGAACTTAATTATCTTTAATGGCATTCCCAAAAAAAAAAAGTTTTAAGTAATCTATTTTTATATATAAAAAAAAATCAAACATAAAATAATGTTAGGCCCTAGAATGTAATTGAACCTAAGGATTGAATTAGACCCAAGCTAAAAAATTATACTCTCCCCCTCTCTCCCTCTTTCCCTATCTCCCGCTTTTTCCGTTTCTCATTTCCTCCATCTCGCTCCCTCTCCTATTAAAGATTTGTATCTATTTTCATATTTCTTCTCTTCAAATTGTGTAAACATTTGAACAAGAATTGTAGGATGAATACAATTAATTTATATACTTGTCAAATCAACAAAGGCTAAGAAAATAAATAAATTCATGAAAATGAGAAATCATTGGAATTTTTGAATATTTGAATCAGTCTTTGTTTATTGGTTAACTAATCATCATTGCCATTTGCCTTATCCTGATTGTTTTGAATCAATTTGATGAATCCCCATTCATTGAGTATTGTTGAGTGTCAGGTGTGTATTTTGGTTTGCAAAAGTCACTTCTAGACAACCGACAATCATCATCTTTGCTCCGCACCTTTCAAACCTAATTCTTGCACATTAATTTAATCACCACCATATGTGTTTATCTCCTACACTGAGGAGCTCACCTATTCAATATAAATACTTTTATATTCAATGGGCTCTATTTTTCAAGTCATTGATATTATTATTTATTTAACTTATCTATAATTTTCACGTAATCATCTTAATATGATGATCAAAAGGTTCTTTGTTACAACCATATAAAATAAATTGTCTAAAATTATACAGCTTACCTCAAAAACTAAATGTTATTCACTTGGTACGATATAATCACTAGGCACTTTTTTGTTCAAGTACTAGCTTTGCTCTAAAAGCTATGTCCTCATGAGAAGTTTGGTGACCCACTCTTAAGTAAACGACTTATAAAATTTAAATATAGTTTACCATAAGCATAAGCATAATAAGCAATATCACTAACAAATAGTGGGGAAAATATGAATCAATCTACCCAATTACAATTTAGATTTAATAAAAAGTGATGTTCATGAAGATTTATGTTTTCAGTGACATCAACGCCACAGGGCCAAATGCTTTGGTGGATGAATGCATGATTGACAAAAAGAACATAAACAACTATAGCCATCTTTAGATATTAAAGTATCAACGAGAAACAAATGAAACTAAAACCTAGAGATATAATTCTCCTTGTAAATTATGAAAAAAAGAATGAAGCCATTGAGGAATACCCGCATTTTGCTGAGGATTGATCCCAACGCCATCTGCACAAAAATGAAAAACCATTAGAGTAAACAGTGAAAAGGACAAATGATTGCAAGAAATTCTTCCACCTAGAAACATAAAAATACTTTTAAGTGATAGTAAAATTAAAGATTACAAGGCAGCAAGCAGGTTTCTTCCAATATGGTGCTTGGAACTTGAGAGAAAAAAATGAATAGTCAAAATAAAAAAAAGTCATGCATAGACCTTGAATCTGATAATTAAAAGGACAATTTTATTGGTTGCCACCCTAAAAAAATTTAGCATATCAAACTAGTCTTCGATAACATGCACCCCGCCCTAATCTATACCTTCTTACTCATATGTCACTCAAGCAATTCTTATCACCACACTCTAACATTAGAAGAGATAACTAACCCAAGATTTTAACCATTTTCTTTATTAAAGTTGGAAGAGCATCACACTGTCAAAATCTCTATATAATTGTCCAAATACCTCCTCCATCCCCTACCTACTGTCCTCTCTTTCCCTCTCTTCAAACCCTCAAATATTGTTCTTAATGCCATAAGTGGTTGTCAAAGAACCTTAAACCTTTCCAATCAATCATCATGAGTATAGAGAGAGTATAATAAATTTAGAACAAACGAATCTCTTGACCAGCAAGATTTCCAAGGAAACCATACAGAATAACTTGAAAGACTATTCCAAACAAGGATGAAATAATTGGACATGAAAAATCCTAGGAGTTTTGAATACCTTGCCATCGTTAACCCTTCCATCATTAAATGAATTCTCCAAGGCGTTAACACCAATGGTAGCCGTATTCCTCTCTCATAGATATCTTTTCCTAGAATTTGTTGACTTCATCCTAGGCTGTGCTTACCCTATGAATTGTTTTCTTTGATCGAGGGTAAATTGATTGATTTTATCAGCCATCTTTCACTATGGGTTGAAGGGTTTCAAGATTTAGTTTTGGAGCATTGATGATTGTGTGAAAAAAATGAACTAATGATCTTCAATAATTAGTAAGCCAGTGTAATTTTCTTATACCATCAATTTTGAAGAGATTATGCAGATTTTATATGAACTTTCTAATTATATGGACGACTACTAGTGTTTTGAGTTAATGCACTATAGAATGTAGCATAAATTGCCATAACTGTGAATTTCGTTATTATTTTACTTTTTAATATATCTAAGTTTCAAGTTAGGTTTTTGANAAAACTACAATCTAAGTACTTGATTAAATTAGATTTAAAAATATGAGAGAGAAAACCTTGGATTTATAATTCATCTATACTAATTTCTAGCAATTGTTAAATTATATTTCTAGATCATTTTAATCGTAAATCAAGAGTATATCTATCTTCTAATCTCTGACAAAAACTAGAAAACACAATCAGTCTCTCTAAATTAGATATATATATATATATTCTAAATAGTTATGAAATTGCATTAAAAATTATCTTTGCAGCTTGTAAATCCTTCAGTAGTATGTGTTTATATACTCAATAACTTGATAATTTTCCCTAACTATTCTTCCATGAACCCATCAATATCAATGAATCACACTAAATTTAAAATTTGTATACTACCAGCACATAATGAAATTTGGAGAGAAACTAACAACCATAAAACAGTTAACATAATCAAATTAAGTTTCCACAAGAACAGTAAGGATTAATTATAAATCTAAAGTTTTATGACTTAATTCATATTTCTGTAAAATAAAGCGCAAATAGAAAGAGACAACATTTCAGATTTACTAAAAAGATACAACATGTTGGAGAAAATAAACCCGAAATGAAGAAGTTCGTAGCTTCGGATTTCTTCTCATCTTCATCCTCCTTAGTTTTTCACAAGTGCTCTCTTTCCAGCTCCCCTACTTAACTCACTCTCACACTCGCTAGTCTCTCGCTAGTACACTAGAACGCTTTCTTAATCTCTCCCCTCCCAAAATGTGACTCCATATCATAATTCCTGCTACTCATTCTATAGCTTCTTCAACCAGCTCAGCAACTGCTTTAGAATTGAATCTTTCAAGTTGTCACACCATAGCATGGCCTCAAGTGGCAGCACAACAATGCATGTAGCGTTGCAACTCTAGGCTTTAGCATTGAAGTGTTGACCTCATTTTTGGTGAGGTCTCTTACTCTTCTTAGAGCCTAAGATCTAGCCTTAGGGTTTCCTACCGACTCTCTTTGAGGACTAGTATGGGACCCGCACAAACTAGAAATTCGAGTTACTTCTTGACTTCTCACAGTTTGATGTGACCGGTTCCAAATCCTCAAAGCTTAGTTGAGTCGATTAAAACCAGCACGATGAAGCTCAAGTCGAGTTCCCATAAGATCTAAAGCCTTAGGAAACGCTTCGTGTCATTCGCGCACACTCACGATGCACGAATACCACAATTCACGTGTCGATGAATTATTATCGAAATTCACGTCACATGCACCCGTAGGAGGCTCTACGATCGATCACGAGCGATAATTTTAAAGAAATTTGAATTTGAAGCATTTTCGACCCGACCACCAACGAAGTCGTCTGGGCGACCCCAAATACCGAAACGGACCGCGCCGGCACGTCTGAGACGTTGAATTTAGCTAAGGGAGACACTTATTTTGATATGTTCAGGGTGGGGTCGAATCGTGCGCGAATTGCGGAAATTCGAATATATGATATTATATTATTAATAATATATATATATTAATGTAAAATATAAGATAGGGGGAGTCGTGGGTTTTATCTGCCCTAAATCCCTAATTTGCCTCCTCCGCCTTCAGTCCTGTCCCCTTCTTTGTGCCCGGGCCTAACCTGAGCCCTAGTCGTGCGTCCATTGGCTCATTTCCCTCTTCGTGTGACGAAGGGTTGACTCCCTTTTTCCCTTTCGACATCCTCTGCCCGAGTCGTTTTTTCCCGAAGCATTTCCTGCTTCGTCATGTTGCGCGGGAAGCTCTTTCGGGGTAGCTTGACTCTGGCGCTCTTGTTCCCTAGGTGCCAAATGCGACAATTTCCTTCCTTCCCGATGGTTTCTTTCTCTGTGCCTCTGTCTGCGATTGTATTATTCTTGCTAGGGCGAGCGTTGGGTTGGCTTGACCCTCGGGTAATTTTTGTGCTCTTCTCCCCTCTCTTCTGTGCCTGTAAAAGTCTAGGGGATGGAGTTTCTGAGAGGTTACCAAAATTGGGAGTCTGGGGAGACTCTGTCGGAATTGCTTATTGTGTTTGTGAGCTTGGTGTTTGGGAAGTCTTGTGATTTTCTTCTGTTGTTTTGCTAAAGCTCAGGCAAGGTACTTGCTCTTCTCCTTCTCTGTTCTCCCCTCTAATCGATAGAGGCTATGTGTTGTTTTCTTCTTTGCTCAACAGAGAATACATGCAGGCGAAAGTTTAATTGTTTGGCTGGTACATCATACTGAGGCTGCTCTTTAGTT
The DNA here is from genome assembly GCA_003013225.1 of Phalaenopsis aphrodite. Lineage (NCBI taxonomy): Eukaryota > Viridiplantae > Streptophyta > Magnoliopsida > Asparagales > Orchidaceae > Phalaenopsis > Phalaenopsis aphrodite. The sequence goes on along the minus strand of NEWO01000002.1, from coordinate 9,424,602 downwards.
GTCTTTGGCTTTAATTTAAATGCTACATTTTACTGAGCCGATTTAAAATCCTCTATGATGTTTAGCTGCAGATGTAGACTTATCAGAAAGGCATGGTTTAATTCTTACGCATGTTCAAGCTTCTTCCTCATGTTTTTATCACATCTACACCTGTATGTTGAAATTTGAGGGCTGTTTTAGCCTTGTGGGCTACGGTTTTTCTTGCCGTATTGGTTTGACACTGAAACTTTTGAAAATTTTATGCTTGTTTCTTTGCTGCCTTCTCCCCCTTTCGACAAGTTTGTAGCTGATTCTTGAGGTTTCCTTTGAAGTTTTATGTTGGGGCTTTGGTTTTGATGCTACCCTATTGCCCCTCTGTTTGAAGTGTATACAGGTGAATTCATTTGGTTTTGGGGGCTTAATTTTGCTCTCTATTCATCCCTCTGTTCCAGGGGTATGCTGAATGGGAATTTGGGTTTTGTCAGATTTCATGGAATTTGATTTAGGGGCTTAGTTTTTCCCCCTGTGGCTGCCTTCCCTGTTCGAAATACTGGTGCAGCTAGGATCTTGGTTTTGCGCTTTGAAAAACTTGCTTTAAGGGCTTATTTCTGTTTNAAAACTACAATCTAAGTACTTGATTAAATTAGATTTAAGAATATGAGAGAGAAAACCTTGGATTTATAATTCATCTATACTAATTTCTAGCAATTGTTAAATTATATTTCTAGATCATTTTAATCGTAAATCAAGAGTATATCTATCTTCTAATCTCTGACAAAAACTAGAAAACACAATCAGTCTCTCTAAATTAGATATATATATATATATTCTAAATAGTTATGAAATTGCATTAAAAATTATCTTTGCAGCTTGTAAATCCTTCAGTAGTATGTGTTTATATACTCAATAACTTGATAATTTTCCCTAACTATTCTTCCATGAACCCATCAATATCAATGAATCACACTAAATTTAAAATTTGTATACTACCAGCACATAATGAAATTTGGAGAGAAACTAACAACCATAAAACAGTTAACATAATCAAATTAAGTTTCCACAAGAACAGTAAGGATTAATTATAAATCTAAAGTTTTATGACTTAATTCATATTTCTGTAAAATAAAGCGCAAATAGAAAGAGACAACATTTCAGATTTACTAAAAAGATACAACATGTTGGAGAAAATAAACCCGAAATGAAGAAGTTCGTAGCTTCTGATTTCTTCTCCTCTTCATCCTCCTTAGTTTTTCACAAGTGCTCTCTTTCCAGCTCCCCTACTTAAGTCACTCTCACACTCGCTAGTCTCTCGCTAGTACACTAGAACGCTTTCTTAATCTCTCCCCTCCCAAAATGTGACTCCATATCATAATTCCTGCTACTCATTCTATAGCTTCTTCAACCAGCTCAGCAACTGCTTTAGAATTGAATCTTTCAAGTCGTCACACCATAGCATGGCCTCAAGTGGCAGCACAACAATGCATGTAGCGTTGCAACTCTAGGCTTTAGCATTGAAGTGTTGACCTCATTTTTGGTGAGGTCTCTTACTCTTCTTAGAGCATAAGATCTAGCCTTAGGGTTTCCTACCAACTCTCATTGAGGACTAGTATGGGACCCGCACAAACTAGAAATTCGAGTTACTTCTTGACTCCTCACAGTTTCATGTGACCGGTTCCAAATCCTCAAAGCTTAGTTGAGTCGATTAAAACCAGCACGACGAAGCTCAAGTCAAGTTCCCATAAGATCTAAAGCCTTAGGAAACACTTCGTGTCATTCGCGCACACTCACGATGCACGAATACCACAATTCACGTGTCGATGAATTATTATCGAAATTCACGTCACATGCACCCGTAGGAGGCTCTACGATCGATCACGAGCGATAATTTTAAAGAAATTTGAATTTGAAGCATTTTCGACCCGACCACCAACGAAGTCGTCTGGGCGACCCCAAATACCGAAACGGACCGCGCCGGCACGTCTGAGACGTTGAATTTAGCTAAGGGAGACACTTATTTTGATATGTTCAGGGTGGGGTCGAATCGTGCGCGAATTGCGGAAATTCGAATATATGATATTATATTATTAATAATATATATATATATTAATGTAAAATATAAGATAGGGAGAGTCGTGGGTTTTATCTGCCCTAAATCCCTAATTTGCCTCCTCCGCCTTCAGTCCTGTCCCCTTCTTTGTGCCCGGGCCTAACCTGAGCCCTAGTCGTGCGTCCATTGGCTCATTTCCCTCTTCGTGTGACGAAGGGTTGACTCCCTTTTTCCCTTTCGACATCCTCTGCCCGAGTCGTTTTTTCCCGAAGCATTTCCTGCTTCGTCATGTTGCGCGGGAAGCTCTTTCGGGGTAGCTTGACTCTGGCGCTCTTGTTCCCTAGGTGCCAAATGCGACAATTTCCTTCCTTCCCGATGGTTTCTTTCTCTGTGCCTCTGTCTGTGATTGTCTTATTCTTGCGGGGGCGAGCGTTGGGTTGGCTTGACCCTCGGGTAATTTTTGTGCTCTTCTCCCCTCTCTTCTGTGCCTGTAAAAGTCTAGGGGATGGAGTTTCTGAGAGGTTACCAAAATTGGGAGTCTGGGGAGACTCTGTCGGAATTGCTTATCGTGTTTGTGAGCTTGGTGTTTGGGAAGTCTTGTGATTTTCTTCTGTTGTTTTGCTAAAGCTCAGGCAAGGTACTTGCTCTTCTCCTTCTCTGTTCTCCCCTCTAATCGATAGAGGCTATGTGTTGTTTTCTTCTTTGCTCAACAGAGAATACATGCAGGCGAAAGTTTAATTGTTTGGCTGGTACATCATACTGAGGCTGCTCTTTAGTTGTCTTTGGCTTTAATTTAAATGCTACATTTTACTGAGCCGATTTAAAATCCTCTATGATGTTTAGCTGCAGATGTAGACTTATCAGAAAGGCATGGTTTAATTCTTACGCATGTTCAAGCTTCTTCCTCATGTTTTTATCACATCTACACCTGTATGTTGAAATTTGAGGGCTGTTTTAGCCTTGTGGGCTACGATTTTTCTTGCCGTATTGGTTTGACACTGAAACTTTTGAAAATTTTATGCTTGTTTCTTTGCTGCCTTCTCCCCCTTTCGACAAGTTTGTAGCTGATTCTTGAGGTTTCCTTTGAAGTTTTATGTTGGGGCTTTGGTTTTGATGCTACCCTATTGCCCCTCTGTTTGAAGTGTATACAGGTGAATTCATTTGGTTTTGGGGGCTTAATTTTGCTCTCTATTCATCCCTCTGTTCCAGGGGTATGCTGAATGGGAATTTGGGTTTTGTCAGATTTCATGGAATTTGATTTAGGGGCTTAGTTTTTCCCCCTGTGGCTGCCTTCCCTGTTCGAAATACTGGTGCAGCTAGGATCTTGGTTTTGCGCTTTGAAAAACTTGCTTTAAGGGCTTATTTCTGTTTTGTTTTCTTTTTTTGTTGTTGTCCCCCCTTATATGAATCATATGTTGAATGAAATATTATCTTTTTGAGGCTTTGAAAAGGTTTATTTTAAGGGATTTAGCTTTGTTCCTTGTTGCTCCCTCTGCTCGAAACACCTGCAATTGGTGACGTTTGATTTTGGGGCTCTTATAAGCCTTGTTTTGGGGCACTGTGTTGCTCCTGGTCGTGAGCCATCCTGTTTGTGGTTCTCTTTGTGCTGGGGCTGGTGGCTTCTCCTTTGTTGCTCCTACCCGAGAACACCTGTTTATTTTGCTTGTCTATTTGTGTTGGGACTGGTGGCTTCCTCTTTGCTACTCCTACCTGAGAACACCTGCTGGTTGGTTGTGTGGGCTGCTGCCCTTACCCGTGAGCATCCCAGCTGGTTTTCTTTTGTCCTGTTTGGTTGTTCTCTGCTGTCCCTAGCTGTGAATACCTGTTGTTTGGTTGTGTGGGCTGATGTACTTACCCAAGAGCATCCCTGTGGTTCTCTTTTATTTTGTTTGGTTGTTCCTTGCTTCCCCTGGCTATGAACACCTGGTTTGGTGGTTTTGGTTTGCTCCCCTGCCAGTGAGCATCCCAGCTGGTTTTCTTTTGTCTTGTTTGGTTGCTCTCTGTTGTCCCTTGCTGTGAACACCGGAGTTTGGTTGTGAGGGCTGCTGCCCTTACCCGAGAGCATTGGGTTGGTCTCCTTTTTGTGTTGGCCATGTGGATCCCTGTTGTACCTAGCCGTGAGAACCTGTATGGGTTCCTGGGTGTTGTGTTGGGTTTCATACCTCGTGGAAGCTTTAGTTTGGGGTGGAATGATGGGCTTGAAATATTTTAATCCTTATGCTTGAAAGAATTCGGATGACCCTTTTCGAGGAACGATCTATTAAATATTGGGCGAGAATCCATGGCTCAATCATTTGGGCTGAATTGATTTCAATATAAAAACAAGAGAGAAAAAAGAGATGAGAATTTCTTTTGGTATTTTTGGGGAAGGCTTGGGGGTGGCCTGGAATCCTCCATAATATGTCTTTTTAGAGATGTGTTGAAGTTAGCATTGGGGAGCGTGCCCCATTTCATTGCTCAATCAAGAAGTCCCACAGGTTGAATATTTTAGGCTAACCCTCCTACCGCTTTGGCTTTCATTCCTAAATTAATTTTGGACGCAAGTTAGTTTTCTTTTGTTTTTCTTGTTTTTCGGTTCACTTTCCTTACTTCTTGATTTGGGTTTTGAGCGCTTATGTCCGAACATAAGTGCTCATATATAGTTGCAATTATATATGAAACTATCAAACAAAGTCGTAAGTTAAACGGTCTTTTTGGGGTTTTAGGACTTGATGATAAAGGCATTCGACAGTAGAGCGAAATAATATTCTATTTAACAACATCAGGATCCAATTCAGGGACCCCGTAAAATATAGGATGACAATATAATTCACCGACACCAGACTAGCAGGACACCCTTGCCCTCTTAGGTTGTTGGTGGTCCTAGCCCGACGGTGCGATCGACTTGTGAACAATCATATTTTATAAAAAAAATGATAAGAACAGATACGCTATTTACAAAAGTACTTCGACTACAAAACAGATATTACTTTCTCTTATATGCATGGAACCTATATGCATGTCAAAATATAAATTTTAAATAATATAACTCGATTGTGCACTTGTCAATTGTCGGTACTGGGCTAAGGAATACCCTCCTAATTTGGTATAGTAAGACATATTTCTAGTTGAATGTCGGACTCTAAACATACGGGTGACCGATAATAGCCTTCGGAGTCCCTCAAAAATACCTAAATCTGAGCCTAGTCCGACTCGAATGCTTACGGCTTTTTTTCTTCGGATTTTTGTGTGTTTTCCTACGGTTTTATCGAAATCTTTGTAGAGCACTCGTAATTTTTCTCTGGATTTTCCTCGTGTTTTCGACGGTTTTCTTCAAGTTACTGTGGGTCATCTGCCGCTTTTTCTCAAGTTTTTTCAGGAATCGTCGACCCGTCAGGTATACTTGTTTTTTTTACATTTACAACGTTTACTTTTACTATGACACACTTTACTGCATATACACATAGTACATGCCTAAAATATTAATGTTTACTGTTTATTGCATTTTGTAGCATATTTTTTCTTTCATTATTCATGTTGCTTTCACAGACTTGCAAGGACCATTCAAGATAGAGGACAGTAAGACACCCAGTTTAGGAGATATCCTATAGGGAGCCACTGACCAAATAACTACATATTCATACACACCACAACCTCGAACCTATAATCGATATGTTAAGGAACTTAGAGTAGTTTTTTTCCAAGAAATGGAGCGTGGAAGCAAGCGAACAGAGAGCAGCGATCGAAACCACGACAACGAGTTATAGGATGTCTCTTTAGAGTCGTAGGATAGTTGGGAAGTTGTCGGGGTTTCCCCGGATCTGTGACATCCCTTATCTTTCACTGCATTGACTCATGAAAATAATTGTTCCTCTTTTGAATCATTCTCCTTTGTTTTCCTCACATTTAGCCATAGAAACCAAAATTTACAATCTTGAAGGCAAAACCACTAATCTTAATCGAGAGTCTTCTTAAGTGATTTTGATCATTTAAGATGTAATTAACTATAGGGGTTTTCCTCTACAAGAAACTTAAGAACTCAGCTTAATATAAATTTTATTTAATCTTTCGTATTAAATAGGAGAACTTGTCGGCTTATAAAAAAAAGTTTTGAAGACCAAACAGACGTCACAAATCTTTTAGTTTAAGTGGTTAAGCCTACCAACAAGTTATATGCGTATCATTTGGGATAGTGTACTACTTGTGGTATCGCGTTCAACCATCTAGACTATCAAATATGTGAGGTTCATGCGGTCTCACTTTTCAAAATTAAAATATTATTTTTTAAATTATAATCATAAATATATATATATATATATATATATATATATATATCTAAATTAAATTCAAACGTCAACTTTCAAAAATAAACGACTGACACGAAGCATTGAATTCTCTATGATTTGAGTTGATTTTTGCTCCTTATGGTGCTAAAGTGCTTCAAAAAATGTCATGGCTTGAAAGTCATCTTTCAAACTAGCATGATTGCGCTGAACTATCAGGTTTTGAACAATTTGTTCAAATGTCTAGAACCATAGTATTGATTAAATAGCGCCTGGACAACATCTTTAGCTCCACAATGCCAGTTGGTCAGCGCCCAAGCATACCCTTTATTTCTTTGGTTGTTATCAATTATGAACAATATCACATTGTCGCTTGATAGAACACTTAGGCACGATTTAGATTCTTTAATTTTTACACATTTCTTCTCCTGTGAAATTCCAACCAAAAACGTCATAAGTAGTGATAATAAATCATAAAATGATATATTTTTGCTTAAAATTTATATTTATTTCATTCAATTCAGTCAACTGCATTCAGCACTTTCGATGAATCAATTTATAAATTGGTCATACTGATTGAATCTAAAACTTGAAATCCAAAAGCCGAACCAATAAATCTATTGATAAAATTTAACAAACTGAACCAATGTATAATTTTATTTAAACGATTTGGCTTTAAAAATCTAGTTGTGAAATAGAAGTTCATTATGTCATTATTTCAAGAGTTGAGCTTGTAACTTTTTTTCATATATAGTTTTGTTGTTTTGAATCTAAAATGCAATTCCAAAGGAGCATGGAACAATGATGAGGACAAACCAAGAGATTAAGCAAATATTTCATATGAACTTTTGAGTAGACACATGATGGAGCTATGTTAAAATAATCACAAAATCTAAATAAACCAAAAGATTGTAGTAAAATGCCTTGGCCAATCAGAGACAACCACAACGTCATGGGGGTCTTTTATAGGCCAATGGTGATCCGAGGCTTAACTGGCAGCAAGGAGACATGGTTTGAACTCGTGAGAATGTTCTCCACCATACACAAAGAGTTGGGGAGGTGGAGATGATCGTGAGGATCAATCCTGGGTGATAAGGGGCTCAGCTTGACTTGGTCCATGGTGACTATTTTTGTTAAAAACCTTTGTAACATAAATTATCATTGTTGATTAGCCAATTAGTTAAAAAATACCTAGTTGTGTCAAAGAAGAAGGAAGAGACTAATGTTGGGTCATCAATAACCATCTAAGACAGCTGAGTAACAAAATAAGTGTAGCACCGAAAGCAAAATGAGTATTTTGAATGACCAATGGGTGAGATTCGTGAGAATCTCTCATCCTCATGCTGATCTCGCTTCCTCATTTAGCCCTCGAACACGATTGAACAAATTGTTTTTGTGTTCGACCCGTTTATAATTCGAGCTTAAAAAAATAGTGTGTTCGACTCGTTTACTTAATAAACGAGTCTAACACGAGCTGCTTAACGAGTCAAACACGAGTTTTTCGTGAACAACGAGCTTTTTTGAAAGCCCTAATCTAGGCAACTTAACTTAATTATATGATTTTCTTTTAAAGGTCAACATTCTGCACCATAGAGCATTGCAGGTCTCACCACCATCTTAAAAAAATTTCCTTTCAGTCTAAGCAGAGTTTTTTTATCACACAATATACCCGAAGCATCCTTCACTTCAACCAACCTACTTGAATTTTACGAATAACATCCCCATCTATGTCACCATCACTTTGAACAATAGACCCGAGATTTCACACATTTTAATAATTTGATCACCTATAGTTACAAGTTTGTCGCTAGAGCTACTAGTACTAAAATTTCATTCAATGTATTTAGTTTTAGTTCTACTCAAACAAAGGATTTTAGACTCCAATTTAGACCACCATAATTCAAATTTTCCTGAGCTCTTTCTCTAGTCTTATCCAGAAGAAGAATATAAAGCGAAAAGGATACACCTTTAAATGTCCAATAAGAGCATCCATAACAACAACAAAAATATATGGGCTTAAAGATGGTCCTAGATGTAATCCAACTAAAATAGGAAAATATTTGGTCAATCCTCCAGTTCAAACACAAGTAACAGCTCTAGTATACATATCTTTAATGACTTGAAGATAAGTCATATCAACACATTTCTTCTATATAAATCTGCATAGTTAAGGCGTCAATTTAATCGAGATGAACTCGAGTAGGCCAGTATGAACTCGAGTAGGCTAACATGAATTTATTGCAATAGTGAAATTGCTGAATTCAAGATGAACTCGCCATAGTGTAAGAAATTATTCATCAAAGTTCAAGCATGCTCGTCCAAGATTAGGTCAGTCAAATTCATAAACAACTTGCTAAGTCATCAATTTAATCAAAAAGATCAACAATTTCTTCTATATAAATTTGCTACAAGTCAAAGTACTAAAATCTAGTGCAACCAACTACATGCTTCATATATTTTACAGTAAGTGACAAATGAGCCTTGTTATGCACTTTTTAGGTGTGTAACTCAATATATACATTATCCTATAACACTCAAACCCCGCTCCAAAACTATAAATAGGGGGACCATGGGGAGAGTCCAGGTTATGAATTATGAAAATTTTAGTACTTGAACCAATTTTATTAAAATATGAGAGTTTCATAATCTTAATCTTCTCATTTCTCCTATTTTTTTCTTCGCTTTTCAATGCAAGTGCTAGTAAATTTTTTTCTATAATCTATAAACAATTTTGAATCCAACATCCTTAATAACAAAAACATTCTATTAAAACTCAATGGAAATTGCAAACATTGCATGAGAATATGGTAAAAGGTTTTGATGGGCAATGCAAAGAAATTAACCAAGGGATAGTAGATAAAAGGACAAGGGGCCATGGTGAATAATAGTGTTTGCAAAGGGGAAGCGATGACAATATTGGAATTATGGGTTAAGTGAAGGCTTCTTTTCATTATTAAGTTGAAATCATTATTTAAGCGACTATTTAATTGTTAGTTATAGCCAAAATTTAGCTACAATTTAGGGTATCTCTTATCGAATAGCTTTTTTAGCACATAAATTCCTCTATGTTCTTAAATCCCATTTTCTCTCATTTCAAAGTAATTTCGCATTAAGTAAAAAGATCCCTAGCCAAGTAGGATTTAAGACTTTTATATCACTTCTCCTCACCTTGACTTTTCTTCTACTTCATATAGGTCCTAAATCTAAAAATTTTGTGTCAAACAGTTTATTAGGAATTAATGAAATCTAACATATATCATCTGAAATAGTTTTCAGGAAATAATGCCTCTGGGATTTACTGGTTCCGGATTTACAAGATTCTACATGAATAAAATCCTAGTTGTACCAAAACAGTCTTTCAAATAATCATCAGAATATTTCTTTTACATTAACATAGAGTAATCAAAATTGGTATACCTACAAGTGTTAATCGAACATTTTGATATACCAACGACTTTGATAAACCAGTATTAAATTTAAACATCAATAAATGCATATGCCTAAAGCAGCAATACATCGAATCCCATCAGATGCATGTAAATCATTTCATTCTACGATCAAAAAAAACAAAGCAAAAGTGGTCTCCATCTAAAAAGACAATTTTATTAAATGACTCCCATCCGTACTCAAAATACAAACTTCTACAATAATTCATACCATTGGTGATTATGGCACTGGTCTGCGGAGGTACTTTGAACTCCTCGGCGGCGAATTTCAGCACGGCCGTAAAGGGAGCCGCCTCCGGCACGCTAAATCTGAATTGGAGCAATAACAGTATTAAAACAAAACGGGAGAAACGAAACCCTAGCTAATCAACAAAACAGTTAAAGCTTGGATTGGAACCAAACAAAAAACAAAAATCTTTTACACTTTGAAGGGAAGCTTGGGATCCGACGTCAGGATGACCTTGAAAGACACCTTGCCGCCGGTTGTTGACGAAGCCATCGCCGCTGACGTTGAAAAGAAACGAAAGAAAAACCACCGGAGACGGAAGAAACCTGAAACTGAAATGATATGGTTGGTATCTTTGTGTTCAATCACGTGCATCGCACGTGGCCCCAACAATATTTCAAATTAATTAGTATTGAAATAATATTGTAACATTCATAATCTCTCTTAAAAGAAAATTTTCTATGTTATCTTGAAATATACATAAATTTTATGATTGTTGAAATATGGGGTTAAAGTTCCTCTTCATGCAAAAAAAAAAATTAATAATAATAATAATTTATAATTAGGATAATCTAATTGAGGCTGAATTTAGTTTAGGCAATTATTTCACATCTCATTATATGGAGAAATTATTATAAAGTGACTATTGCACCTCCGAACAAAGGTTTGAATGGGCCACCATGCGATTCATAATATCATTGCTGCATTTGAACCATCGTCCAGGCGTGTCCAGGCGTACGATTAGCGGTGCGTAATAATATTCCCATCATATGAATAATAATAACATAAAATAATCAAATTTAGTGTTAAAAAATTAAATAATACGATTTCACAAACTTTAAATACAACTAATTAATCGTCACTTTTTCTCCATATGTAGTGAATTCTTCGTATATTAGTAGTGGTCTCATTTGGTAAGCTTTTTTAATAGTCTAGGTGCAAATTATATAAAAAAATTTATCTCATAATTATTTAATACAAATATTAAATTATACATGCGCTCACATCATCATTTTTATCTCATGCAAGTGCGCAACCAAAAAAAAAAAACACTTGCATGCATATCAATGGCCATAAAAAAATATATCAGCAGTAATCTTAAAGTGATCCGGCAAGCCCACCGTTACAAGATCGTGGGGCTCACTTGATCTACCGAATGAAGCCATTCGAACCAAGCTGACAAAGCCGAAACTAACAAAACCACGAGATAGACAAAAAGATAGCTAGATGATCCAAACACATGTCATTTAACTGTAAATGAGAAAAAAAAAACAGAGAAGTCAATCACTAAATACACAATCGACCGAACACAATAGCCTAACCTCCGATAAGGTCGATGGTCATGTGTCTTTTTGCTTCATCCAAAATGATATGAGTTTCTTAGGGCTGGAAAAAAATTGCGTACATAAGACGTATGCAGAGTTGCGTACGTCTGTAACCTGCAAACAGGTTATAGGGAAGATTTTAGGAGGTTATAACCGCGTTATACCCCCTGTAATCTCCTTGTAACCTACCTGTACCTTCTAGTAAGTTCTGCGCTTCTGTTTTGATATACAGGTAGGTTACAGGGAGATTACAGGAGGTATAACGTGGTTATAACCTCCCGAAATCCTTTCTGTAACATGTTTGCAGGTTACAGACGTACGCAGCTCTGCGTACGTCTTATGTACGCAAAATTTTTCACACATTTACTCCATCTTCATTTATTAGTAGTGGTCTTACTTTGTAAGCATTTTAATAGTTTAGATGCAAATTATAAAAAATAATTTATGTGAAATTTATTTAATACAAATATAAAATTATAGAATCATCATTTTCTATCTCATGGAGTGCACAAATGGTAGAAAAGAGAGGGAGAGAAAAAGAAAGATTTGCATGCATATCACATAAGTTTAATATATTTAGATATCAAATAACAAAATTATATTATCTATTTGCGTAGCAATTAAATCTTTAAATTACCTAAAAAATAATCAGTAAAATCAATATATTGTATGGTTCATTTTCATGTTTATATTTAGGGGTGTAAACGAGCGGAACACGAGCTGAGCCAACTCGTGCTCGGCTTGTTTGCTTAACGAGCCGAACACGAGCTGTTCACGAACAAAGAGTCATTTTGACAACCCTAGTGACGTAGCCATAAGATGTTAAAAGTTCGAGCAAGATTTAAAAATTATTATTTATATTAAAACATCATTTGAATCTAATTTAATATTTTTTTCAATTTTTGTAATTAATATTTTAATTGATTATAAATCTTTGTAGCCTTGTAGTCAATTAGATTTTTTTTAAATACTATATATATACTTGATGAGTAGTATTTCGAGCCAAAACGAACCGAACTCAAGCGAACACATCTTTGTTTGTGTTCAACTAATTAACTCATGGAACGAAGTTAACGAGCCAATCACAAACTTATTAAGGAGTCGAACACGAGTTGTTTGCGAACAAGCTGTTTTGACAGCCCTATTTATATATGTTTTGATTATGATACTATAATATTAGATAAATAATTATCAAAATTTAGGCGTTAATTATATATATATATATATATATATATATATATATATATATATATATATATATATAGACACACACACACACACGAGAATTTCTTCTAAAATAAATAAACATAAATTTTAAATAATCCATCATATATTATACTCTTTAAATTAAATAAAAATACATAAAACAAAACTTTTACAGACATAGAACAAACAGATGCAAGGAGACGATCCACACAGCAGAAATTTCAGACAAGATCGGGCTCTCGAATCTCAATTCTCGAAACCCCTTGTCTGCCCTCAGCCACCTTAGCCACCTCCACTTCCCCAACCACCATCTCTTTCTCCTCCTCCTCTTCCTCTTCCTCCACATAATAGGGTTCCCTCTCCTCCAAATCCACCAACTCAGCCTCGCCGTCGGGACCCTCCCAAGCGAACCGGCCGTCAGGACCCTCCCAAGTGAACCGGCCGCCGTGGCCCGCCTTGGGTAAACCGCGGCCGATCCCGATGCCGTCGCCGGAACGGCGCTCCATTCGGTGAACGCCTTTGTCGACCAATTTCTTCTCTATGTGGCGAATGGTGTGGGGATGGCGAGCCTTCTTCGGCAATTCTTCTTCTAACAGTTTCTTCGTCTCTTCGTCTAGCTTTACAGGCTTCAGAGCCATTGGGGACGATGATGAGCAAGGATGGAGGTCGGCCTCTTTTATAAGAGAGGTATGTATGCAATTTTTTCTATCATTAATTTGGTTTTTATAATATGAAGAGGGTCATTCCAGAATTCTGAAAAGGAAGTGTGTAGAACTCTGTGCACTGTAAGAGCATCAGGCTTCCAGAAGCTGGCGGAATCATGGCAATGGAAGGCTGTGGAACCTCCTTCTTGGTTCTTTTTCACTCGTGCTGCGGTGAAACTATTGGAATGGGAATATAAATATGTATAAAGTATTGGCATAATATTAAAAATAAGGGCTGTTTATACACATAGCACCCAAAACATTTCAATTTATAAATCAAGTTCTGTCTTTAATCCATTTTTTAAGCTTTAAATATATTTATAAACTAAAACTATATTAAATGCTTGAGGGGCTATTTTGTTTGCAAAGTAAGGTATTAGAAATGAAATACTCAAATTGTTTGGTTCTGGTGAAAAAAAAAAGCATCTTTTTAATATTTTTTTAATTTATTTTGAAGAAAAATGAATTCGATATAAAATACATTCAGTATGGAAAAATGAATATAATTTCAAGCAGCACACATTCAAATAGAGACAATATGAACGTTTCTCATAATAAGATGTAATAAAATAATAATCTTAAGAATTTGCAAATATTCATAAACAACAGGACCAAAAATTAAAACAAAACATTAATCTAAGAACAATGAACAATGACAAAGCACTCTGAAGGTTTCTGTAGTAGAAAGAGACCAGCTTAGAACTGCTACAACAACGCTAGAACACATGTAACATTTGTTTTGATTTTTTTAGTATGTCATGGCTCTTTTTTTGTATTGCTGGATTTAGAATTAGTAGTTAAATTTGACTTCTCTAGTCTTGGAAATTTCAAGCTCCAGACTGGTCATGAAATATATGTCTTACTCGCGTTGTAAGCATATGTTAATGTCTGGAGATGACTTTTGCTCTGATGAGGGATGAAAGCCTTGCCAATGAACCGACCGGAAAGATGGCGTCGGATTTAGATCAGTGATGTTGAGGACATTGTTCGGCATATCGCTGCTCGTCGGTGGCCCTTGAATTGTTAACTTTGAGTCCTCACATTCTTCAGTAGCATCTGACAGTTGCGTTGCACCTGCGGCGGCGCAGGAAGAAGGTAGCATGGGAAGGAATGGGGAGGAATCCTGGTTGAGCTTTCGTTTATGCTCCTTGAAAGCATTTGGCAAGAAGCTTCCCACCACAACCTATTGAAGCAGTAAGAGTTGAGATTAGTGCACCAATGCCAAAAATCCTTTATAAAATAATGGTTATAATTCAAAGTAGACATGAGTATTCCTTATCAATCTCTCTTCTTTAAGCCACCTTCATCCTGATATAATAATAAACTCCCTTAAGTGTGCCCCTAAAGTTTAGACTAGTGCGCCAATGCCAAAAATCCTTGAGGATTACCTCTAATAACATGGTTGTATTCAAATGGTGTTCAGGGAGGCTAGCCTAGCCTCCAAGGGATCACCAATCAATCCATGCTAATGCCAACATCCTTAAGATAAAAGTTACAAACATTTTCAACACAACTTTGGGGCATTACCATTGATCTCTACTACCACCTAACATTCTAAATTAATTAGGCCTACCATAAAACCACCAACCTTAATATCTTGGTGTTTGGGCTGCCATCCTCTCATCAAACAAAGATGAAATGGTGACCACCATGAAAGTTAATCAAAATGTCACCTTCTCAGAGAAGAATAGAGAATTAAGTGTTAGTTATGGAGTCTTATTGTAGCCCCCACAGGCACCAAATTACCGGGATTAAAAGAACTGCTTAGGCTATATTAGGTAACAAAGGATTAAGATGATTCTCCATGAAACAACTGCAATTGTGCCATCTCAATGCTAGTAACATATATATATAAGGCCAAGTATATACCCTGGTAACTATGACCAAATAGAGTGGATCACACGATACCTGCGCATAAACTGACATGACAGTATATCTGCTCAAAAGTAAAGGGTGGATATAATTCTTGGTCTTTATGGAAGTACTAAGAAGACGTTGCCGCACATCAATTGTCGAGGCAAATGGTGATTTCCTCGACCATGATGCACATAAATGGCCGATAAGTAGTCATCATGGAGATTTATGGGCATTGGAAAGAATGTCAAAAGTTATTGAGCTTCCTATGTCATTCATTGATTGGTTGATCCATGCTAGTTATCACTGGGTACCCAATCACTCCACTAAGCAGTACTTCTAAGTCTGCTTAATAAGTTTCAAACAATCCTCTAACGTTAACTACCTCATCCCCAAGTTTAACTTTCAATAGATGTCTTGCTCTTAGCCATTTGATCCAGCTAGTGGAACCAAAACCTCCTAAGTCTCTTTTGGTTGTAACGCTCTATGATGGACATGAGAGCTCGTCTAGAAAAGCTTCAGGTATCTCAAAATTGAGGCACAATTTTTTGCCAACACACATAAAAATACAATTCTCACAACATTAACAAGTGACTATGATGATTTGAAACTGCTATTTAAAATATGTTGCTTCTAAATAAATATATCAGTCATATAATTCACTTTTTGATGGAAAGACCTATAAAATCATTGCTATTTTTTATCTTCCTTTTAATGGTCCATTTACATCATCAAGCCACTTTTGAGAACATAATATCAAAAGTTTATTGGAAGCCCCAAACTATCCTAATCAACTTCAAAAACTAATTTTTAACCACCTTACAAAAAGCTAAACCATCTCAAGCCAACAACCACGTTTATCAAATTAAAAACAATATATCATGCAGATCCAAAAAAAATTAATTTATGACTTGAAGCTGAGTGAAACAAATACCAAATTACGCGTAAGTATATAAAACGATAAATCATCACTATTATCATTCACCTTATTTTAGGTACTGGTCCATAAGGCTATGCCTACAAAAGCTAAGCAGTTATCTTAGCTATTAATAGCATGATAATTAATTGATTTTGACCTATTAGTAATTAGCTCATAATTAATTAAACTAATTTAATAAAAAAATTCATTAAAAGTAAATGAATATGCTTTCTGCAGTACCTGAATAGGACTGGCGGCAAGTAATAACCCTGCGACACCTCCTCCAACTACACGGCCGTCTGGTCCTGCAAGTGAAACGCTTATTCCACCTGTTCTACTTCTTACGCCATCAGATTCAATAATTGTAAACGATCCAGAGAGTGATAATATCTCAAACCGTCCCTGCAATATACTGATTACATAAATAAAACAATAACATACAACATCCAAGCACATTAAAAGTATGCCCCGCCGCCTATTTGAATCCCAAAGAGACGGCAGCAATTAAGCAAATTCAGAAAATAATAATAATGATAATAAAGGTGACAATGCAAATAATTATTGTAGCATGGCTGAAGTTTAGTTTAACTCAACTCATTGTAGTGATTCTAAAGAAATTCATAACTATCTATAGCTTGCTCAAAGTCCATAAAATACTACCTAAAATTTACAACAAGGACTTCAATACAAGCAATAAATGTCTTCTGGAAAGCACAATTCAAATAAACTTCCGTGCCATCAACATTGAACTTAAACCGGCTATTTAGGACAGGCTTTATGCATCGTCATATTCCAAATATTCCAGCATAGTTTTATTGGAGATATTAATATATTTTGCATAGAACTTTTTGCACTTTTATCTAATGTTATCTTAGATGTACTCATTTTTCTGCTTAATTCATCGACGTTAATCTTATTTACGTCTTATGAGTGCTTGCAGCACGAGTTGTATCTGTGTGTGTGTGTGTGTATATATATATATATATATATATATATATATATTATTTAAGTCTATAAATTTCTCTTCAAAATTTAAGGATATTATTTTTTTATATGACCTATGTGTACATTTATGTCATTTGCATATATCCAAATTGTCTAAAGCCAATTTTTCCACAAAAAAAAAAAAAAATCTACTTTGAACATTTATCCAATATAAATATTTCTTGATTGAGCCTTTCTAATTTTATTACAAATTCGTATTAATATTTTTAATATTATCATAATCAATTTTAATATTAGTGACCTTTCGATGATCCAACATTTTTGGATAAGCAAATTTTAACAAACGTTTCATGTTTCAATAGCACAAACATAAAACTTTTAGGTAAAAGAAATCATTACAATTATATCTTAAATGGAAAGGCAATAATGCAAGCATAACGTAAATATAAAAATAAAGAATTGCAAAATCTTAACATATTTATAGATTTATATGTATAAAGAATTGTAAATCTTAACATATTTATAGATTATATGTGGACTTAAGTTTCCAAGTTACACTTTTGGCCATTTAAAAAAAAAAATTTATACTTTTTGCTAAAACATAATACAAATGCTCGGCAAAAATATTCACCCACAAATCTTTTATATGGTAAACATCTCATCAACCAATGCATCAAGTATAAAAAAATCAAGCACCAAGTGTGCATGAAATTTTTTAACATACATAGATTTCTATGGAAGATGTCATTTTCAATAAAACTATATCATTCTTGATTTGATTTATTTTTTACAAATAATTGATTGTTTAGTTTGATATATAGTAATAGAAAGAGAGCTAAAAACATTTGATAATCTAAAAATATAAATAATATTTTCAAAGTAAATTAATTATCATTTGTATAATTAAAAGTTATTTAAAAATATCAGAATACTATTAAAAAAATATAGAAAAATATTAATAAAATATGTAAATAAATTTTGAGTAAAATATCAAAGCATTAAAAAAAAGATAAAATGACCAAAGTGACCCCACTATTAGTGAAACCAAATGTCTGATTTAATCTCTAGAGTCTTAAAATAAAAATCAAAATGATTCAGCCATTAAAAGTAAAGACAATTAATGTTAAAGGTAATAAATGGGAAAATAGGAGTATTTTAGGATGTTACATTTTAAAATTTTCACAAAAACTAATTTCCTAATTTTTTTATTTAGGATACAATCTATCAATACTATAATATTTTTTTTAATTTTCAAATGCACAATGATGAAATTAATATTGATAAATTCTTTACAAAATATCACAAACTTAAAATCACATATGAAGGTTCATAAAAATTTGAATATTTAAATTATTAAAATATTCTCATTTGTTTCACCAAGTGATAACTATAACCTTAATTTCAATTCTTTCTAATAGTGGAATCATGTTGGCTCCTATTTTAAGAGTTTAGAAACTAAGTTGAACATTTTATATAGTCTATGAAAAAAATGCCTCTCCCCAAATAGTGGGAGAATATTTTGAGATTCTTTTCATCCTTTTCTTAAACCCAAACATTTCATCGAAAAATTTGTATCTGGCCAATATAGTCACAAAGTATCACATTTCTCTACTCCATTCCCGAAACTAGACAAAATTTACCTAAAATGATCCCCATTAAGGAAATTTTAAAATAGAATATACTTGATTTAATCCATCAACCATACAAAATTGAACCCTATGAATTGTTCGATCAATTTTGAATAGTCATAATACTAAATTAAAGAAATGATATACTTTAGGACTGCATTTATCACACATGAATTGTTGAGAAACTATAATTGGAATTAATCCCATCAAGAAGTATAAAACCCCAAAAAAATAGCAAATTTAAGAAAATATATAAATATTATATATTTTCTTTAGTTGTTAAATAAAACAATATTTTTTATAAAGAGTTCTAAAATTTAAATAAGTTCAAAATATAAATATTTTGGAAATTAATGCTTATTATTATGTGTTGAATTTTTTATCCAATAATAGTAAAGAATTTAAGGCAAACATATCAAGGTTTTATACAATTGGATCTTTACTTGTGATCATCGGAAAGCAAATAATTTAAGGCATACAGATTGAAACTCTATATCATTAGATCTATCTTTTTATGACTCTCGGATTATAATCAATGTGCTTTCCTAAAGGATTGACAGTCTCTATTTATTTTTCCTTTCTTTTTGATTTTATTCATACTTTGTAATGACTATGAGACATCTGTATATATGTCATCCCTTGTACAAAAAAAGTTGAGATTCTTGAGAAGATTTTACAATGTTTTATTATTTACTAGGTATTAACCTTTATTTTTATTTTCTAATATTGGGGTTCTCAATTCTAACCTTATTCCTCTTGGTGAGTTCTCATTCTATTCATTTTGTGTGCATTCTTTAACATCTCTTCAAAAGAATCAATCATGATTAATGGATCTTAAGGATTTTTTAAAGGGAAAGGGAAAGACCCAACATCTTGTGAATCTACTTCTGGAGCCCAAAGGCCCAAAATTATTATTTCAGGGAGAAATTGATTCATAATCATGACATGGTTGTGGAACACCATGCTACCAAAAATCAATTGATCTTTAATATTCTCTCCAAAAAAATATATATTATGGATCTCCTTAAAGAAAACAATATGACAAACTGCAAGTCGTGTAAAAATTTTACTAAATCATGACCAACATCAGACTTTGAAAAAAAAAAAACTAATGTAAATATCGGGATAATTAATATCAAAGAAAATTAATTGGCCAACATATTGACTAAAAGAATTTACAATCCAATATTTTAAAATATCATAAACAAACTTGGAATGGTAAATCTCTACCATCCAGATTGAGGGAGAGAGCGTTGAATTTTTGCTTCAATTATAATAAAGAATTTAAAGCACGTGCATCAAAGATTTGTAACATTGGATATGTTTGCTTATGACCATCGGATAGCAAACAACTTAAGACACACGGATTGAGGCTCTATAACGTTAGATCTGCCTCTGTATTATTCTTAGATTGTAATCTATGTGCTTTCTTAAATGGTTGACAGTCCCTATTTATTTTTCTCTTCCTTTTTGATTTTACACCTATTTTGTAATACCTATGGGATATATATATATATATATATATATATATATATATCATCTATTGTAAAAAGAAGAATGAAAACTCTTGAAAGTTTCTTCCATTGTTTTATTTTCTACATTATGCATTTAAAATAAGCAAATTTCTAGAATACAGAAAATTCATCAAAATTTTCAAAAATAAAAATTGATCCAAATTTCCTAATATTTAAAATTATAACAAAATGTGTAACTAAACAAACTCATCTCTAAGAATTCAAAAGTCAAGTCAACAATTACTTGTTTAGCATAGCCTTCCATCATATTACGGAGAGGTAATAAACTACGTAAGAATTGTTGTCAAATGGCTCTTTATTGCTCTGCCTACCTCACTTCAAAAGGATTGGAGTAATAAAAATTATCTAAAAATCACTCTCTCCCACTCTTTAAAACCTTCTGACCCATACACCTCTTCCACGCTCTCTTTATTTCCTTTCTCCCTCTCCATCTTACTCTCTCTTTATCACCCTATTTATTTATAATATCCCTCTATTAAAATCTAAACTAATGGTAAAACATCAATAAGACTTAATGATATTGATTTATAAATACATCTAAGGAAGTCAATTTAGATTCAAAGGCCAGATTTTCAACCCAAAAATGACCCGACATATAAATAATAAAACTAAAATCCGACCCAAAGGGATAAAAAATCTCAACTTAAACCCAACTTAATCAAATGAAAACACAACATGACCCGATAAAACAAAAACAATTAAGTTGTGACGAGCTGGTATCAACCAACTCAAAATGAACATGATTATTCAATTTAGTTGCACTTTGACAACAATAAAATAAGTAAAAAAATTATAAATTTTTTCATGAAAAAAGAATTAAATAGTTAAATCGCTATTTTTGAATTTTTCATTAAAAAAATTTTAATAGTTAAATTACTATTTTTGGGTTGACTCAAACCTGACTTTTATAAACGAAAACTTAACCAAACTTTTTTTGAGTCGCATATGCTAAAACAAATCAAACCCGAATATTAAACAGACATACATCAGGTTTGAGTCAGGTTTCTCCCCATTGCATCCAATATTGACGCCTAAACAACGCCCACCATGTAGCACCTACATCAAGGGCAATTCAATACACATAATCAACAATTTTATATTTGTGTACCTTTGTAAATTTTATGGAAGTTATATTGCATTGTGTTTGAATACATTTGTCTTCATCTTATTTGTTTTGAAGTAACTAGTCATTTTTGTATGCTAAATGCTGAAATAACTTGTGATCCATATAGCAACAACAATAACAAAAACAAAACCTTTCTCCCACTAAGTGGGGTCGGCCACATTTTTGTGCATAGATAGAGTGGTGCAGTCGTAAAAATTAAAGTTTAAGCGTTAGATATGTAAATAGATAGAAATTGTGTGGTGTGCATGTAAATCTTTCATAAAACTAAGGTTCTCATGCCGAAATTACATTTAAAACAATCAAGTCACAACAAGACCCAACAATCTTATTGCCATTGTTCGCTATGTTTCCAATTTGATTCAAGTTAATTTCAAATATAGACTATCAAAAATTCAATTTTGAGCCAAAAAACAAAAAATTTCAAATAAAAACATTTATAACCATATGGCTCAAAGCTAATATCAAGCATAGATATAACATGGCTAAATCAATAGTTGGCAATGAAGGTGGAAACATAAACTTTACTTCATTGAGAGCTGGTATTGAACACACACTTTTAACTACAGGAATAGCTAGCCTGATAACTCATCTAAGGCTAACAATAAAAGAGAAGATTGCATCAAGGATTTCTAACAAGCTTAAACACAAAATTAACTTCAACTAAGGGCCTATATGGCTGCATGTCCATGATAAAACTTAGCTTATATTAGTAAAAGAACTACTTTTAACAACACAAGTTACATTTAACTAAATCATACAAGTTTATAGTAATTGAGTAAATAGCTTTTGTAGTAAAATTTAAGTTATTATTAAAACCAATGGGTAAATATAATATAAAACAATATAAAATTAACAAAAATAGCCATATTTCTTCACTAGTAGCATTAATTTATTAAAGCCTAGTTAATTCATGTCAAGGAATTGTTACATAATTACAATGAAGTTGTCACAAGTTTTCATCTTCACCAATTTCTCATTCTCTGCTTTGTACTCTCAAGTCAAATCTTAAGGTTTGGAAGTGCAAATTTGACAAATCATGTAGAGCAATTTAATAAAGAATTAAATATGATTTCTTTTACAAGATGTCAACTCCCAAATATTCCTCCTAAACTGTAGAACTTTATGATTATTGTCATCAATAGTTGTAGAACTAAAGGATAACTTACAGCAAAAAGTCAACCTTCATTAAAAGACAAGCTATTCAATTTTTTTTTTTTACTTTATACTGATTTAACTAAAATTGCTTCAAAATTTATTCTTCTGTCTTATAGTAGTTAATACATCCAACATAATTATTATTATCTATTAGACGTGCTTGGTCATAAGAAGACAATGTTGAGTAGATCAAAGTCTCAAATAAATGACTCTGCATTACATCTTATTTCAGCAGCAAAATCATTGAGGATTCCATTGATGCAAAAAAATGAAAATAAATAAACACATCAAAGTTGGCCAAAAATGATAAAATATCTTTCCTAATATCATTAAGCATCAAACAGATTTTATAGACATCGCCAATTCAATCATAATATTTAAAAAAAATCTAATCTTTGCAGCTGAAAAATGCCAAACTTGGCTCTAAAGGCATTATATTTCAACGATGTAAGAAAAAAAAAGCAAAACTGCTAATTTGAATTGCCAAGAACAAAGCCCAATGACAAAACTTTAAACTAGAAACAAAAACAGGAATCAAATGAAATTGAAAGCTAGAGTCAGAATCAATCAGAAAAGTATATATTCAATTTTAAAAAAACTCATGATAAAATTTTAGCAACAAGAACTAAAATAAAGAAAATAGCACAAACATAAAATAAAATAAAATGTGAACGAAGAGAAATAAGCCAAAAAAAGTCATGCCTCATATGTCAGGGTACCCCCAGAAGAACCAGGCTGTCGTAAGGTAACATTTGAAATAGCTCCATTTGCAGAGAGAATACACACAGCTCTAGGGCCCTTTTGTGAGAAAGAAAGAATCCGAGCAGCCACATCCTAAATTAAGAACATTATATAACTTAGAAAACCAACAAAAAAAGTCCCAATCTTTCAAAGTAAAACAAACAGTAGTTGAAAACCAAAGGAAGCAATAAACTCAGTTAAGAAATAAAATGGATTAATTAACCAATTACCTCCCCTGCTGCAATCGACACAACGTGAGGAGTGAAAGCCCCTCCTGCAGATAACTGAAACCATTCCCCTAATACAAAACAAAGAAATCAGATGTGCTTATTTCATTTCACCAAGCACAAGTAATAAGCATGAAATGACTATCTTTTATGGTAACGTAATATATATTTTTTTTTTTTATGTGGACAACGTGACAATACTGAGATATCAAAGACTGTAATGGTCAGCCACCAACGACTGACTTCAAACCTGATAAACCAACCAAAAAAAGCATTCTTTGAAGAAAAAAACAAAATAAGGAAGGAGGCCCCAGAAAAATAAGGTCAGTCTCATGTTGTATACTGTAGCAAAACATTGACACTTCACTTCACTTCAACCAAACCGCTAATGGCAGACTCTAGAGTACTTCAATCCATCAGAAACAGAGAATGCTTTTTTCAAAAGAGATAAAGGGCAACAGAGACAAAAGTAAGGGGTACCAAGAGCTGCGAGGAGCTGGCATCTACCGGAGCCCCGTGGCCGCCCTCTACCCCGTTTGGCGGAGAACTCGGAGCCGGAGGAAAATGGCGAAGAGGACCTCGCCGTCAGAGCAAGTTCCATGCTTTCCGGCCCTAACTTCTTTGTTCTCCCTCTCTTCTTCTTCATCAGTTCCTTCGAACCGCCGCTAAAGCTACTCCCGATGCCTCCCATTCCCAAACCCATCCCCATCCCCATCACATCCACACGGCTCGCCACCGCAGCAGCCGCTGCAGCAGCTACCGCAACCCCGCCGCTGCTTCCTCCACTTACATGTCCTATAAAGCTTCCTGCTTCACCACCAACTCCGGCGATACCTCCGGCGTGCGGCAGCGCAGGAGGCGGCGATGGAGAAGAAACAGGAGAAGGGGTTGAAGAAGGTGTGTTCTTTACTCCACCGAACCCCTCAGACCCGAAAAACACCACACTCTCTCTACCTTCCATTCATATATACTACTTCCGAGAACAATAGTTAGCAACAAAGACAGAGAGGGAGATTATCCGACGCTCTCTCTGTATCTCTCTCACTCCTTTTCTTCTAAACAGCCAAAACCAAGTGCTTTCCAACGTTTTCTAGCCGAAAAACAAAGAAAAACACCTCTTTTTTTGTTTCCCCCTCAATCTTTGCTCGCCAGGCTTTGCAACAGGAAGACAATTTACAAAGAAAGAGCGGTTTCTTCCTTCTCAGTCGAAATACACTTCTGCCCCCAATCTCCTGCTTCAATTACAAATGGAAATTTTGCAGGAAAGCGAAGGGTATTTTAGCGATTATAATCGGTATATACACGAAGGACAATAAAATTCATAGAAAGTTATTTCGTTGTGCAGCGAATTTAATGGAAAGATCAAGGCTGGCAACGGCCAAAAAAATGGGATATTTGCCATAATGTAAAATAGTTAAATAGGAGACATTAAACAAAAAAAAAAATTGAAAAGGGTCGAGCAAATCATTACATAAATAACGCATTTAAAGAGGAGTGGCAGTCCTTTTGCAATTCCCGTTTTTTGAATTTAAATGAAAATTTCAAAATAGGAGCATATATGGTCCTTCTTGCCTTGCTTTTCTTGGCAAGTGTGCTTTTACAAGAAAATCAAAGGAGTGAATCAATATGAAGAGAGGCTCCCATTCCAAGTTGGTCAATTTTTCAAAGGTGAAATTAATTGAGAAAATAAGAAAATCAGCAAGAGTAGAGGCGTTTTAGTAATTAAAAAGAGTAGCCTTGCGGCCTTCTTTATTGATGGAGTTTCTACATGCATATCACATAATTTTTATGTGTTTATATATTTAATACATAAAAATTATTAATGCATATCACTCAAATATTTAATAATGCATCAAAATACAAGTGTCGGTATATTTTTTTGAAGTGAGATATACATTTTCATGCATAAATTTATGACACCAAAAATATTATAAATCTACATAATTTTCATCACTATGACTCTAATTTTACATGATCGTGAAGGCAGTCAACCTAATATATCTTGAGATCACCGGTCAGCAATTTATGAATTGTGTCGTCCACGGGAATCTCGGTTACCCTAAGGTCAATGGAACGAAACTCTATCATATGGCTATCGGGTGAAGCTCCAAGCAATGAGACTTTACACACTGAAGTGGCGATGATATCGCTGGAAAGGAAGAGGAATGGAGGTTCAGTCACAAAGCTGGAAATGCTCCCGACAAAATGATTACACCCCCGTCTAGGTTGTGGAGTCTTCTAACGACCAAAACGCACTAAACAATTACATAAGTAAAAATCTATGTCGGGTCAGTAGGGTTGAAGAAGCGCGGAGATTTCTCCTCGAGACATGTATATGATGCAATTATCTATCACAACCCTAAGTGTGTAGAGTCTATTAGTATGATTTAGAATATGTCAATGATATGCAACTTGTTTTAAACTGGTCCAAAGGTTATGCAGAAACGTAAAAATCAAAATTTAAAATCTTAAATATTTTGCCAAAATTTTAATTAGTCTAAAAATTCTATTAGAATTGAGAAAAAAAAGTAAACAATTTTAGGTCCTTAAAGAGTCTAGATGATCCACATGATTCTCATACAATCCACAGTAAGAAACACCGGAAAAAAAGTTCAAGCACACATGCATGCAAGAAGGATAGTGAAGCAAGCCATATATGAAAGAATAAAAGGCCGGTGTTGTTGGGTCGGCAACACATCTCAGAAGTAGAAAAATGTGGTTAGACACCGCATAAGTACACATTTGCTCCTAATTCTATACATAAAATAAGAATGAAATTAAGGTATTGGACACGATTAAATAACTCCTGGTCCTCGTCACGTGATTTTGCTCGTATGGCGCCTAGAAACTCTTGCTCGTATCTTATTTCTAATACAACACTTTCCTAGGACTCCAAAAAGTACATAAGAAAGTAAGAAAAGATTCTACCTACATGAAAACAATTTTAGCGAGAAACCCAACAAACATGGAACACATATAAGTCATATTTGACGAGACGAGCTAAGCAGCACCTACAAGAAATGGATGGCATATAAATCATTACATTGCCCCCTATTGCACATGCAGTGTGTATTTTAGGCATGACTCTTTGCAAGGAGAGCAACATAATATACTACCATGTATATCAAAATAATAAACATGCAAGTACACTAAAAACACAAAAGAAGATGTCTGACTAGGGTAACCAAACCGACAGATAACTATATTCAAGTCATCAAAAAAGAGTATATAGCATCCTAATCCTTAGCCTAACACAACATTTAATGTAGTGTTCTAGCACAACATCTAAGTGAGTGCAGGGTTGTGTCAAATGGCTAGCGTATGTTTTGATAGGGTCGTTGTTACTGGCCCTATTCTATAGATCTAAGGATTCTAATAGGTGCCACTAGATATAGGTTTTGAATTTTTTTTTTAATATTAGACCAAACGTGCGGTCTAAATTAAATATGCAAGTAACTTCAAAATATATTTCAAAAATATGATGCGTATAAGTAATAAAAATATAGATTTTTATACTTTCAAAATAATTCCTAAAAAATAGAAGGCATAAGTGGCCCCTATTAGACCTCTTGGACCGTAGCACAACAAATGTGTGCTAATGACGACGCGGTAGCTATTATTACCCCATCGAGGCATCTCTATGGGCAATATTTGCTACCCCGTCATGATGAGCAATAGTCACTCAGCTAACAAGCAAGATTCATCGTCAAGACAATCGATGAAATGCACATACAATGATTGGGAGATGACAAACATTCACCATTATCATACAGCCCATATAATAGTGATGAATTTGCAAGCAGTGTCGAACGATGCATGAAAAACATACAACACAAGTAAATGAGTGTGACATGGAAGCAGTGGCCCCGATGGTGGGTGTACCGTAGAGGCAGTGACCTAGAGAGTGGATGTGTCGTGAAGGCAGTGACCCGAAGGGTGGGTGTGTCGTGGAGGCAGTGATCGAAGGGTGGGTGTGTCGTGGAGGCTATGATCCTGAGGGGTATGTGTGCGTGGAGGCTATGATCCTGAGGGGTATGTGTGCGTGGAGGCTATGATCCTGAGGGGTATGTGTGCGTGGATGTAGTAACTAGGAGGGTGAGTGTGTCAGGGAGGTAGTAGCCCAAAGAATGGGTGTGTCATGAAGGCATTAACCCAAAAAAAATGGACGTGTCATGGAGGCAACGGACCGAAGAATGGGTGTGTCATAGAGGCAGTAACCTGAAAGAGTTGGCGTAACGTGGAAGCAACGACCCAAAGAATGGGTGTGTCATGAAGGCATTAACCCAAAAAAAATGGACGTGTCATGGAGGTAACGAACTGAAGAATGGGTGTGTCATAGAGGCAGTAACCTGAAAGAGTTGGAGTAACGTGGAAGCAACAACCCAAAGACTGAGTGTGTCGTGGAGGTAGTGACCCGAAATGGGTGGGATTGTCATGGAAGCAATGACCCAAAGAATGGGTGTGTTGTGGAGGCAATAACCAAGAGGGTGTGGGTGTGTCGCAGAGGATGCAGCCTGAAAAATGGGTGTGTCTTGGAGACGATGACTCGAAAGGGTGGGCATGTGATGAAGGCATCATCTAAAAGAATGAGTGTGTCATGGAGGTAGTAACCCTAAAGAGTGGTCATGTCGTGGAGGCAATGACCCAAAGAATATGTGTACGTGGAGGCAGTGGACCAAAAGTGGTGGGCTTGTCGTGGAGTTAGTGGCTCAAAGACTGTGTATGTCATGGAGGTAGTGACCTAAAATGTGAACGTGTCATGGAGACAGTGTCTGGAAGGGTGGGTGTGTCGTGGAGGCAGTGAAACAGATGGGTAGGTGCGTTGTGGCAATAGAGGGCGGAGAATAATTGTGTTGTGGAGGCAGAGACCTAAAGGGGCACCTACGACAGTCCAGATCGGTGTCATAACAAATGAAAGGATGTAAATCCCGTTTGAGAGAATCACACAATGGATTGGCTTTGGGGCCATTCATCCATTCACAGGATGTGTGAGTGTAAGGAGTGAGTGTATGAGAACACTAAACTAAATGGAAAGATTTCAAGCAAGCAAGCAAGTCATGGGCCTGCAAGGTGCTATTCAAACAAACACACAAGGGTAGAGAGTGCAAGTGCAAACTACCTATGATGTCGTGCTAAGTGACATAAGGATGCCTTGAAATAGTTATATAAAGAAACATTTTGTTGGGAGGCATGAATGCTCTTCATGATCATATGAGGGGAATATGCTCATGGGTGCATGATATTGTGTAAGTGTGGATGTACTAATACAGGCAATGTGAAGAAGCATGTGATGAATATAACATACCAAATGCAAGATATCGACTGATTGATTAGCGACGCTGATCTGCCATGTCAATGGATAGTGGTCAATAGACCAATCAAGTCGATTATGGAGCACATCAATCATGTGGAACGAAGAAGGTTGATTAGACATGTGTGCGACCGATCAACAAAGGGTAATCAATCGATATGATCAGGTTGATGCAGATCGATCGATCGAGTGGACTGGAGATTGTCGATCAAGTTGGATTGTGCGGCATATCAACAAAGAATGGTTGATTGATAAGCTCAGGTCGGTGGCGACCAGCCAATCAAATGGGCTGAAAAAGGTTGATTGGGTCAAGTTGTGCAACCGATGAACAAAAGATGATCAATCAATGTGATCAGGTCAGTGGGTGTCCAATCAATTGAATGAATCAAAGATAGTAAATTAGGCTAAAGTGTGGTCGATTGACAAAGGGTAGTCGATCAATGCGATCAGGCTAGTGAGTGATCACTCAATTGAGTAGATCGATGATAATCGATCAAGTAGACCAAGGATAATCAATCGAACCTAAGGGTGCGGTCGACTGACAAAGAGTGGTCGATCGATGCAAACGGCCCGTAGCGATCGATCGTTCAAGTAGATTGACAAAAAATGACCAAACTAAGAGGTGTGACTGATCAATGACACATTCAAAAATGGATGGTTTTGATGCAATTTTAAAAATAATACATGTGTTGCATACAATAAAAATGTGAAACACATGCAATATGAGATTCAATTAGATTCAAAGATGAGTTGTGCCCTCCCTAGCAAACTCATGAGGTACTTAGGGTAAATGACGAGACAAAGCGAGTGTCACTACAAAGCATTGGTCAACCACCTCCATTTGCACAATTGATGGGGTTCCGTGGGGGGAAAACCTTCACGGTGTAGGGAATGTCAATGTCTCAAGTCTTTCCATTCTCTATGTCAAAATGATGGATTTTACTCCTATCGTCATTGGGGTGAAACCACCGGCGCAAATGCGAGATTGCAACAATCCCGACGTTGGGATTTTGTGCTAAAAACACAAAAAAAAAAAATGAATGGGGTTTTCTCATGGATGTGCGGGGGAAACGCAAAGGCCTCTAATCCTATGAGATTTACTCTAGGAAATTAAAATACTAACCTAATTTCTCTTAAATCCAGACTTAGGGGCTATAGAATGAAAATTGCAAGGGATTAAGGAATTTCACCTTTGAAATGGTTGATCAAAGTGTTTCTTCTAGAAGAGAGAAGCTCTCCTCGCCGGGGAGAGTGACTATGCGGTCTAATTTTGCCTCCTCTAAAGAGATG
Organism: Phalaenopsis aphrodite; assembly: GCA_003013225.1. NCBI lineage: Eukaryota > Viridiplantae > Streptophyta > Magnoliopsida > Asparagales > Orchidaceae > Phalaenopsis > Phalaenopsis aphrodite. Next base: position 9,394,676 of record NEWO01000002.1, on the reverse strand, counting down.
AAGAAGCTCCTATCGTCGAACAATTGAGACGTTGAGAAAGTTGGAATCTTCCTTCTCCATAATTAGGAAGAAGCTTTTCTTGTCAGAGAGTCTCTGAAGAACATGAAGATGATCAAAGAAGATGATGAAAATGAGAATAAAGAGAGGGAAACGATTGTGGAATTTTTTCCTTAAATTTCTTTTGAAGAAAGATAAAGGTTTTCCTCTCAAAGCTCCTTAGATTCTTCTTATAAGCTCTCTAAGCTCTCCACTTGCCCTCCTTCTCTAATGACGATCGATCAACCTGAATGAGCCCTTCCTCTATGTTATTCAGTTATAACGGGTTTATACAAAGGTCTAAGACCGCTTTCCCAATTTGGAATTGCCCCAAAATATCTCATATGCCTTATTTGGGTGAAGAACTAGACAAAAGGGGAAGGACCAGCGGTACCAGTTGCCTTGCCAGCTGGAATTTAGGAGTCAAAGGGTCAAAATTTGTGAATTGGTCCCAGGGGCGTGGTCACGCCATTGTTCAAAGCATCACAGATGAATGTCCAACATGACCACTCCCGATGCCTTACATAATTACGTTGGGCGCTCTGTTTGGGCGGCATGTGGTCACGCCAATGAACGAAATCAGGCACCTGCTATGATTTGGACGTAGTGATGCCTTATTTGTGGTGTAATTATGTCACAATCTCTATTTCTTCGGCATGGCCACACCACCTTTGGGAGTGGTCATGTCGACTGCAATCTTTATGTGTTCTTCGAGGAGGTCTCCGCTTGGTCGCGCCACTAACCAGGCATGGAAACACCTGAATTAGGCATGGTTGTGCCGACCCCAGAAAGCTTGGGCTTCTGGAGATGCTCAGCAAGGGGGTTCCAAACCCCTGGGAACCTCTGGAGGATCGAATGTGAGCAAGTAATGATCCATGGATCTCTATAAGGACCGCAAATGCGTCTCAAAAGAGTTTGAGAGGCCGAATTGTCTACGTATCGTTGAGCAGAGCGGCTCCAACATGAAAATCATCTATCCGGGCTTGGACTTAAGGTTTGAACACTGTGAGGGGTACTCTATTTGAAGGTTTGCGTCATGGGAATGTTGATAATAGCAGGACATTGTGTCACCAGAACGATTGTCAACCTAAAGGATGCCAGAAGAAATGCTGACTTGGTCATGATCGATTTGGGACACGACTATGATGGTGTAGAGCCCAAGTATAGTGTAGTGTCACTTAACGAGGATGACTCATGCATGCCACTTCAAAAATAGATGCCAAAAGACTATATTCAACTTCTTTGCAAGTAAGAGTAAGATTAAATAGTTAGTTCAAAGGGCGTCTTTTGACCATTCCTTAGTAAGCAAGGCAAATACGGCTTCCATGTTATAGTGAGGAATTATTTTGGTTGATATATGGATACATACACATAAGCAACTTTTATAGGTTCTCACTTACAATAACGAGCCTCTGCCTAGAGGGCCTATCCTCTCCAAAGCACAAATATACTCACACACTAACAACCGAAGTGGTATGCTGACATCGCGTGTTAATCTACTAACTATCCCGCACCTACTGCAAAAGCAGCTCGCCAAACTCTTCATGATAACTCAAGTATTGTAATGGCAAACATGAATGTCATCACTTACAACAAATGGAAATCCATCCATGCCTATTTAAGAACAACATGTCATCCATCTTTGAAAGACAAAATCACGAACAATCCTTGTACTATACAATCTAAGCTTTCTATTCCCCATTTTATCCCCCATTCCGATCGCTCCAATTGCCTCTCATCGCCCCTCTAAAGCCTCGTCACTAGGATTCTCCAATAAGTGAGGAATAAGAAGACTTTCCCATTCAATTACATCATCTTCATTCACATTTCTTTCAATACAAAATCTCTCTTCATATTATATGATTAGCAAGTCTGTAATTTTTTTCTTAATTTTTTCTTAAAAAAATAATAAAAAGCAGCCACTTTTGACTAAAATTATAATATTTGAATTCCAGGCATAGCGTGTATTTATAAATTAGATTAAAATTAAACTAAATAAATAAAAAATGGGACATATTGAGCAGACTTTAAAATTTAAATAATAAAAAATTACCTGCTTCTGAAATTTATTCTGCTCCCGGATTTCAAAATATTCTCATTTAGCAGACAGATGAATTATAAACGACCGGTTGCCCGAATTTTTATTTTCGGAAAGTTTGCATATATATATATATATATATATATATATATATATATATATATATATATATATATATATATATATATATATATATATCACATAATTTTTATCTATTCATGCAACTGACACCTAATTTTTATTTGCGGAGTAACGAAGTACTATGCAAAATAACAACGATGACTCCCAACCTTTGCACGTCAGTCATTGTAAACTACCAACCACTGCTCGTTGTAGGTTGTGGACTATGTGGAGTAACTAAGCACCATACAGAGTAACGATACATATTGTTGAGCAACGAAGTACCATGCAAAGTAACCACGAATATTGCAGAGTAACCAAGTATTCTAGGAAGAAGTGAAACACATTACGGTGTAACAAAATATCCTAAAGAGTAATGACATGCATTGTGGAGCAACTAAGTACTTAGTTGAGTGACTAAGTTTCCTACATACACAATAATGCAGTATTCTAAATATTGTCAAACGACGTACTCCGAACACGATGTATCAAAAACCCGACGATAGCTTTCAACAACAACTGCGCTCGATCATTGTACAACGAATTTTTTTTGTATACGAATACTGTACTCGTAGAAACCTCATAACTCTTTCCCAGTTGTGAGATAAAAATTTACTTTGTACTTACACAACAATACTAATCTTATAATACATTTAAGATCATTTCTGTGGTTAGAACATTTTAATACAATTTTTTTATGAAAGTTTCTCTCAATTCAAAATGTTAAATTCAATTTACAGTTTTGGATCGGAATCTAAGGGGAGATTTGCATAGAGACACACTTAATTTAACCTTTAATTCCACCTATATAATTATTTATTGGAAGATTTCACGCATATATATATATATATA
>NEWO01000002.1:9363583-9389535 GCA_003013225.1 Phalaenopsis aphrodite | reverse complement strand
CAAATTTAAAGCAAATATTAATAATTAATTTTGAATTTATTTGCCACTAAAGTTCAACTTTATAATATTTACATATATATCCCTTGAATTCATTATTTGAATACTTATGTACGATATTTAATTAGCCAATAAAGTAAAGAGAGACTTAAATCCTTCACTTACTTATTTATTATTTGTTATTTTTGGCCCATTTTAAAAGCACAAGTCTTTAAGCATAAGCGTTGTAAGGCTGCCAAGTTATCATTGAGATATGGGATAAAGTGAAGAGGGGGTGATTCCTTCCTCTTCACTCACTCTTAATTAAAATATGGCCATTTTGCATACATACCACACAATTCTTATATATTTACATCATAAACTTTAATAGTTATATATTGAAGTAATAGACATATTTTCATTACATCAAGCTTATCTCTAATGTCTCAAAAGTAATATACATATTTTCATGTATAAATTTTTAAATGCCAAAATGTCGGCAATGTAAATATTGAACTTTAGGTGTTAGACGTGTAAAAACATAAGAATTGTGTGGTATGCATATAAATTTACCTTAAAATATTCAATCTAGATTAAAATATGACATACACTTTAGTAGATTAAGGGTTAAACATTTTTTAGTTTAATTATGAATTCTCTAAATTCTAAAACCCAAAACATATGAATATTTTGATCTCAAAGTCTAGATGTCAATTGAAGTATATTTGTGAAATAGTATGTGATTTTATAATTTCAATTTCATTCAATCATCGACTATGTTAGAGTCTAAATTGACTTCTCATCATCATCATCGATGTTTTGTCTAATGAACTCGATTGAGACTTGTTCGTTTCTCTGTTGTCAAGAGTTTTGATAATTTGAACAAGAGAGTTGTGAAAAAGTGAAGAACCGATTTCCATTATTCTGCTTTCAAACTCGAGCACTAGTATTGAGTTTGAGCTCGATGAATGAGCTCAACTTGAGCTCATGCCCAATTTGTGCATAGCATCCCTTAAATTAATAATAGATTTATCTTAATTAATGAAGACAATAGCAATGAATTAAAGCTAGTTGCTAAAGAATTAAAGCTAATTGCTTCTATTCTCTCAATCTACCCTCAACGGCCATATTAAATCTCTATCACTCCTCCCCTTAAAAAAACCTCTTCATCATTAATAATCCAACTCATCTTCTATATAAAAACATTTTTCTTGAGGCGCTTGCCCCCCTATTTTACCAAATCCTTTTGTCCCATTATCCTAAAAATTCGCGCATTTAAAATATTTTTCTTTATTTTTTATTGAAAAAAAATTCATATTTCCATTAATAAAAAATCAGCTTTTTCATAAAATTTTATATGGATTAAAGTGTCATAATGGTTGCTATATAAATTTATTTTAATTTCAGAATTTATAATCCCATAAAAAATAATTTTTGATTATTTTAAAATTAAATTTTAATAGCTATTTATAGAGATTATTTTAGCTGTTATTTAAAGAATAATTATTTTGACAATTTTATAAACTCTATTTAAAAAATATATAAATTTATTTTGGGATATTTGCATAAATACCACCGAATTCTGATGTATTTACATGTGTAAGAAGTAAATTTTATATTATACCACCCAATTTTTTTTTATCGCATAAAAAATCATTTTTTTAATTTTTTAAAAGTGATATACACATTTTCATGCATAGAAAAAGTGACCTAAAAATTAAAGTTAAGTGTTAGATATACAAATACATAGCAATTAAGTGGTATGCATTTAAATCATCCTCTTTTTTCTCTCTCTTCCACCATCATATCCTCCAACATTCTATGAGGTGTGAGCATTAGGTCGGTTTGGATGGTTCTATTTTTAAATTAGGCAGATTGATCTCAACCAAAATTGAAAATACAAAGTACCGAACCAAACAAAATTTTGGTAAAATCGAACCAGTCAGACGGAAATTTAATTCGATTTAAACGGTTCTATTTTACATAAACCAAAATATAGTTTGAAGATATAAAAATATGATTATAATTTGAGAAAATGAAGATTTATAAGCGATGATTATGTAATGGTGATCGCTAGAAGTGTTATTTCTAAACATATCAATGAGGACTTACCTTGAAAATTTGGTTTTCGATTCATTTGGTTAAATCGAAGTAAAACTAAACCTCAAAACGAAAACCAAACTTTAATATTTTTAAAATAATAACCATTTTTTTTTTCTAAACCAAATATAATCCACCAGATTGACTTGATTCGGTATAGTTTTTCGGTTTAAACCGAACAATGCACGACCCCTATATTTTATGATCAAATAATTCTACATCATTCCTAATGTCTAATCTAAATGTTGAAATCTTTTAAGACATAGGGTCTTGTATTCTCCACGAGTTCATACAATCTGGGAGAAATCTTGTGAAGAAGGTAGAAGATAGCTAAGGATTTCTAAATGTGTATGTTGTGATTGATAGTGATGAGGAAGAAGAGATGAGAGAGAGAGAGAGCCCACTTCATTCCACTCATTTATATCTCCTAGAATGCACTTGGCCTCATAAGAAATAGCTCTCCATTCACTTGGAAAAGGACAACAAACTATCTCAACCATCTTTCTGTTACCAACACACCATTACCATTTGTTTTATTGTACATATATTCTAGCCACTTCGTTTAGTATTGTAAATATTTGTACATAAAAGTTAACGCTAAGGAAATATTTGCAAATTTTACTTTACCTTCCTGCTTCTCCATTTTTCTTTCTCCAGTTTTCTCTACCAAATGTTCCATCGTGAAAGCACTATAGGAAAGATTCTCGAGCTTCCTTCCTCCTCACTGTCACATGGTATCAAAGCCTCTCCCGCCTCACCACATCCATGGAAGAATCCTCATTGTCTTTCAACGAAGGCTTAGCTTCTCTTACTATCGAAGAACAACCAATCTCTCCCTCCCTCAAGTTCCTAATCTCAAGCTTCAAGAATGTCATCATTACATCGCTCAGCCGATAACTATCCATTGTAACACTCACAAGTCCTCAAAATCAATACGGAAAATGGCTTCGCTTGATTAATCGAAGGATCAATCCCCAAACCACCCATTACAGTACCCAATGTTGTTGGCTCAACCAATCTCAATCAAGCACACAACACTTGGATGTTAGTGGACCAAAACTTGGAAGTTGTCATACTATCATCGATATCAAATATCATACTACCCTACGTTGTGAATCTTGATAGCTGCAAGGAGAGTTGAATTAAATTGCAGAAATGTCTACAAGCAACAAATAGATCCAAGGTCATGCAACTACAAAATGAGCTACACAATGTGTTTATGCAGAATCAAACTATGGCGCAATACCTGACACAAATCAAGGTCCTCGTGGATAACATCTCTGCCTCCAAATCAACTATAGACGTTGAAGATATCATACTTTATACTCTCAAGGGCTGCCATCTGCTAAAAAGGGTTCAAGACAACAATCTGGACTTCTCTCACTCATATCAGCCTAGAGGATCTCTATTCCCTCCTCAACGGAGAAGAGATAAAAATATCCAACGAAAACAACACCAACCCACCACCACTGGACTCTCATATAGCCCTCTACTATCAAAGAGGGTGTGGCCACAACTATCACCAAAGGCAAGGAAGGAATCTCAATCCATCGAGAAAACCACTAAATCAACAATGGTCCACTATACCAATTACGTGCCAAATCTACTATAAAAAGGGGCACCTCACATCTCACTGTTGGCACTGTCTAAACAACAAGTATCAACCTACCAAGCCCGAGGAACACAAAGCCCTACTCGCTTCCTCTAATCAAATCAAGACTAATACCTAGATACTGGAGCTTCCAACCATCTCACCAACAATCTTAACACCCTCCGCCAAGTTGAACCATACAGTGACCAAGATCAAGTCTTCATTGGCAACGATAATGCCATACCCATACAAAACTCTGGCCAATGTATACTTCCAACTCCATCTAGTAAGCTCATTCTCACAAAACTACTTCACACTCCTCAAATTATACCTAACCTAATCTCCATCTGCCAACTAGCCACTAATATCAATTGTATAATTCTCTTTGACGCCTTTAGCTACAAAATTTAGGAACAAGTCTCATGACAAATAATCCTTCAAGGCCCATGCCGTGAAAGACTCTACCCCATTCCTCTCCCCAAGCAAGCCATGCTCGCAAGATCCATCTCCGTCGACCTTTGGCATCATTGACTCGATCATCTCGACCAAGAAGGCATCATTACCATTTCAAAACAACAACCACATCTATTCATTTCAAATTTTACTTCTTTTTGCAACTCATGTACTACAACAAAACAACATATACTACCTTACTCCCTCTATAAAAATCATACCTACAAATTACTAGAACTTATTTAGACAGATGTATGAGGATCCTCCCTAACTATTTCTAAGAAAAGCTTATATTTCTATGTTTTCTTTGTGGATGTTGCTAAACGATATACTTGAGTTAATTTCATATCTCACAAATCTGATGTTCTCTCTCACTTCATAAACTTTAAACAACAAACTGAGAAATAATTCAATACAAACATAAAATATATAAAGTCTGACAGTAGTGGTGAATGCTTGAATCATCAATTTGACAATTACCTACTCACCCACAACATTATCCATCAATACTCCTCACCCGATACACAAAAAAAAAAGGCTTAGACAAACGTAAGCATCGCCACATCTTGGAAATCACCAGAGAACTTATGGCCACATCCAACCTACCACCTTAATATTGGTCCGACACCATCCTCACGGTGGTGTACCTAATCAACCACATGCCCTCCTCCAATACTCAACATAACTCCCTGTATCAACCTCTCCACAACAAATCACCCACCTACAATCATCTTCAGGCCTACAACTGTGCTTGCTTCCCATGATTCCTTCCCTCCCCACACTCGCAACAAACTAGAACAACACTCCACAAAACATATCTTCTTCGGTTATCCCGACAACATCAAAAGCTATAAATTCCTCAACCCCACCAACGACAAAATTATCATCTCTCGACATGTCACCTTCAACGAACACTTCTATCCTTACCAACACACATCAAATCACTCTCATCCTACAACAAAAAACTGCAACCCACTCCCCTTTACACTACTTCCCACCACTATCATCATCAACTATAGCTTCATTCCCTCATGCATACCCCCAACAGAACCAATCCCAACAAGCTCCCCTCAAAATCCAATTTCGCTACACCCAATCTCCACATACACAACACCCTCTCCCACAACCTCTCCACCACCGATCACTCACCACCTCATCCAATGCCTACTAAATACAAAAACAGTTATCTCAAAACCAAATCCATCTTCAAACTCCAGCATCTTGTTACCAATGATTTTGAAACACAAACATTTCAGGAAGCAAAGCAACACCCCCATTGGGTACAAGCCATGCAAGAAGGACATAGCACTACAAAAGCAAGCCAGTTGATCAGCCCACTCTCAGGTGCAAATGGACGTTTAATATCAAACACAACAATGATGGTAGCATTCCTTGATATAAAGCCCGACACGTCGCACAAGATTATCAACAACAATATAGCCTTCACTTCATCCAAACCTACAACACAATTGCAAAACATCCTACCATCTGGCTCCTCCTAACCATGCAGTCTATCATGAGTGCCAGGTCATGCAATTAGACATCTCAAACACATTCCTCTATGACGAACTACACAAGACCATCTACATGAAGCAACCTCCAGGATACCTAGACACCCAACACCCCAAACATGTATCTCTTCTTCAGAAATCCATCTACGCTCTCAAACAAGCTTGACGTCAATGGTTTAATACATTCATCGTTTCTCTTCTCCAACTGGGATTTCACACAAGCCAAGCTAACTCCTCTCTATTTACATTCCACAATAACTCTACCAACCTCTACCTCCTACTCCACATGGACGATCTTCCGATCATCCGTAACAACCTCAATGCCGTAGATGAACTACTGGCTAAGCTGAAACACAAATTCTCCATGAAAATATTGGGCTCTGTCTCCACATTCCTCAGTATTACCACAGTTCACACCAATCAAAGTATGTTTCCTCATCAACCCAATGCATCGGAGATCCTCACTAAATCAGGCTTAGTTGATTGCAAAACTACACCAATATCCTCCTTCGAACACCTTCCCAACAAACTTGATCAGCCCAACCCCAACTCATTTCTTTACCGACAACTCATTGGATCTCTTCAATACCTAACAATAACACGACCTGATGTTGCCTATGTTGTTAATATCTTATCTCAACACCTCCAACAACCACTAGGCCTCCATTGCCAATAACTCAAGAGGCTCCTCCAACAACTCATTTCTTTACCGACAACCACTAAGCATACTGAAATCGATTACCACTTTGTTCGAGAGAAACTCATGTCCAAGAAGATTGACATCCAACACATTTCAACCTCAAATCAATTCGCGGGCATCTTCACCAAACCGCTTCCAACACCCCACTTCAATTTACTTCAAGACAAGCCGACACTTCGTCATATCTGAACATCAACTTGAGAGGGGATCATAATGAATAGCTCTTCAATTACTTAGAAAAAGACAACAAAATATCTCAACCAGCTTTCTGTTACCAACACATCATTGTCTTTTGTCTTATTTTACATATATTCTAGACACTTCTTTTGATATTATAAATAGTTAACACTAAGGAGGAAATATTTACAAGTTTTACTTTACCTTCCCGCTTCTCCAATTTTTTTTCTCTGATTTTCTCTACCAACTGTTCTACATTGAAAAGCACTATAGGGAAGGTTCTCCAGCTTCCTTCCTCCTCGCTTTTACAAAATGACTACAAATAATAAACAAATGTCATGTAGTAGGATGCATTGGTGCCTATTAAGTCCACTATTGATAAGATCCTAACTGTGGATGTCATGTGATCAATAATGGGCATAGACAACAATTGAATAAAATTTTCCTTCCTTTTGTTGTGAAGGATTGTTCAACGAACTCGATAATTGTGAATTGAGCAAATTTAATTGGAGAAGCCCGCATAAATAAAAAGTATCAACGAGTTCAGTCAAAGGAGCTCGCGTAAATACTGACATGCTAAGGGGACCACCAAATCTTTAATAGAGGTAAATTTGGTAAATGTTACTCTCATGGATATGGATAGCATGCACGATTGGTCCTACAAAAGGTATCTCTGCAAATGTGGTGAATGGCCTAGATCCATTAGACCCGAAAGGCTCATATTATGCATGGACTTTCTTGTTATGTTGAAGATCAATTTTTGCATGTACACTAACATAAATGATAAATTATTAACTATGCCAATAATTATCCCTGCAATTGATTTTTACTACCAGATTTTTAAAAAGTTCAAATATTCTATGACAGGTTATTTTATTGCATAAAAATGAAAATTTTCTCATTCAATTTTTTTGCAAGGTTTACTTGAGTGCTAACCGTTCCTACATATATATATAATTTAAACTCTAATTAAGTTGACCCTCCGATGCTATTAGATTGTTCCAATATATATAGGGGCATTACCCTACATAACAGTCCAATATTACATATTAACACATTAAACACCTAAACTCTTATTATTACACACACAAGAGGCGGCCACGTGTGGACAATTCAAATGCATGCAATAAAGCTGATTTTGCAAAATGATAATGGAGCCTAAGACGAAAATATAGGAACTAAATTAGTGATTAATTGCCAACAAAAGGAAAGCTTCTAAGCCATTTGCATGCAATGTTAGGCTTGAAGATAGAATAAAAGACCTATCAGGAATGATGTAATTATAAAATATGTTCACTTAGCAATTAGTAAAGAAATCTTTGAAGGATAAAGATGAATTTTAAAACTTGTACCAGAAAGGTCCAGAAGAGAAAAAGAGCCACCAAGTATAAGTGTTCTCAAACTCTCAAGTTTTCATTGCTTTCAAAAACAAATTTTTGATTCATGCTACGGCGTGTAGTCTAATACAGCCAGCTTAAAATTCAAATAGTTTTAAAAGGAAAATGGGGGGTATAAAAGGGCCTAGATTGAGTGTTTTACGGCTCTATCCGTGTTCGGCTTGATGACAACAGTTTTGTTTTAATTGGCCCATGTTCAGCTCAATTTGCCAAACATTAACAAACTTCATTAAAACAACCTTAACCTGCACCCTTCTCTGGAAGTAGACACCTCTCCACTAAAGCATCTGAGCTGTATTAATTTAAGCTTAAATATAAATATACATTTTACATTATTATACAAGTAATATATATAATTTCTTTATTTTAAACTAAGAAGACTGAAACACAATCGAACAAAAAATTATTCTGTTTTGACTCTTACAATTTTCAGCTTAACAAATTTGTTTATGTTCAGCTTACTTACTTAAAAAATAATTCAAATATGAGTTATTTAACAAGCCAAATACTTTAGTGGTGGAAATAGTAAATAAAGAAGAAAATTTTCAAAATATCATAACTTACGCCACAAACACTTGACGTCACTTCCTCTCCCAGCAACCTCCATACAATCAACAAAAGTAAGGAGAAATTGTCTTTTTAAAACGGGCATTTTCATACATACCACCTGATCTCTATGTATTTGTATATCCAATAGTTAAACCTTTTTTTTTATACTTAAACCGATCAAATGGCAAAATCCTTCATATCAAATCAAAAAACCCACCATTTCAACTTCTGAAAAATGAAATGCATGTTTTCATGCATAGAAAAGGTGGTATGCATGTAAAAGTAAAATTTAGGCATTAGATATGTAAATACATGGGCAATGAGTTGTACGTATGTAAATCCTCCTTTTTCAAAACCAAAAATATAAGCTAAAAGTTAAACATCCATCATAACAATTTTGGGCTTAGCCTTAACTAAAGATATTAACCAAGGCCTTAGAATTTTTAGTTAAACTACATCCTTATTTAGTTAAAAATTTTTATGTTATACATTTTTCCTAATCCTTCCTTATTCCTCACATGTCTTTAAATTATGTGCTTAATTTTCAAAATATTCTACAATTGTTTTTACTAAAATTTTACTTAAACATCACATAAACTTATGAAACAATTATTGATATTTCTGTTTCTCAGTAATAATGGAAGATACAGACAATAACTTAGAACTATTATTCATGAATTTATTAATATTTTTAAGTCGTTCATTCACATAAAGAATACCCAATTCTTATCTATTTACATATCCACCACCTAAGCCTTACTTTTTTACATTGACACCACCCAAATCTTTCATATCACATCAAACTAACACTATTTTACTTTTAATAAGTTATACAACTTTTTATGCATGAATAAGCTAAAAACCCTTTCTTTCTTGGAATCTCTAATCATTAAACTCAAAAAAATAAAATAATAATAATTGCAATAAATACAAGAAGTTGAAACAACATACCTCTTTGAAGAAAAAGAAGAGCTAAGGCCTCAAATTACGGCTGTCTACACATCAAAAATAATACACAGCAGCTGCCAACAAAACTAATATTCATTCAAAAGATACAGAACAATGAAATAAACTCACTGCATGTTGCCGATATAGTGAGTAGAGACCCATCCTGAAAACCAAAATCCGAGCTGGGATTTCAACCTCATGCATATGGATCAAGCTCGAAACTTCAGTGCGTGCTCAGAAATCTAATAATGGGGATAATCATTCATTCCCTGATAAATAAAATGGAAGCAGAGCATAGTGGCCAAATACCTCCATGAACCTTTTTCTAGAAGCAGGCATATTCTTCTTAAAATTGCACAAAAGTTCAGGTGAAGAGCATCTTCAGTTCCTCTATTCTCGCAGTTCGTACTTCCTGATCTGTAAGTGCTCCAGATATCATCCTCTGCTTCCTTGCCTGCACAGCTTCCATTCTTTCCTCAACAGTTCCCTGTACATCGGAGAGGTGATCTCATGCAGAGTGGATATTTTTCTCAGTTATTCTAACCTTTTAGGAGAAAATTTTTTAGACTTTTTTGGAGGATTTACATGCAAGCCACTAAATTCCTGTGTATTTACAAATCTAAAATCTACACTCCAATTTTTAATTACATGCCATCATGCCTATGCATTAAAAGTTATATTTCACTTTCTGAAAGTTACATTTGGTGGCATTTTTTTATGTGATATGAAAGCTTTGAGTGGTATAAATGTTAAAAGCAGTTTAGGCGTTGGATATGTAAATACAGAGCAAGTAGATTGTAATTATGTAAATGACCCATATTTAAATGAACGGAGCAGGTTAGAAGAAAGTATGATATTGGTACCTTCACAATGAACCTTTTGATTGATACAGGTTTAGTTTGACCGATCCGATGAATACGCATGACAGCTTGCTCTTCAACGGCTGGATTCCACCAGGGATCCTGATATATTAAGTAAACGCTCTCAATCAAATGCTCAGATTATAGCTTTTTAAGGATTAAGAATTTCCTTTAGCTTCATAGAATGGATTTATATTCGCTCCATTAAATTAGAAAAGCTTGATAGATGACCGAAAAAGGGGGGCATTTACCTACATAGCACACAATTCTTATGCATTTACATATTTCACACCTAAACATTCATATTTACATGCATAACCCTCAATTTTTAATATCACATTAAAAAACAACACTATTATCATTTTTGAGTGAAACAAGTCTTTCATGATAGGTTTAAAGTATCAAAATTTTTAATATCACACCAAATATAGCGCTGTTATTACTTTTGAAACCTAAAATATACACCTTTTCATGACTATGTTTAAAGCATCGAATTTCTATGTATGCAAATACGAAAGTCTAGATGCGAGATATGTAAAAACATAAGAATAGTGTGCTACCGCCCCTCCTCCCGGGTAAAAAACATAAATATCATGAATTTATTAAACAATAACTGCAATACTGAGGTAATAGACACATGGAGTACAAAAATCAAGAAGAAAACAGCCACTGAAACTCAGAAACATGCGTCCTGAAAGTTTAAACTAATAAAAATATAAAAGGTTGAAGAAATACAACCACCAAAGTGCGCAGAAGCATGGAATCCTACATGTAAATACCTTTCATATCAAAGTAGTTCACAATTAAGTCGTTCTTCCGTAAAAATCTGTTTTGCACATTACAAAATAGTGTGCACTTGCAAAATCCATTTGAAAGATTCCATGTTTTCTAATTATAAAGTAAATTTAGTCGGCCTTTACTAATTTTTCATTTCAAAGCTCCTCCAGAACTTTTCATTTCTTTCTATATTTCATCTGCAAGGGCGAAGGATAGAAAATCCTGCCAGTCAAGCACTAAAAGCTTTCAATAAAAATAAATCCTATTCAAGAATAGCATTCCCGTGTTTAAATCCAAGGGATTAGAATTTTAAAGATAGATCTATAGCTATGCCTAGCAATTGAAATTCTCAGGAAGTTGGATTCATGCACCTTCGCATGAAGCTCAGTGAATTCAAATAAAAACAAAACAGCAAACTATGCCACCAGAAGAAAAATAAAACTAAAGTGAAATGGATATGTTTCATCATTAACGCAGCTTTTCAATCCAGAAATAACGGGATTTCTGCATACAAAATAATAGGATAAATAAATAAATAAATAAATATATATATATGATGCATGGAAAAAACATTTATTTCACCCATGGTTTCAATGCAGCAACTCCTGGAAAAACAGTACATCTCGTCTAACACATAGAAAATACATAGGATCAGCAAATACCAAGAGAAAGGCATTGCATGCAGCAGTAAGATTTATTCCAACACCGCCAGCCTTCAACGACATTAACAATACCTACAGCAAAAATTACACTGGTAACTGAGACTTAATTATAACCCATAACGAACTATAGAAGCTACTGTATATTGGATTCCAGATGAAATACCAAAATGTTTTTCTCCTCTGTAAACTGACTGATCACTTTTTCTCTTTGTTGTTGATTTAAAGTTCCATCCAAGCGAGCAAATGTTATGTTGTTTCTGCCATTTGAAATAAATAAGAAGCCGATTGTCGTATTTGTAACAAGTTATTGCATATTTAAAGCATGTTATTAACAATAGCATCTCAAGGAAAGGAGCACAAATAACAAGCAAAAGCTCGAACATGCAAATTCTAATTTGCAATTCATCGCATTAGATTTTTATATCAAAATAAATATCATTGAACCGGTTACAGATTAGGCTTCATTCTAAACACCAGACAATATTTGTTTTATATTTCTTAGTTACCCTGTGGGTTTTATTTTTTATTTAGATGACATGGCTTGTACAGAAACCATGAGGTAATTTTCAGATGAAAATCCCACTTCCTTTCCACTCCACTATATAAGGGATCCTCTGGTATGAAGAAAGGCATTGAATATACGGCCTACTCATATCAAAATTTTGACGTGTTCTGGCAAAAAAGACACCGGGGAATATAAGGAACTTCAGACTGTTTCATGCTAGAAATTAGTGAAGACAAATGAAAAATTAGTTGAAAAGCTTAAATCAATGACTGCCGATTCACAATAACCCATAGATTATAATTATTTCATTTATTTCTTTTGTTTTACTTCAATCCAAGCAAGGCCTCACAGAAAAATGTATGCTGCAAAACGCCCATCTGAAATTTCTAAGAGAAAAGAAATTGAAAACCAGAAAGATATTAACAAAACTTGAGATCAAATGAAAGTATTGCGTATAAAATGACAAAAAGATAAACGCTCTCCTAAAAAAGATAGACGGCTTATCTATACAAAAATGCTAGAAAAACGTCATCCTAAAGAATAATTAAAATGCTAAGCTTCGTTTAGGAACTAATAGAAAAGCTTAAATATTGTAAGAATTTGTATTACCTTGATAGTGGGACCTGCAGGAGATCCAAAAAAGCTGTCCATTGGCTAAAGACAATACTTTTAGAACCAGTGCCTCTAAGTTTCTCCAGTTCGTGAAGAAGGGCAGAAACTTTTGACGACTCTACCCAGTTCTTCTCAACGTCAATTTGAAAACGAGAGTCAGTGGGAGCAGTTATGAGGTCCTGTTTGTTAACAGTTGTCCTAATAAATAAAACAAGATAACCAGTAATATTTAGGTGTTAGATATTTAAATATATAAGAATTGTATGGTATGTATTTAGATGACCCAAAATAGAATAGCAAAAGAAAGATACCGACAAACAGGGCACAGGCCCGATGTATTACTCCGCCAGCTAGCAAGGAGACACTCCCGACATAAGCGATGAGCACATGGGGTCAGCACAGCATCTTCGAATGCTTCAAGGCAGATTGGGCACTCGCCTTCTTCACCTTTCCGCAACTCTTCCACAACCTCCATTATATATGCCTTAGAAGGGGCAACATTAGAATCTGATCCAACAGCTCCCTTACTTCCTTTAAGGAAACGCCTTGCAAGCTTGTTAAGATCTGCAAAGTCTTTCGTATCGCCGCGGCTGCTTATACAACAAATTTAATTAGCAGTACAATTGATAATCACGAATTTACATGAATCTATAAAGAACTTCTACAAAAGCCTTAAATAACTAATGAATTTAAATGCGACTATAGTAAAAATTACTGAAAGTTGTCATGAACGGCAGAAAAAAAGTTTATGAAATCATTAAAACCTCATGCCAACTACACTCAAGTAAGATATTTTAATCTTTCAAAATTCATTAGCAATTTACAAATCGACACAAGAGCTTTCCCATAGAATTTTAGTGGTATTGTAACTACTACAGTACCACGGGATTCAATATCACGGAAGACAGGAGACGGGTCACCGAAACAGTTGTTTTCCTTTCTTATGCTAACTTTCGTAATATCTTTCATTCATTTTTAGTCATTTACTATATATATATATATATATATATATATATATATACATACATACATATATATGTTATATTACGGTTTGAAAACAGTTTTTATGATATTTTTTGTCAGGACGATCGCCGACATCCAGGGCTTCCTCTTCTAGGGTTGTATCTGAAGGCGAAAATGTGTTTTGGCAGTAACTCGTCCGAGGTGGTGATCTCTTTTCAAGGGATCGAGCGGTGCTCCGGCTACAACTCGTTACCGAGGGAGTATCTATCCTTACCCAACTCCCCCGCAACCTTCCAGCCGCCAACATTGCCTTCCCCTCCCAACTCTTCGCTGCCTCCCAGACCCAGCCCTCAAACTTCACCACCACCCTTTTTCCCTCCTCGCATCTCTATTTCGACCGCTGTCCAGCCCTCCATACTTGTTGCAGTCGCTTAGTGCAGCAACCTTCTTTTCTTTTTCCTGCAGTCCCACCACCCAACCACCTATTTCATTCATTTATGTCACCCCCCTCACTGTCGCAGCCCTAGAACAGCATTCCTCTTACTGTCCTGCAGTTCACAACGCTTCCCCTTCGCAGCATTTAGCTTTCCCAACCCACCCCTTGGCTCCCACTGTAGTTCCAGGACAACCTAGAGACCATTTCGGCCGTCTAACACCAATACCCAACCACTAGCCAACCTCCACCACCTTTCGATCGAGCCCTAATGTGAGTTTGTCTTGTTTGGTTATGATTTCCCTTCCAAGTGTGTTTGGTTGTAACTATCTATTTGTTTTCAGTAATAACATTTATTTTTCTTATAGTTGTTTGGGTTAACTCTGATATCACACATGCATGGGGTTTGGATATTCAAAAACAATTGTTGAAATCCAGTTTATATGCAATTTAAAATCCTCTGCAAACAAAATGTTGCTTCTCTTCGTGTTATATAATAAATCAATCTATTTTGTTTAGCATCCTTATTAGGAGCAATATCACACCTACTAAACTATAATAGTCATATCATATTTTGATTCATTTGGGTTCTTCCGACCTCCATCACCTGTGGATTGAGCTCTAGTGTGAGTTTGTCTTGTTTCATTGTAATTCCTTCTAAGTGTGTTTTGGTTGTAACTGCCTATTTGTTTTTAGCAATAGCAATTGTTTTTCCTATTGTGATTCAAGTTAACTCTGGTATCACGCATGCATAGGATTTGGATATTCGAAAAGATTTTGTTGAAATCCAACTCTATATGAAATTTATAGTCCTCTGCCTAACAAAATGCTGCTTCTCTCCATGGTATATAATAAATCAATCTATTTTCTTTAGTGTCCTTAATAGAAGCAATATCACACCTAATAAACTATAGTCATCATATTTTAATTCATCTGGGTTCACATAGCTCTTACAAGTTGCATACCCAAAACCAATCACATTCTTTTGTATGAAGCAGTCTTCATCCCACTTCAAAGTTTAGCAAAATCTGCTGCTTTAATTTCATATTTCCAATTAGTGTTTCAACCTAATATGAATATCAATAGCCAATTTTGAAAACACTGATGCATATTGTGTGTGTGTGTGTGTGTGTGTGTGTTTACATATTGATTGTGTTTAAGGCATGATGTGAATAAAATTTCCATCAGCACAACAATATTTATTTTTAAAATAAGTTATAAGTTTTTATAATAAATATGGTAAATGAGCCTTGTTCTTCAAAAGAAAAAACAAGCATGCTGCAAACCCAACCTCGAGAAGGCACAAAGAACTAGTGATATTACTAACATTTAGGCAATCCATGATTTAGTATTTCAATCTAGTTAGAGTATTACTTTCCATGGAAGACTATCAAAATTTTGCCAATATAATTTCTTTTCATTTTAACAAAATTCAAACTTTTCTATATAAATTGTATCCTCTTGAATTTTGTTTATCAAGCAAATAAAATTATTCTCGCCTCCACCATAGCACAGGAGCAGGTTACTTCACTGTTCCTAGTATATCACATTTACAAAGTAGCCGGTTTATCACACCTCTAGATATGAAACAGGTTACAAAAAATGCCTATGAGTAAATAAGACTACACATTTACATAAAATCTTACTATCTTTTAAAAACAATTAAACAATTCCCATTTACCTCACCCAAGAAATATTCATGAAGTATCCAAATGTACATGGTTAATACTGAAAAAACATTCCATTGGAAATATCATTGGCACTCCATTTAAAAAGAAGATAAAAATAAATAAATAAATAAATGAGGTTCTGAGAGTTCTTCTGCAAAAGCACATGTTACAGCACCCTTATGAGTGTCAACATAAGATTGTACTTGCATGAAAAACTATGGCCATTCTCTTGTCAAGTTTATCCGGAAAAAAAAAGGTTAAAAAATAAAACTTAAGGCCCATGCTTCACAAGTCTGTTGTCAAAGTGATAGCTATCTACGATTATTAAGAACATAAGAATGTCCGGATCATTATCATGGTTCATGTTGATACTGCTTTCAGAAGATAACCAATCAAAACTAGTAAAGACAAACAGACCTCATCACAAGAAACGGATGATCACAACACTGGCGAAGACGTAATAGCAACTCTAAAATTGAGGCATAATTGTGAAGAACTCGTCCTTGCTCAACAAATTGATCAAATTTCACCTGGAAGGCTAAATCTGAGTTGAATTCTATATAAGTTATAAAAATTATTATCAACAAAGATGAGAAAAATATTAAAATAGTCCCCTGACACTTTATAAGGGTCATTTTAGTCCCTGAGTTGATAAAAGTGCTAATTTAGCCTCCATACTCTTTTCATAAGTGCTAAAATAGTCCCAACAATAGACCTATTTCAGCCCCGATTTAAAGAGTGTGGAGATTAATTTAACACTTTCATAAACTCATGAATTAAAATGACCCATATAAACAGTCACAGGACTATTTTAACACTTCACTCCAATAAATATTGATATAATTACCTTGGATCTTTTAAACAATGCCTCATAGAAGTCCTTCTCAGATTCTGCCAACTCACAATAAATTACCCCAATATCTGCCGGTGGAAGAATAATAATTGGCCTGCATAAATGTGAAATTTAAGGGATGCAAACAGATAAGATCAAGAAAGCAATATGTTCAGTTATCTAACCTGCCATCTCTATCTGTGCTCAGTTTAGTTCTTCTTAGCATTATAGGCCTCAGTAAGGTTTGCACCAGCTTTAAGCCACATTCATCACCTACCTCATAAGGCTTTTGAATAAGCTTATTCCACCTTCAATAATTAATAGGTAAGAAGGTTTCATAGGACTTTCGAACATGTAAGTCAACAAGATTTTATAATAGAGAATACAAAGAAAAAATTAAGTCAAGCAAAAAATGTCAGAAAAAAAAGAACAATGAAAAAGGGGCACTTAAATTTTATTTTTTTATGTTTACACCACCTAATTCTCAGAGATGACTCGAGCTACATGGAAGAAGAAGTGATCATGTGCCTATTTTACAACTTTGTATTTTCAAGTGAAGCACACCCAAAATGAATAATTCAAGATGAAAAAAACAATAAGAAAGAAAAAAACTGAGACGTGCCTATTTTGGCATAGCAAATAAAAGGCAGAGTCGAAGATTAAAGGCCTCTAGCAGGCAACCTTTTAAATGAAAGTTGAGCCTAAGCCCCAACATTGACAATGCCATGCTTCATTCGTTAGATATGTAACATATTTAAAATTGTGGCATAAGAAATTAAGTATGGTTAATTAATCCATACAGCTAGAGTTTATCATGAATGCATGATTTAAATAGATGATGTCCATAAATCTTGGATTTGGCATTTGGATTAAATTTTAGCATTTTAAAGAAAAAATATCACTTCGCTCCAATGTCAATACATTCAACCGTAGACAAATTTCGGAACAAACACAATCAATGAATTTACCTTCACATTTTTGTAAACATATGGCTTGCACTTGTCAATGCAATATATATATATATATATATATATATATATATATATATATATATATATATATATATATATATATATATATATATATATATATATATTACCAACAAAAAAAAATAATTGAAATAATGAAAGCATCTTGATATAAGGAATATCAGTAAATACAGCCTTTTAAAGAGAACAAATCATTGAGAACTTACAAAGCCCAATTTCCCCAAGGCTCTACGTGTAAGAATCGAAGAAGGCTGTATAGGTCTTCTAGGTTGTTCTGCGGAATTAATACTCGTGAGAATATATTCAATCTAAGAAAATCTAAATCCAGCCAAGATAATAAATGCTAATCTTAGGTCAAAATGCAAAACAACAGTGCTACTCAATATATTAATGCAGCGATGCGCATAAACATGAAATACAAGGAATAAGGACATTGTTTACCAAGCACCAATAAATTCAGAGCAAGTTATTTATCAAATGGAAACTATTGGAATATTAAAATAATAACGGGTATCCCCATGCATGATTAATATGCAGATTTTTTTTTTATTTGTTGTTATTTGATTTCCTATTTCCCCTTATTATGTTTTTATTTCTTCGCTATTTCCCTTTATTTTGTTTTTTTTTTCGTCCCTTATGAGTGCCCCTTTTAATAGGCTTTATATACCCCTCTTTCTATCAGTGAGATTTGTTGCGCTACTCAAATATTTCAACATGGTATAAGAGCCAAAATCTAACCCGAGATCTCAGCCACCGCCAACTTTCCCTGTAGGGTCTCCGCAGGAACTACTATTCGTCAGCCCTTCCGGCTGAAGTTTGCAGCCGCCAACCCTCCCCTGTTGCTCCCTGCAGACGCCAGTCTCCTTGGCAACTGCTAGCCTCCTCCCTACAAGTATAGAGTCCCCTGCCAAGTGTCCTGTCGGTCCTCCCTTCAGTTTTTCTCCAACGGATAGTCTCTCCTGCAATTGTCCGGATTACCTGTTTTTTTTATCCGACAGTCGGTGATCTATTACTGAAATTCGACGATGTTTCGAATCTCAACCAAATTTTTTTTGGCTCAGTCGAAATCATTGCAAACTCCTCCAACACTGAGCAATCCTCAGATAGCATTCTTCTAAACTCAAACCTTTGTTCCCGCGTAAACTAAAGGAATAGAAATCAACATGAACTTCTCGATCACAACTCACAAACTAAACGATATTAACTTTCTCCACTGGTCCCAAATGGTGCCCTTATTCATCAAAGGATGTGGAAAATTTGATCATCTCATAGGCAACCTCCAAAGACTTACCCGACATATGAAGTTGGGAAATGGAGAACTCCATAGTCATTTTGTGGCTGATCAACTCCATAGAGTCGTCGATTGGTCGTTCATATATGTTTCTTCTTTCCGCTAGTGCCCTCTGAACGGCAATCTGTGATACCTACTCCAATATAGGAAACACCTAACCAATTCTATGAGGCGTATAAGAAGAACCAAGAGGCAAAACAAAGATCAAGAACCATGACCAAGTACTACAACTACAATGACCTGGTTGCACTATAAATGGAATGTGACCAGTAAGTACGACTACGCTTGGGACTCTTCGACCGATCTTTCTTTCTTTCAGAAAATTGTAGAAAATGATTTTATGTTCCAATTCCTGGCATACGTCAACAAAGACCTTGACGAAGTCCGGGGCCGTAATGTTGGACAGGATCCTCCTCCTTCCGCTCGTGCTGCTGCTCTCACCGAGATCTACCACAAAGAGAGCCGAAGATTTGTCATGCTCGATACTTCCACCCTTCAACCAAATTGTCTGTATTGGTCTCTAATAGTGCTAAACACTCTTAGGCAAGTCACCCTACTTGTCATTATTGTCACAAACCCAACCACACTAGCGACAAGTGTTGGAAGCTACACAAAAAATGGACATACAAATGCTCGATCAAATCCTCTGCTGCCAAGGGTCTTACTACAACATCAGAGTCTACCACGGTTCAACCGAATCCTACCCAAAGCATTTCAAAAACCTCCGAGCCTCTAAAACTTCAGATGGAGCACTTAATCAAGCTACTTGGATCAAATCAGTTCTATGCTAGCCCGTTAACCTCACACATCCATGAAAGTACAATCCATATGACACTCACATCTTTTTGCTTCTCAATTCTGTGGATTATTGATTTAGGTACCGCAGAACATATGATTAGATGCTCACAAGCTTTCTCAACATACTATCCATGCTCTGAAAAAGATACGGTCAGAATTGCAGATGACTCCTGTAATTCCATTGCTGGTAAAGGTTTTATTATTCTAAACCGGCTAACTCTAGAATCTGTGTTATATGTACCACTGTTGAAGTGTAACATTTTATATGTTAGTAAGTTGACACATGACATTAATTGCGTTGCTCATTTCTCTCATAATATTTGTGTCTTTCTAATCATTGTTCGGGGAGAATGATTGGAACTACTAAGCAGATAATTGAACTCTACTACTTCCAAGAGAAAAGAACGGAGAACGATGACATACCACTCAGTAGTTATAGCCTATCTTGAGTCACAGAATGCCCAATTATGTTGTTACATTGTCGTTTAGGTCATCCTAATTTACAATATTTAAAACATTTGTATCAATTGATATTTTTTTATCAAAGTCTTTCAAGTTTCGAGTGAGAGACATGTCGGTTGGTCAAACATCATCGGGTTTATTACCCACCCCACACTAACACACCTTCCGCTCATTTTCAACTCATTCATAGTGGTGTAAGGGGACCTTCTCGCACTCCCAACTACACCAAAAATGGTGATTCCTTACTTTGATTGATGATCACACTCAAATTATGTGGATTTATATTTTAAAAGACGAATTAGAAGTTGACATTTTTCAAAACTTCAACACTTTCATTTTGACCTAATTCAAAACACCAATTCAGGTCCTTTGGACTGATAATGGTCGTGAGTTTTTTAACTTTAATTTAGATGAATTCTTGGTAAGTAAGGGCATCCTCCACCGTTGCTCGTGTATGGACACTCAACAAAATGAGATAGTCGAGAGGAAAAACCGATATCTCCTCGACGTTGCTCACTCTACTATGTTTCAAGCTAATGTCCCAAATGGTTTAGGAATGATGTTATACTGACTATCACCTATCTCATAAATAGTACCCCTCTAAAATTCACAACTTTTGAACCCCTTTAATCGTCTTGCTGTCATACTTTCCTGCCAATAGGATATTCTCCATTTTAGAACCCAAAATTTTGGATACACAACATTTGTTCGGAACGCTGACTCCAGTTAGAATAAACTTGACCCCAGATCGATAAAATGTGTCTTCTTTAAGATACCCCGCCACTCAAAAAAAAGTATGTCTTGATCATATCACAAAAAAAATCTATGTGAGCCCTATTTCCCTAACTTGACCTGAAGTGAGGGAAAACTAGATTTCTTGGACACAATTCCTTATCGTACTCCTATAGATGTTTGTCTCATTGTTACTAACATCGAGGAAGATCTGGCTCCTGTTGTTCGACCATCTCCTCCTTCCACTTTTCGTGTCTACACTCGGCGCACTCGTCTCGATGCCCCTCTAGAGCCCACTGCCTCATTGCAGGACCTTGAATCCACTCCTAGCGACATCCCAGCACTACTACTCTAAATGAGGAGGTAAGTTACCTGAATAAGATATGCAATCATATAGGCTCTCTATTCCATAACAAAATATTTCTCTTTCCGCAGCTTATCGCCGATCTACAGAGCATTTGCTACCGCCTTGACGGTTCATTAAATCCCAACAACTATTGAGGTTGCACTAGGGCATCTGACCTAGAAAGTTACAGTAATGGAGGAGATGAATGCCCTTCGGCGGGTACATACATGACGTCCTAAATATTCCTCAGAGTAAGAAAACAATGAGATGTCGAATGATTTTTAGCATCAAGTTCAACTCAGATGGTTGTTGACCTCATTCATTTTGAGGTCACTACTCCTTTTTCTAAGGATCATAGGATTTAGCTCTAGGAGTACCTATTGATTATCTTAGAAAACTAGAACTGGAGCCACCCTTTTTAGAAATTCCAGCCACTTCCTATTTTCCTGTGATGTCTAGCATTTATGGTCTCAAAACCATCGTCTTATTGACGAGTGGTTAAGGGCTATTGTGTAGAGACTCAGAAAGAAGTTTCTAATAGGATCTCAAGCCCTAGGAAAAATCACTCTATGACTTTATCGTCACATACACACACAAAATGCACAAAATCTACTAAATTGCACAAAATCGGACTTCAATTAAGCCTAAAAGATAGGTGAAAATGCAAACTTCTCCGGACGACTATGACGACAAAATGTACTACGTCAACGTGTTTGAGACACCAATTTTAGTAGGAAATGACACATATATTGTCATATTTCCGACATGAGAAAATTTACACGCAAGTCAATGTATTCATCAAAACGACTTCCGGTGGCAAAACGGACCACGTCAGTGCGTCCAGAACGTCAGAATTACCCAAAAAGGACATCCATTTTCAATATGCTATGACACAAATAAAAGGGGCAGATCAAATTTTATTTTTCAAATATTTGGTATTTTTATAATTATATCACTAATTATAAACTAACTTATAACCCTAAATCCTATTTGACCCTTTCCCACACACGGCTTTCCTCCAATCACACACGTAACATTCCTCTGCCTCAACCGAGAGCCGTTCCGGCGTGCCCTAGCTCCCGCGACACATTTCCCAGGCACGGCTCGATCGCAGCCCTGGCTTGCCTGCCGAGTCATCCCCTCTCACGTCTCCTCTGTCATTCGCGCACGCGGCTCGCCTCCTCGAGCTTCGCTGGACTGAGCGGCTTTCCAACGGAGAAATTCTACTTGAACAACTCTTCCTCTGCCCTAGGCAGCAATTCCTCCTGCCTTAAGTGCTTCTACTCTTCTCCCTTTACCTGATTCAGCTACCAATGAGGCCGGTAGGCAGCTGATTCTTCCCCTCTCTTCTCTGCCCATAAAAAGCTTCTTAGATTCTCTGTGTTGGGTTGTTGAAAATTTTAAGAGTGAAAGGGAGGTTGTGTTTTCGCTGTTTGAAGCTTTTAGGATAGAAAATTCTACCAAAATCCTTTCTAAACTACGTTTTCGTGCGTTGGGAGTGTGGAGCATTCGTTGATGGTTGTTTCTCGAAGCTTTAGGAGAAAGGTATTGTCGCAATTTTTGCTTGGCTAGCTTTTTATGTGCTGGGAGCTTAAAGGATTTGTTGGTTACTACTTTCTTGAAGCTTTTAGGAGGATTTCTGTGTGAGGCACTTTATTGGATATGTCTTACTTTTTTTTGCTTTAAGTCGACATTAAGAGGTATTTATCTTCCTTCCTCTGATTTGCAATGTTTCCGATGGCATCTAAAAATACTTCTTTGCTCTTTTAAAGCATATGAAAGCTTCTTTGGGCTTAATGTGTTCCACTTGGTGGATTTGGGGGTTTGCATCTTTATGAGGTGCATGTGCACGGGTGTGGTATTCTCCTGTTTCCTAACTCTAAGGCATGGTTTTATGCATGTTAAATGTGTTGCTTGGATTGGGAAATTAAGTTGGTTTATTTTTTTTCTTAAAAAAAAAAAAGAAAAAGGAAGGGAAGAAAGGTGGGAGATGTTTCGGCTAGCCTTGGTATGGAGAGGTTTGATAGAGCTTGTTACTTTGCCCTCATTCAATTAATTTCTTAGCTTTGTGTTTGCTCTTTTAATCACTTCATATTCACAAATGGTAGCATGGCATGTGGAAGTAAAAATCTAGGCATGTTTCGAGATTTGAGCATGGATTCTTGCTAGGATTAGTGAAAAATGAAGCATATATGGGCTGCCTTTATTCTTTTCTTTGTTTGAAAATGTTTGGGAGTATGATATTGGTGGTTTAAAATGCATGTTTGCTCCTCTAGAAATATATGTTGGAAGAAGTTATTATAGTTTTCATGCTTAGAATGAATGTTGGAATTCATTTCGATATTGAGGAATATTGGCTCTAGATGCTTATCTATTTCTTGTTGCCTATCACCACTTGATACAAAAGCTGGAAAAATATTCTCTAATTTGACCCATTTGGCGGTCTCAGTTTGACTCTTTTTGAGATGAAACTATGCTGGAAAAATATTCTCTGTTTTGGCTCATTTAATGGTCTCGGTTTGGCTCTTTTTGAGATGAAACTATGCTAGAAAAGAGACGAAACTATAATGGAAATGCTTCTCTGTTTTCCCCACCAAATGTGCTCGGTTTTGGCTCCTTTGGGATTGAATATGTGCTGGAAAATTTATTTGTTTTGAGTCTTTATGAATTTCGGTTTTGGCTCCTTTGAGAACTTTTTGTGGTAGACTTGGGCTGAATTTTACTTTTTACGGGGTTCGGTTTTCCCCTTATGATTGGACTGGATTTCTTCCTTATGCCTCACGGTTTTGTTATGGATTTGGACTGAGTTTTAGTTCCTTTCAAAAATGCATAAATGACAAAAAGTTTAAATGGAGATGTGGCATTATTTTTCTCGTCCTTACTCCTCCCGGTTTTTGCCCCTCATATTGGGTTGAGCTTGGCTCCTATGCCTTTCGATTTTGCCTATCTTGAGCAGATTTTTTCTTTTATGTCGTTCAAAAATATAAGGGTTGGATATATTTGTGTTGGTTTCCCCATTTGTCTGGACTTAATTTGCCCTTGGCTTGGGCTCGAGTTGGTGCTTTTTATTGGCTCGATATAGGCTTGTTTTGAGTTTTTTTTATTGGATATGTCTTGCTTGGGTATTGTTCTTCGATGCTCCACTTAAGATATGATATTTGCAATAAAGTTTGTCATCCCAAAATGTTTTCACTATCTACCTATAGAGTGAGGTGTACAAAATGAATTGGGCAAATTTTTATTGTCTTACTTGATGAAATTGGATTGGGTTTCAATAATTTAGAAAGCCTGTCCATTCACTCTCTTATGTATATCAAATACAATACATTGGCAATACCTATGTTGGTTTTCTTTTTGCTACCTTGGCCGTGAGCCTTACTTGGTGTGTGCTGCCCTTGCGGCCTTCGTCTTTTCCCTTTACCCGTGAGCTTAGCAGGTGGAAGTCTTCTTCTTCTTTGCCCCTCCCCGTGGGTTTGTGTTGTGTTGGGTTCCTCCTTGCCATGCTCGGCCGTGAGCTGTTTGGTGTGGGTTTTGTGGTTGTTTAATACCTTTTATGGGCCTTAACTGTGAGCTAGTTGGAGCTTGGTTGTGCGTTTTCTGGTCTTACCCGTGACCCTCTGCTCTCTTTTCTGGCCTTATCCGTGAGCCTTAATTGGTGATTTCTTCATGGAGTATTTCAAGCTGGTGGTTCCTCCCCTTTACTGATTAATTCCTCTTACCTTCGTTATATGTGAAAGGCTTTTAATGATTTTTGTTTTGGAAAATTATAAAGCTGATATGAATTAGACTTATGAAGGGATTTGAAAGCTTATGAAGTTGTCATTTGGAAAAGTGTTTGGAAATGCAACATGAAAGTTTGGAAAACATAAATGATACACATGAGTTCAAGTTTAGGTGTGAGTGCATACAGATGGTGAATCCATGAGTATAGTCTTCACCTTAGCTTTCGAGCCCGTTTCGATTTGATTCGAAATAACATTTGGAAAGGACACCCTTCCTGGGTTGATCCAATTATAAAAAGTTAAGAAAATGATATCCTTCTTGGATTGATTCAAGGATCTTGGGTTCTACTTTTAGATCTTTTTGATATAACTTTGAGGATTGCTTCACCCCTATTCCTTCGATTTTTTTGGGTGAATCAATTCCTCATCTCTCTAATTCCCATTTTTATTTTTTTATTTCATTGCTTCTTGGTTCGATTATCTATGCTTATGTCTGATACATAAGTACTCATGCATAGCCTTTTGCTATATGTGAAACTATCAAGCAATGTCGCAAGTAGGTCGATTTTTTTTGGGCGTAGGGCGATAATGACAAAGGCATGCCGGTGGTAGAGTAGAATGATATCTCATCCTACAACACCAGAACTCAATTCTGAGACCTGATGAACTATAGGATAAAAATATCATTCACCGACATAAGACTAGAGGGGGACACGTACCTTCTTAGGTTGTTGGTAGTCCTAGGCCCGATGACGTAATCGACTTGTGGACAACTATACTTTCTTTTAAAATTAATAAAACAAACTGATAAGAATAAATACAATATTTTATAAAATATTTTCACTACAAAAATTGATACAACTTTCTTTTTGTATGCCTGAAATCCATCTACATGT
>NEWO01000002.1:9279236-9354760 GCA_003013225.1 Phalaenopsis aphrodite | reverse complement strand
ACTTTTCTCTTGAAATGTGTAGTATTCAGGGTGTCAGACACGATTATGCAAATTATTGGACTAATGAGATCCATACGGTCTCATTCATTTTTTTTAAAAATTAAAACATACTATTTTTAAAACTTAAACTATATATCTATTATATTAAATTAAATTTCAAAAATTATTTTCATATACCATATTTTCAAATAATCTATCGAAAAAGTTGGCCGACAAGAGTATACCTGGATGGGAGTCCCTGTAAGACACCATCTTCTGTCAGCAATTAGAGCTGCAGCAGCAATAGAAACTTGGCTTTTTGAAGATTTTATAATGTGTGCTTCATCCAGCACAATTCTGAACCATTGAACTGAGTAAAGCCCACCATTTTCGTCAGCATTCTGCAAGATAAAAAGATATTTTTTTTTAACTGTTAAATACTTTGGTTGTTAAAATATTAGCAGCAGTTACCTCGGCCGAAAATTCTGATGCCAGCACACCATAGGTAGTAAGAACAACATCACTCTGTGCAAGAATCTTTGCTTCTTTTGGTCTACTTGCTCCATAATGAACATAAAGAGAAAGTGAGCCTTGTTGGGCATGTACCTCAATCTCGGCCTGTTATATCATAGAAATAAACCTTTCAGCCCTCAATAAATTCATATGAATAATTTTATAATTAAAATAACACAACTCATGCTTCAAAACATGGCATGAGCATACCTTCCACTGGCCTAACAGTGTCATAGGACAGACAATTAGATTACCACCTCCAGCCAGTATGGATTTTGATTTCAACTTGGTAAATCCATAGATGCTTGCTGCTTTTTTTGAAGCACTAGACAACTTCTCAAGACCGTCACCAGCGTTACTATCTTCATTGGAGCTCTGAATTGAAGAACAAGTAGGTGATTTTCCTTTCTCAGAATGAGCAAGCAAAAGAGCTAAGGTCATTATAGTCTTGCCTAATCCCATTGCATCTGCCAGAATCTTTAAACATTTTCCCAAATCAACATGCATTTCAACAAATTAGAAAACAAAAGAACGTTATTTGTGTAGGGAAGGACATATACTCCTCCTCTAGCAATTTGCTGAGTGCTAGGAAATTCTGTAGTAGCATCACCCGAAAATGCATTCAAGTAAATAACGTGATCATTCCTATCAATAAGAAAAGCGAGTTACTATAATGCTGTTGTGTTTAAAGAGAAGCTTTAATTTTAACATACTTATCAGGAAGGTGATATGCATCCCAACACGGATGAAGGGTTATTGCAGCCTCCTCTAAACATCTTCCTTTCTCTAGCTGCAGCATCCAACGAAGGGCCTGTTTTTGATAAGAACGCAATTCACACAGCAATGTTTCAGGTGGATCCATTTCCTAAAAAGGGTGAGAAATAATAAAGTTAGTGAAGCAGAAGCATAAAAATATCCTACAATTTAAGAGGGAAAAAAATACCAAAAAAGAAGAGATACCTCTAGTTCTGAGCCATCTCGAATTCCCGCAATATTATCTACATCAAAATCTGATATGTTCTCTTGATTATTTTCAGCTTTACTTCCATGGGAAAGTAACTTTCTAAATTTTTCAGCTGGTACTGTTGATGAAAGCTCTGTTGGAATTCCCTGCATAAGCACAATAATTTGATATCACTTGCTCAAGAATAAAATTACATAAGCATATGAGTTAGATTGTACCTTCAATTCAATGGTCCGTTTTTTACCATATAAATCATCAGGACTTAACTCAGCCTGTTTTTAAGTCATCAAGAGATGTCAAAAGAGAGAGAAAGAAAGGGAAAAAAATTTTAATAATTAAAAAAATAAAGTCATTTACAAACAAACCACCTAATTCCTATCCATTTGCATATCAAATAACTAAACTTTTTAATATTTATACCCCCCAAATTTTTCACATCACATGAAAAATACTACCTTTTTTACATTTAAAAAGTGAAATACACATTTTCATGCATAGGTAAGGTGGTATGTATATTAAAGGTAAACTTTGGCCGTTAGATATGTAAATACATAGGAATTGAGTGGTATGTATATAAAACTTCCTTAAGAAATATAGTAGTTGTTTCCAAATAAGAGCATTCAAAGACTTTACAGGAATAGAACAAAATGAACCTACGACATTTTATTTTTCTAATTCAACACACCCAACCCATCCGCCCAAAATCTATTCCAATAAACAAACAAACAAGACAACCATTTAGTTGCCAAAGAATTAATTTTTCTCATTTTTGACCCCTCAAAAATGTAGCCCTCGTAGAATGGAAGTGATAGCTTCTAAATAATCAAAGTGACAGCAAGTGCAGTAAGATGTTAATAATGGAAAGCTCATATTTGATGCGTGAGGAAGAAAATAATGAGAATTTTGAGAGAAATAAGAGAAAGAGTTCCCAAATTTCTGCAACATTTTATCTTATTCAAATTAAGACTTCCTCTATAAGTAGAACCACAACAATAAATGTATCCAAAAGAAAAGTTAACTTCAACTAAGCGAGAGAGTGAAAAAGACGGAGTGATCAACATCTAGAGATTCTGCATGACAATAAGAAAGGCTAGTACCAAGACATCGTTTCTTTAATAATTCTATGATTCAAGATTAAAAAAAACAAAAAACAGAATTCGAAAACATGCTATCTCCCACAAAAGGTTTACTTTTTGGATGAAAATCAATTGCATGTCATTTATTGCCACCTAGGGGTGTGCATTATTTGGTTAAAACAGAAAAAACCAAACCAAAATAAAATCTTGCTTTATATAACTTAATGATTGTAAGGTTTTTGCCTCAAAATACTTCAAGATTTCCACCTCATCTCAAGACATAAAACACCACAATACTCAACTGCACAATTTTAAATCTGAGCTAAATATGGTGCATCTCTGTTGTGCCTTGTATTGGAAAAAAAGAGATTTTCATGAGGCGTAACAAAATTATTTTGACCTCCATTTCACCTCTATAATTTATCTCTCTAAACAAAGTTAAAATGTGTTTTTTAAACACTTTTCAATTATTTCACTACTTTGATAAATACATGAAATCTCTTTGAAAGTTACCTAAATGCTTCAAACTTCACAAAAATATTGCAAAAAGACATCGCCAATAGTTCTCCTTCCTTCCACATCCTTGTCCAACCACCCCCTTTCCCTTCCAACCTTTGAGCTACCTCCTACACAAGTATATTAATATTGGTCTCATAGTTCTCGAGTGTAAGTACATGGCCCTTTCAGAAAGGCTCTAAGTGATTATTGAACAAATGACTTTTCATGGAGGTTGAATTCAGTTATCCCTTGCTTTTCCTACATAAGTTTCCGATAATTAGTTGGATCATTGTGTAAAGTTACTATTTCATCTTCTAGATCATAAGCTAGTCTTGTTAGGTTAACACTACTCCTGTTACGTATCTCAAAGTCAACTAGTGGATGTCCAAACTAACACAAGGAGTCAACTAGATTTAAAATTTCCAAACCTTATTGAAGTGAGACTTAATTGAACAATTGATGACTTTCACACATTTTAAATCACTTTCCACGTTCATACTATACATGCCATCAAGTGGGGAACTACATGTTCATCGTAACAAAATCAAGGATATACTGATCCAAACAAAAGCAAGGCATGTAAAGAGAAGATGAAATGTTTGATACTTGCTACAAGTCTAGTGAAAAATTAAACGTGATCATGAACTGGAAAATAAGAGGATTTCTAAAAATACTCTTTCATATAGGTATTGTGTAAAACTATGCAAGAAAAATGTACTGTACAAAAATGCTCAATAAAACAGGCAGAAATAAACTATCTAGTAAGATACTGACAGAAACCAACATTGAAAACAAGTGCTAATGTACCAAAAATTAATATAATCATTACGCATTAAATGATAAATGAGAACATAAACATAAAAAAGCTAGACACTCGTTACTAGAAAAAAACCTATAAAATAGTCATAAATCAATAAAATGCCACGAGGGAAACGTTGTAAATCAGTATAAACTAGGGTTAAAAAAAAACACCACTGAGAAAATTAATTATAATTGCTATCAAATTGCAAACAAAAAAAAAAAGAGAGAAGGGGGAAAAAAAAACAGAAGTTTTTGGTTGATGAGAACATGGTAGATGTTGACATAATTTGGTTTAGAGTCCTTTCCATAATAAATTATTTATTAGAGAACATGTTTTTCTTTCTTTTTCCAAAATGGTAAATTAGTTATTAAAATGACATAAACGTTATTTGGAATAGTTCCCCTAAAAATACCCCATCTGTTGTAGAGAAATCAGTTTTAAGAGTTTCAATTTCAGTTTTTGTCCTGGTATTTCGGAGGAGAGGGATAAGAAGGGAATCATAGAAGTGCCCCAGACTCCGCCACAACTGATCCCAAAGCTCAGAACTCTCATCTCTGGAGGTTGTCAAAGACAGAAGGCAGCGGCTTCTAAGGGCAGGTGGTCGCCTGGCAGCAGTAGTGGGTGGATTTTTCCTTTGGTGCAGAAGGAAAGATGGGAGAACAAAGAGAAGGGACAACTGATTCTTAGCCTTGGGTGATTCTAAAAACTGGCTTGTCCAGTATTCTTGTTTTTATCTGCCTTGAAAGTTCTTGATCCCTCAGCTTCCATTTCTAGAAAGAAGTTTGAAGAACCAAAACCCTAAGCATTTGCTGTAAAGCTGTAAATTCCAAAGCCTGTCATCTTTGTTCAAATTGGTTTTCTCCACATGTATAAGGCATTTCTCTTGCCAAAATTTCCTGTCATTGGCGTTCTGTATCCAATGTTGTACAAGAAGAATTGGGCTAACCAAGAATAATATCAGGTGAAGATATCAAAAAAACTGAATTTACGGCATAGATGAAAAATTGACACTATGGGATTGTATTCCATCCTAAAAGGAAGATGTAACCTCATAATTTCAAACATGAACTTCAAAGTTTTAACCCAAATCTGTAAATTAGCTTCATTTACGTTGAATCAGTAGTTTGCCAAATCATTTAATACTAACAAACTAATTCCAAAAAAATAATGCATAACAAAGAGGCTGCCCAATTTACCAACATTCAAACAATAGCACAGCATACAGAATTATACCATACAACAACAAAAATAACTTCACATATTTCTTACAAAAATAATCATAGGATTATAGAGCATGCAGTGGACTACTCTAAAAACTAGTTATTTCAATACAAAAAAAAAACACAATATGAAGTCTTGAATCCATTTAGGACGTCGGGGCCCATATTGTTGGTGGTTTCACACAAACCAGGAGAGACCAGTGCAAGGAAGGTAAAGGAAGACGATGAACGTGTTCTTCAGGCCTAATTATGTGTTTTTGTTTCTCAATCCTTCTCTGGCAGAGCTAAGAAGATGATCTAATGAGAGGAGGGGGGGCAAGTGAGGTCCCATGAGAGTTACGCATGAGATCCTCCAAAAGAAGCACGGATCATTGATCCCCTTGAATCTTTCTATGCCCCTATCTCATAAATGTTCAAAAAAAATATAAAAAAATGTGAGTCATGATGTACAAAGTCTATCCAGGGTATCTTGATGAAAAGATTACGACATGTATTGAAGGCGGCTCATAAATGATAATATGACATGTTGATTCTTGTCGTAAGTCATGAATTTTGCGTTTTGTTAATTCCAAGAAATGTGAACTCAGTAGATTAGTATGTTGGGTCAGTCTTTTTGAAAAATTCACTGGAATAATCCAGTGGGTCAGTTCGACAAGTTAGCTCAACAACTGATATAGAACAACTGGAAATATGGGAATATGGTTGGGGATCACCTTAAAAGATTATTTTGACGAAATTTGTATCTTCTGAGTATTTGAGCTTATCAGAACCACTCAGCCTACAAGATATATGTTTTTGCCCACAAAATCTGATTTATGACAGACATATTTTATGGCACTTTTTTGGAACTATCAACCGAGCCACCAACCACTCGGTTGATTGACAATATCTTTGATCACTTAAGTGGAGGTATAAGGTTCAAATCCTTAAAATGAAAAGCCACATTATGATGAAATATGGACTGATCACACTGTTTCGTAAGCAAATTTCATTCTTCAAGAGCATTGACACATCAATAAAGGAACAAGGCACACAAATATATTTCGGATGGGGAAGAACATTGTGTGATCAAGTAAACAAATGAGAATTTAGTAGTATCACATTAAAATTGTTGTTTAAAGGATTTGTGAGAGATATGTTACTTTGGTGAGAAATTTCTGCTACAAAATTATGAGTTGATAAAATGACTAAAATGGATATATTATGATTTTTATATAATTATGGGATAATAAAATAAACCAAAATATTTATTCATAAATAAAATAAATAATTAACTAATTAATAAGATAGAAAAACTATAATTCATAAAAATCGCTTTTCTAATTACATATCCAAAATGAAGTCCCAAAAATGTCTTTTTCTTATTTAAAACAACAGTTCATTTTCTCATAGATGTTATACCAACGCTTTAAGTTGTCTGGTAACAGATTTAAGTGGGATTTAAGTTGCCAAATAGCAAAAAAGGCACTTTTAAATCCTGGATTCCACAAATCTCGTTTCTTCTTAGTTTTCTTCTCTTTTTTATTTTTTACTTCAATCCTGAATTTACTAAATCCTGCTGTTATAAATCTGGATTTACACCATTTACTAAAGCAGCTAAAGCTGTTACCAAACAGTCCCTAAAACTGCAATTTTTTTTGTTTGAGTGAAAACAAACAAACAATACTAAATAGAGCCTACGAGAAATACTAGGAGAAGAAAGTAGAAAAAAATATAGAAAAATAAACTGCAATGAAAGATAGTTAACTTTCGTGAAACTCAACCTTCTTAAATGGAGTTAGCCCCAGCAATTTGAACAAGGCTGGAAGTGGATGAATCGTAGATTCATCAGTACCAGAATTGGCAACCTTAAGTGGTGTTTGATGACACTTGCGTAACATTGAAATCTTGATATAAACACTGTATCGAAGATCAATCAAACCACATAAAATGCTAGCAGAAGAATTATAACTGGTTCTGTCGCTAAACCTATCGAATCGCTTCATTTCTTAAGATCCGATTACCTTTGGCATACCTGACTGACAAAACGATTGTATCCATGATGCAGAGGACATCCGGAGCAAATTTACAGAAACCCGCGATCTTAATCTTTTTTTCCTTGATGAGCGGTGAAAGACAACGAGCCCATTCGTTCGGTATGCGACCAATCTTCAATGCAGAACAACAATGAGGTTCGAATGAAATTATTGTAGTCATCAGTCAAATCCATGGAATAAGAAAACAGAAATTCTGAAGCCTCAATAAAATAGAAAGATGAGATCACGCCAACCTCGCCGTGTTCTTCAGAGAAAAATCGGACAATCTCCGAACAAGAAGCTGCTGCACGTCCTCGACCAGAAAATTTTGTAGAAATATTTGATATTTTAGTTGAAGGGAAAGAAAAGGTCACTGGATCACCCGCCCTCAACCTTCTTCCCTTGCTGGTAGAAAGGCCAGTGAGCTCCGAACTTCCAAGAAGCCACCATTCATCGTTTCCTGGAACAGATTTGCTGGAAGGAGCTTCAGACGGTGCAATGGAGGTATTTCTAGTAACAGGTTCTACAAATAAGTTAGCGCATGAGTTCCGCTTCTGTGCAGGCTCTTCGCTGTGAAAAACAGGTTTCCTATTGGCAAAAGCAGGAGATTTCTTGACAGCACTCCCGTTCTCCTCGACAAGCCGAAGATGTGGGGTGTCCAGTATAATGTTGATTGCGGCAGAGGGATCGTTGTTGGCCATATGAAGAGCGCGGATTATGTCCATTTCGGAGAGATCCTCGCCAACCACGGATCTGACGAGGATTACTTGCTCGTATGATGCCTTACTTCCCATAAAAGCGGGATCAAAATGGGAAGGAAAAGCTACCAAGAAACCCTAACCTAAGCTGCGGAAACGAATGGACCGTAACGAATTGAGAACAATAACTCGGACCAAGCATAAGACACCGCAAGCGAAAAATTTTACTCGACTTTCAGGGGAGAGGTGGAGGAAAAAGCAGAACAACAATATCGACGACGGTTACCACGACATTACGCGGGGTCTGTGCTTCGAATTTGCAGACGGACGACAGTGCGCGGGGTCTGTGCTTGAAAAAATTGGCCCAAATATGTGAAAACTCATTATATTCGTGTTATATCGCTTGTATATTCTATATAATTTTCTTGTAATCTACATATAACATATAGATATGTGAAAACAAAAGCACATAACTTATTTATAAGTTCAGTTAAGTTACAAGTAGATTATATAGATGTTACATGGAGTTTATAAGGAATATAACGTGAATATAATGTCAATATAAATCTCATATAACCTCTATTATATGTGTAGTGCTGCGTACGTCTTACGTACACAAAATTTTCTCTCATATGTGCGGACGGATGTTATTATTTTGGGTGTTAATTCATATTATTGATCAACTCAACAATACTATCACTAACACTTAAAATATTATGATCTGCATCTAATCCAGACGTAACTCATCTGGATGTTTTGTGTAAGGCACCGCGTCTCGCTATGGATGTCAAAATTGTTGTTTGTTTGCAAACTGTTTGTGTACGGCTCGTTAAGAAGCCTGTGTCTGATTCGTTCAGTAAGTTAGCAAGCTGAACATGAACAATTTTTTCACGCTCAATATATAAACAAGCCAAACACGAATAATTCAACTCGCGTTGGCTTGAAATAATTCGATTATATATATTTATATTATTGATAAGTTGTATTTTTTAAAAATTTAATTGACTAAAAAAGCTACAAAGATTTATAATCAACTAAAATTATTAATTAAAAAAATAGAATAAAAATATACTAAGTTATAGTTAAATGTTATTTTAATATAAATAAAAAGATTTGAATACAGCCACAAACCACGATTGTGAGACTAAGGTTGTCAAAACAATTTTTTGTTTATGAATAACTCGTGTTCGGCCAACTAAGCAAATGAGTCAAATACGAATATTTTTTTTTTTTTTGAAATATAAACGGATTCAAAACGAATAATGGTATTTTCTAGCTCATGTTCGACTCGTTTAGACCCCAAGCCTCGCTTCCCACCCAGAACAGTTAGCCAAAAAGTGTCGCACATCTATCCACTTATACATGTTAAAACTTGATGAAACTTATGTGAGTAAATATGAATAATTTGAAATTTAAAATATTCTTGTAGTGATCAATGCACAATTTTTTGAAAAATCTAAAGTTGTGAGAGCCTTTTCTAGTACTTATATTTTTGGACAGCACAAACATCAACATTCAAAGATAGGAGGGTAATTTATGTGTCCTAAAAAAATTATTATAAAGTACAAATATCAGAACATTTTGAGCAAGAAATATTTAAATTCAAATTCAAGATAAGTTCTAGTCCGATTTCAACAAATTTATAGGCAAACAGGGCGTTTTGGCAAACCTTCCCAATCATATTGAGAGTGGTCCAATTGAGTTCAAGCGAACTCCACAATTGAATTATAATATATGGCTTTAATACATCAATTGAAATATCAAACTATATCAAAATTTGGCATGGTTATAATCAGATTAAGTTGTTTGATGACAATAATCCAAAGAGTTTAAGATAATCTATTTTTAAGGTCGTCCAGGCACTTAAATATTTAAAAAAACTACGTGTGTACAAATGAATCAATGCTTGTCTAAAATACTGTTTATATATCTTGGTTAAATTTATCAAAATGTCACACTTATACAGTATAAATAGGTCTTCATTTTAACTTAAAGTTACAAGGAGAATAAAAGAATGAAATGAACTAAAGCATAACTTTTGAAGAGAAGTGCATGTGAACCACTACGAGCAATTGTTGTAACAAACTATGGATTTATTAGCCATCAATTATGACATTTAAAACCAACTACAGCTGTTGTCGCTACCCACAACAATTTTTAAAGCTCAATTATGATTATTGTAGCCAAATAACTATTATAAAAATTGATTGTCAATTTTTATAATCTCATGTTTCGTTATTCACGAGAAAATCAGGTCTTTCGTACTTTCAATTTTCTACTGAATTATTTTGATCTGTTTAGATCAATTATTTTTCTTTCTTCTTTTTCCGATTTTTTTCACATAAAAAATTTAGTTCTCTCACAGATATATCTCTGTGTGATGACAAAATATACGGTGTTAAGGCTTAAAATTTTTCTATCTCTTTTCTTTTAAATTTTAAGGAATTTCTTGCATATTTGCATAAATCATACTTGTGAAGAATTTTATATGAAGGGTTATATGCATGAAGACACCTATTTAGAAAGAGATTGTGTTGAATATTCATGCAACGTTCATTCCTTAAAAATCTAATTAAGATCTATATTCCAACATATTAAATTTTAGATTTTAACTTTCTATTAAAATTTTAAAAAAATTATTAGATGTTACCTTAAAAAATGATATATATATATTTTTAATTTAGTAATAATTAGTAGACCTTCACAAAATTAATATGTAAATAACTTTCTATATTTTTTAACTAATTAAATACTAAAATATGTTCTATATAATAATAATTATAAAAATTAATTTAATTTCGAAATTATGCATTCATGTATTTGAATTCTTATTGGAACATATTTGTTATAATGTTTTTCCCTATAATATGCTTTGATAAATAAGATAAAATTACTAATCTTTAAATATTAAACACATTTGTTATAATTTTTTTTTCCCCTATAATATGATTTACCATATTACTTTGTGAACCATGAGTACAATATAAAATTGTGAGCAATAGTTGTTGTATTTAATCGGACTCAAGTCTTGACCAGACGACACGATGATTGTTGACAAATTATTAGAAAAGATTGGTATTGACATTGGCTGGTGTTGCCATTGTTGCAAGAGGAAGTGTTGGCATTATTGTCAAAGATGAGCATTTGAGTGTTTGGTTATGCAAACTTTAGTATTGTCATCAAGCACATGAAAATACAAGTAGTTTTTCATCTATCTAAATCCTTCTTATGGAGCATTGTTAAGGCTCTTAATGCAAATCAACTTATAGATGTTGCCACATAATTTTATTATTTTTGACTAAATATCATAACATTTAATATATTATTTTATTAGAATTTTTTAATTTTTTTAATGATTTATAAAATAAATAAATAAATAAATAATTGTTAATCAGTTATTATTTTTGCTACTTCTCAATACATTATTTTGTATGGATATTTCTGTCAAATATGAAATGAATAGTATATGGGATGAAATCCTTTCTAGCCCAATTTGAAGATCAATTTAGAAGTTAATTTTCATATAGCACTTGTGGATTTGTTGAAAATGATTAAGGTGTTGTTTGGCTTGTTTCAAAATGAGAATATTGTATTATAAATGCATTTAAATAATTTAGGTGTTAGGTTTTGAGAAAAAATAGAATATAGTGTAAAGTTGCAATGAATTTCAAATACAAGTAATAAATTTTGAATGTATTTAAATAAATTGCATAGTTAATGTCGTTGTGAACTCCCTTATATTATCGATATTGCCCATAAACGCCCATTTGTCACTGGTTGTTGCGGCTGTCGTTACGTGAAGCAACACGGTGACGCTGTTGTCTACTACCCACCTTTATTGACTGACTACCATCAACCACCATTAGTCGACTGGCACTACTGACTAGTGGTGTAAGCAAGCCAAGTTGACTCGTGAGTCAGAGCTCGAGCTCGATTAATTTTAAGTTCAAGCTCAAAATCATTTAATTAATCAAGCTCGTGCTCAAGTTGAAATTCAGGGTTGCTCGAGCTCAACTCAACTCGTTTAAACCCCAGTGTCGACCACCACTCAAAGATTTTACACCACAACTATAGTATACATTGTATGCACAAAAATTGTCGGCACGAATCTCAAAATGTTCTTACGGTCGAGAATGACAGTCAGGGAATCAGAACATCGGGCTAAATGAACAGTATCTGAACTAACCAATCGACGACCGATCGCTCGGTTAAAGTCAATCAGAACATGGTGTCGATGGATCCCATTGGCATGCCACTCTTACGGACCTAGTAGCGTCCGGTCACGACTAGACGATCGGTCGACTTTGCTTCACATAAACAAGCACCATTCGACCGATCACTTCGATAGACCAAACTCAAACACATCGACCAACAGAAAACCGCTTTATTCAAATTCAAATTGTAATACAAATCAAAAGGTAAACAATGCAAATCTGGTATCAAATAAACACGCTAATTGTGTTAAGGGTGGTTTACATAAATGTTCACTCCTTTCTGTAAATGTATCCCCTATAAATAAGATGTACAAAGATGAATAAAGAGACCCCAACCTGAGGACTTTTACCCGACCTCTCTACTGAGAATTTTTTAATGTTTTCTTTCTCTCTCTCTCTTCCTTCTCCCAACTCTAAGTCTCGAGACGTGTATTTTTGAATAACAATTCAGGATTCAATATGTTGAAAGGTCGTGTGGTGATTGTGGAACATGCCTTAGATGAGAAGCAGAACAAATTACCAAGGAGAATCCTCGTATAGAGAAATAACACCCATGGAATTCAATAGAGAGACAATACGTTGAGACATACAAAAATAGGTCCACGTTCTGCGAGTGGAAATTATGGATTTATTCGAGGCCCTTCAAGCGGCCATAAAGTAAAGGAATGTCCAATAGCAACCTTGGAAGGGAGATACTTAGGGAACATGTCCCCAGAGAGCTCCCCTCGACATGCCGCCAGCGCCCAACGGCCAGGCCAGTGATAGGCCGACCAAAGGGCAAGCAGACTCTTAGCGCACCGACAGTGATGGTCAGACACCGAGAAGATCGAGGTGGAGCACCTGCCATACTGAAAATAAACAGTGTCTTCTCTCGGTGAACCTTGGAGGCCCAGCGAAGCTGAGGATTCTCACTTCAATTATTATATAGAAAAGTGTGACCCGACAAACCACCTAGCTTCTTCGAATCATTGGTCGGAGTCATACAGATCGATGACGCCATGAAGTGCCAACTTTTTCTGACTACGCTGAAATAAGCTGCACTCGGGTGTTTTAATCACCTACTAAATGGAATCATCTCGTCCTTCTTTGAATTATGAATGCTCTTCCTGACACACTTTGCTATTGTGCAAAAAACCAAAAATGGATACATAGACTCTGCTTCAAATCAATTTGGGAGAGAACGAAAGCTTGCAGGCTTACATCAATTGTTTCTAGAAAGAAATGCTAGAGGTAAGGAATTTGGAGCCCCTCATCACCCCGACCGCCATGAAGCATGGGATCTGCCGTAAATGATTCATATATGACTTGAACCTACTCAAGCCAAGGACTGACCTGAACCTACTCAAGACAAGGACCTTTGTAGAGGTCTTAGAGTTATCAAATGACCACATCGTTGCCTAGGAAGACGTTATGGAGTCCTCAAAAACTAAAAGGTGGGTCATCCAACAACAAGTTGTAGAAGCGAAAGGGCCAAGATGATGATAGAACGCAAAAAGGCGATCAAACCCCTAGCGACCGACTGCCAACAATTCTCAATCTCAGGATGACCGAAGAGGTGACCGAGGCAGAAAGAGTCAGCTATACTTTCCTAGCCAGCAGTCATCTCAAAACTACAAGTGACCACATGTGTATCGAGAGATGCAAGGACCAACACCCTTTTAACGTGTCAATGATCGAGCTAGTTTAGGCCATTCAAAACAAGGACTACTTAAAAAAAACTCTTCCACTAAAAACTGCACCAACATTGTGCAATTTAAACATGTTTTGCACCTACCATCGGGACCTTGGACACAATAAGGAGGAGTGTCTTCATCTTCTAAATTTTGTGGAGGATCTCAAAATGGTCAGGAAGTTGAAGGAGTTTGTCATTGTTGGAACACACACACAGCGACAAGGAAAGGTCTGCAAACTAACCAATGCGGGCAAAGGAAATCCATCTAACCAAAATCATCTCGACTATCTTCGATTGAGGTAGAGGGCCACCGTCTAGCTTAAAACGACACAAGTTGGGGTGATATGTTCTGTCACCTCTTATACTCATAGTCACCCCTCAATTATTTTCACGGATGCAGATCTCACTTGAAAGAAAAACCAATACAACGAGGTGATCATCAGTACGATGCTCATAAACAAATAACATGTGAGTAGCATCCTGGTCAACACCGACAGTTCGGTCAACATTTTGTTCAAAATGGTGTTTGACAAAATGTGACTCAAAACTGATCAATTAGAGACACTGACCGATCTATTATTCAGCTTCTCTGGGGAGAGGAAGGAAGCCCAGGGCGTGATCACATTTCCTGTATCATGAGGAGAATAAGAAAAATAGTTCACCAACACGGAGACTATCTAGTGGCAGAATCCCAACCAACCTATAATGCGACCTTCGACTAACCACTACTAAATTTCTACCAAGCTGTGGCTTCAACCTACCATAAGACTGAAATTTCCCAGAGATAGAGACATAATCGATGTTCGAGGAAACCTGAAACAATTGATTAGTTGTTACACGTGAGCGGTCACCAACATCATCACAAACTGCTCAACATTCAAATACAGAGGAATGGAGGTCTTGAGACCGATGAGGCTATCCTTCGAGTGTCTGCCACCAATGAGGCAGAACCTGGTAAGGTTTTTCCAATTAGTGAATTTTTTTATGTAGGGCACAAGAGCCTGCTGATCAAAACTCTTTTGCGAATATCGGGACATGTTCGCCTGTAAATATAAGCAAAACTTCTTTTATCGAGAGTATTCTTGGGTCTCCCCCAATAGGTAATTAGCTACATGGATACGTTCCTCTGGGAGACACTTGAATTCATAACAAAAATGTTTTTTTTTCTTCAATTATGGATGACTTATGTAGCGATTCTCTCCATAGATGTTATGTTTTGTGTTATTTCAATCTGATTCTGTCCGAACCTATAACTCATCACATGAGGATTACCCATATATAAGTCTTCCACTTGTTATTTATTTATTTATTTATTTGTTTAGTTATTGTCATATATCCTTATCACATGAGGATTCACGAGAGAGATTTATTCGAATAAGGAAATTATATAACAACATATAAAAAAACAGGTCGACGACTCCGAGCGTATAAAAAATAACCGAGAAAACCACAAACCTAGGAGCGTTCGGTCGCAACAGGACGACTATCTGACTTTGCTTCAGCGGGAAGGACCGTCATTCTACTGACTGCCTCGGTCGAGCAAACTTAAACACGTCGACAAACCGATAGATGTCATATTCAAATTCAAATTGTAATATAAATTTGGAAGTAAATCATGCAAATTTAGTATCAAATTAGCACATTAATTGTGCTAAGGGCAGTTTCCATAAGCATTCTCTTCTTTCTATAATTATATGAATACCCCCCTTTAAATAATGGGCAAAAATATAAATAAAGGGGTCCCGGTCTAAGGACTTTTTTGTGGCATCTCTATTGAAAATTTCCTAACATTTTTCCTCTCTCTCTTGCTCCTCTCCCGTCTCTTACTCTCGAGACGTGTATTTACAAATGACAATTCAGATTTCAAAATAAATAAAATGATAGATTCATATAGTTTGCTGAAAAATGGAGTACAATGTAAAAAGTTTGAGTATTATTATTACAATGTATTTTAAATACTTTATGGTTGGTTGGTTCACTGTTAAATAAACACAA
Organism: Phalaenopsis aphrodite; assembly: GCA_003013225.1. Lineage (NCBI taxonomy): Eukaryota > Viridiplantae > Streptophyta > Magnoliopsida > Asparagales > Orchidaceae > Phalaenopsis > Phalaenopsis aphrodite. Next base: position 9,339,114 of record NEWO01000002.1, on the reverse strand, counting down.
GAATTTATATGTTTCTGTTTGTTTTGAAGTAGATTGAAAATAAAATAATAATTTATTTGGGAAACGAGCGGCAGGCGGCGGTAGGAGGCAGGCGGCACCCTTGGCAGCAAGTGGTGGCACAGGGCGGTGGCAGGGGACGGAGGGTGGCTGGTGGCCAGCGACGCGTGGTGGGGGTGTCGATGGGCGATAATTTGCTGATAACATTTTACAATATAATTCAAATTCGGTCAAATCAGCCAAATTCTAAATTCAATCAAAATGAACTAAATAGTAAACTTTAAATTTGATGCGTGCTAAAAAACTCGCGGCGGTAGAGTAGCAAATTATCGTCTTAGCGTTGTACGAAAGTTCAGCACACACACGGATGAAATATAAAAAAAACAGTGAGGACTCCAAAAGATTTCACGTGGAAAACCTGTTAGGGAAAAACCATGGGGTCTAACCTAGTTGCGGAAATCCACTATCGATTGATGATTACAGAAATCTCTTGTTCTACATGGGAAAGAATAACTATATTTTTCAGATTGCAATGTCGACTGATGGCGTCTGGTTGGTGGTGATTGATGACGGTAGGTGGATGTTGACGACAATCGGTGATGATTGATGACAGTCAGCGGTGGTCGACGACGGTCGGCGGTGGTGTTTTGAGGTCGGCCGTGGTGTCGACGATCGAAGGCGGACGACGGAGGTTGGCGGTGGTCAACGATGATCGACGGAGGAGGTCGGCGGTCGTTGACGACGATTGGTGGTGATGTTGAGCTGCAGTTTCTCGTCAAGACCTCAGACTCTCTCTAGACTTCCTTCTCCTTATGAGTGCAATTAATGCAAGAATATGAACCATTTTGATCGGACGGTTCGGAGAGCTTCCCTCGATCATACGACGTTTAATGGATATTTGAGTACCTTAATGATGTCAGAATTGGGTGATCTTCGGCTCGTTGGATTCGCCTTATCGAGCCGCTCGATTTGAGTATAAACCTATCATATTTGAAAGCCGTTTGACTTTCCAAATGTGTTCGGAAGTCTTCCAAGGAAGGTTTAATGACTTAATCTGAGCTTGATTTGACTCGAATTAGACTAGTTTTTATATCATTAGGTCTGTCTCATTGAGTCAGTCATTTGAATATAAGTTTGCTGAAATCAGAGCTCTATATGACTTTTTATCAAGATTTGAACGTTTCTTGTTCAAAATACTGTCTCGGGATTCGTGTCATGCTTCGAGATTCGTGCAAGATGATGAAAATTTATTGGTGCCATATCAAAATTCATTGAAAATTTATATTATTTTTTAACTTATTCATATAAAGTTCATTATTTCCATAAATCTCTATAAATAAATTACAACACACTACAAATAATTCCAATCAAACAGCCCCTAAACCATAATATCTAATATTAAATACAATATATTTATGTTTCGCCCTATTTCCTTTACATTATATATTATTTTCTTGAGCCGATTTCCTACAGGAAAAGTACTCTCCGCGCCCACTTGGCCTAAATTTTACTCAAAAAGCTGCTCTTAGTGGGTTGACTACGTAGCGAGAATCTTTGAATTTTGTGATTATTAATTATCAGCATGCGTACTTAAACCTCGGGACAAAATTAATTATGTCTTAACTTTATAAAATATTATTTAATCTACTTTAAACACCATTACATCAGCACATTTTTTACTTAAAAAAATTAATAACGAAGCAAAACCCTAATCGGCATGATACAAACTACTAATGCAATCATTTCGTTTTAAAAAAAATGAATTTTGATATTTTCGGACGATGATTTTAATCTCACCTGAAAATGGGAGCAATTGATACCTCATCAATAAATTTCCAACATCCAACACCAATATCAATATATGCCACGAATCCAAATGCAACTTTTTGAGTAATTGATAAAAGTCATCTTGAAGTTTGATTTCATCAAACTTATAGTCAAACTGATAGACTCAACGAGACAGACCCAACGATACAAAAAATTGTCCAATTTGAGTGAAATCAAGCTCAGATTAAGTCATTAAACAATTTTTGGAAGCATCCAGATATATTTTGAAGGTTAAACGGATGTCGAATCTGATGAACTTATAGTTGAATCGAGCGTTTAGACAATACAAATCCAACGAGCCTAATATCGCTCAATTTTTACATCATCAACGCACTCAAATGTCTATAAAAAGTCGTTTGATCGTGAAAATCACTTTGGACCGTCCAATCAAAATGGTTCATATTCCTTTATTAATTGAAACTGGGACTTTATAAATATAGTATCTCCCCTTTCATTAGTAAGAGGACGTCGCTTGAAGCTTGAAGATGACTAAAGCTTAGAGAATGAGCGGAAGTTCAACATTATCTTGTCGTCGATCGTTGTCGATCATCAGTCGTCGATCGTCATTAACCATCAATTGTCGATTGATGTTGATCACCAGTTGCCGACCAAAGCCAACCACTCCCCGACCGCCATTGATCTGCATCAACCACCGCCGATTGGCATTTGTCTCCGCTCACTTCTTACGACAAGCTCATATGCGCACCGGTTGTTTTATTTCATTTGTGTGTGTGTTGAATTCTCGTGCAATACTAAGATAAAAATCTATTACTCTACCGCTGTGAATTTTCTAGCAAAAATCACTTATGAAAGCAAATTTATTCTTGTATAAATAAATATATCATGAACATAAATGTAGACTATCCTTTGTGTTTTTTAAATATAAAATTAATATGTTGAATCGAGCCCACCTATCGAAATGGTTGAATCGATCCTACAAGCCTAAGTGGCTAAATCTCATATTTCCCGATAAAGGGACCTAGTCCTAAGGATGCACATCTATTAGAGAATGTCATCATTATCATCAATGGCACGAGTCCATCATCTTTTAAAGGTGCACTCTGACATCCACGTTATAGTATTTTCATCAAAACCCCATGAATGATTGTCTTATTGTACTATGTGTATTTTCTATTATTTTCTCGTTTTTATGTAAAAGAAGTCAAGATAAGAGAAGAGAATGTTGAATATTTTTTCCAAAATCTCTCTCGCGGTCTCTCTTTCTACATTATAAATGGAGAAATCTAGTCTGTCATTTTGTTTGGTTTGACATAAGTTCAAGCTCAATACACAATTCCTGACACCTTCTCTTAAATCTCACCGCCATCTCTCTTTCTTTTACATTTTTTTCATGAATATAAGATCTTTATCGAATTATATGTACTCAACAATAATACATAGACCGGCCGACTGGCTGTAATCTGTTATTTTTTTCTTCCTTAAAAAGGCACAAATTTAGGAATTTACAAAAAAGTGCTCCGAGCTTTATAGGTCTTACATATTACGTCAGTAATTGTTGGAAATTCGTGCTCAGATTTTTTTTCAGTTTATTTACTTTGCACTTTGAAATAAATTATTATATATATATATATATATATATATATATATATATATATATATATATATATATATATATATATATATATATATATCTGTGTGTGTAATTTTATATGCAAAAAAATGTTCTTTAGGTTATAATTATAGTCTATTGAATTTTAATTATATAAATGGCTGATGGACATAGTTGACAGTTATCGCACTGCAGTTGATGTGTCTTCACATTGTTGATCACTATTGAATATTGTTGTAAGCCGAAAATTTTTGAATGTTGAGTGATAATTTAGTGTCTCAACATTATACGAATATTCAACACACAAAAAACAGTAGAAAGCTCGTTGGAGACACCTTAGGGAAAACACAATTGGATATATCGCAGTCAAAATAATTCATTATGTGATTGTAAGTACATAGGTCCACTTACCTTCTAAATTGGAAAATATAGATAATTATATATGTACAATATTAATTTAGTTATAGTAATTATAATTGAGCCACAACGAATGTGATTCTTGGTTGTAAGTAATTGTTAGCCACAAATGTCGTAGTTGATTGCCACAAAGACAGTAGCTGGTCATAAATACTGTAACTAGTGGATGCAAGAACATCAATTGGCCACAAAAATTGTAGAGGAAAGCTGCAGTATTAACTGGTCAAATAAACCGTGGTTGATAGCTGCAAGAGCTTTAGTTAGTCACATGGCTCGCAGTTGGAAGATGTAAAAACGGTTAGCTAGCTAGATTGTAGTTGGTCATATAGGCATTGGTTGGTAGATGTAGTGGCAGTTAGTCATATAAGCAGTTGTTGGTCACATAAACTATAGTTGGTAGTTGCATTGTAGTTATATATATTGGTTGTAGTTGATCACATAGGTCATAGTAGATAGTTGTAGTAGGAATTAGCAACATAGGGTGTAGTTGGCCATATAAACCATAGTTGGATGTTGCAGTAATGTCAGTTGACCACGAATGTTGTAGTGAGAAGTTACAGTAATAATTGACCACATAGACCATAGTTGATAGATGCAATAGAAGTTAGTCACATAAGTCATAATTGGTCACATGGATCATAATTGGTAGTTGCAGTAGCGTCAATTGACCACAAAGGTTATAATTGGAAGTTACAGTAACAGTTAATCATATAATTTGTAGTTGGTAAATGCAATAACATTAATTCACTACAGAGATTGCATTAACATCAAGTACTTACCTAGATCGACGCCGAAACCTCGCTTCAAGCTCTACGGACACCCTGCCTTCTCTTAACTCTAGCCTCCTCTGGAGAATGTTGAATTTAGGGATTTCAAATACTACCTGTAATTATATACAATATTCGTGAGTGTTTAATGTTTTTTACCATTTTATCCTTGCCCAAATCTATTTATATGACTAGGTCTTATTATATGTTACATGTGAAATGAATCAAATATTACTATTTACTTATTTGGTGCAAGCCTGAGCTTTCCTCCTCCTCCTCTGATTCTTCTTATCTCCTTCAGTCATGGAATCCATGCTTCGTCATGGTATCAATGGCTGGGAGTTATCGACGGACTATCAATACAACGTTATTCGTTACAATGTATTTGAGATACTTCGTTACACCGTTTTGGGATAGTTTGTTACCTCATATTCAAGATACTTCACGACTCAACATTCAGACTACATCGTTACATCAGGCTCGAAGTACTTCGTTACACTGCATTAGGGATACTTCTGTACACCATGTTCAGGATACTTCATTACACCACAAGACTCATCAATGAATGAGAGCATGAGGCACCTAACGATGGTTGATAGCGGCTAACGATGGTTGATTCCAATTGATTATAAAAGTTTTTTTTTTTATGATCTAATAGTCTTAATGACATTGAAATCGGGCGTTCTTAGGCTTGTTAATTTGCTTTCATCGAGACGTCCGATTTAAACATAGGCACGTCAAATTTGGAATTCATTTGTCCTTCCAATTAACCAACCAAAGTTTCCAAATGTGGACTAATAGTTTGATCTTAGTTTGATTGGACCAACTTCAATATCATTAGGTTAATCTTGTCAAGCCCTTCAAGTTGACTATACGTTTGTTGAAATCCGAGATCCAAATGATATTTAATTTGATTCAAAACATTTATAACTAAAAAAAATCCATCGTGATTTGTGCCAAATGGTTAAATTTTATGATGACATATCAAATATATAAAATATTAATTGTGAACAAAAATGAAGCATCCTAAATTATTGGGTTCAACCTATCACCTTATCTAAAAAAAATTAATATTTTTATTTATATTATTTTGGCCTTAAAGCGACACAAATATTAATATCAAACAAAATAAATAATAAAATTAAAGATCATGCTCCAAGAAAAAGAAAAAAAAAAGAAAGTCAACCAAAAAATTCTTGAATTTTATTACAAGAGAAATAAAAAAAAATAAAAAAAAAATAAAATAATAATATCACTCCAAGAAAAAAAAATTACTGAATTAAAAATGATTTTAATTAAGGTTTAATTAGAAGAGCATCATGTCCGTAGAAATCACGGAGCGCCCTCTTGACCGCCATTTGTCTGCTCGCCGGATTTGTCGACTATGGCAGGCGGCTTCGGTCCATTCGCATTTGCCGCCTCATTTTGTTCTTTATATGAACTCTCCTCAATTCACGCCACTGCTAATCGTCTTCCTCCATCCAATTTACTTCTCCGTTTTAAGTTTCTTCATCTGGATCCAATGGCGGTTTTGAAGACTAATGGTTTCTAATCATGGGAGCAAAAGCAAAACTGAGAGGCCCATGGCTGTGGTTGGTGAGAGGTTGGGGAAGGAAACAGAAGGCTGCGCCGGCCATTGGTGTGCTGACCTTCGAGGTCTCCCGGCTCATGTCCAAGACCATTAATCTATGGCAATCACTCGACGACAATCGGATCGCGGTGCTTAGGGACGAAACCCTAAGTCTCCAGGGAGTGAGAAAACTTGTTTCTGATGAAGACGAGTTCCTCCTCAGCCTCGTCCTTGCTGAAACCATGGACGCTGTTCACCTGCTTGGGAGGGCTGTAGCGCGCCTCGGATCCCGATGCTTCAACCCCGTGCTGTACCGCTTCGAGCACGTGTTCGCCGATCTGATAAAAAACGACACCGATTTATGCGGTTTTGAGTACCGCAACAAGAAGAGGATGGAGCGGGAGGTCAAGAGGATGGAGAGGTTCATCGCGGCGAGCTGCAATTTGTATCAGGAGGTGGAGATACTCGCGGAGATGGAGAATGATTTGAGGAGGATGCAGGCGATTCCGGAGATGAGTCGTCAGGGTTGCAGTTTAGGGAATTTTAAAAAGAGGGTTTCGTGGCAGCGGCAGGCCGTGAAGAGCCTGCAAGATGCATCTGTATGGAATCGAAGTCATGATTTCGTCGTCCGGATTCTTGCTAGGGCTTTGTTCACAATTGTGGCCAGGATTAAGCTTGTTTTCGGATTTGATCGCAAGGATGATGCTTATGCCGCTAAAACCACGGGGAATCTCTCGAACTTCTACAACTCTGTAAGTGGAATTTTACAGTCTTCGTTCCTTCACACATCGAATAGGAAAGGCATAAGAAGTTTTGCATCTGGTCCTCTCGTGAATCATGGTAACTCCAAATCCTCTTTACTTGCTGGTTTTCATAAGCAAAACAATACTGCAAGAATAGAGAGGGATGAGATAGAAGATGATAGTGAACCTCAGCCGAACGTTTTCAATATGAAGTTATCTCTGTCTCTGTTCGGCTCCAAACGCAAGTTACTGAATGCTCCACCATCGACGCTGGGAGCTGCTTCTTTAGCTCTGCATTACGCAAATGTGATCATTGTAATCGAAAAGCTTGCCGCTTCCCCGAATTCAATCGGGCCTGATGTTAGAGATGAATTGTACAGAATGCTGCCCAGTAGTATAAGAACTTCCCTCAAGACGAGGCTGAGCTCTTATGCAAAGAATTTAGCTTCATCTGTTTATGATCCAACCCTTGCAGCAGAATGGAGTGATGCCATGATAAATATTTTGAATTGGTTGTCTCCCCTAGCACATAATATGATTAAGTGGCAATCAGAGAGGAATTTTGAGAAGCAGAATTTGGTTTCAAGTACAAATGTTCTTTTAATCCAGACTCTTTATTATGCAAATCAGGAGAAGACAGAGGCTGCAATAACAGAGCTGCTTGTTGGTTTGAATTATTTATGGAGATACGCTAGGGAGCTTAATGCAAAATCTGTACTTGATTGTGTTTCCCGCAGAGCATTAATGGCTGGTGACAGAAATAGAGATTTATAGATATTGTTGGCCAAGTAAAACTGTTACTTAGACATGGCTTTTTCCATGCATTGATGCACTGTTGATGAGGAATAGAAAATGGTCTGCAAGATGGTGGCTTTAAGCTGAAAGTCAATATTTTGATTGAGTCGAGGCAAGTTTGTTGTTGTGTTTAAGTGATTGACATGGATTCAATCTTCAGACATATTTGAATCCGAAACTCTTAATTTTGGATATTTTTTTCTAATTCTGAGGATGGTTTATAGTATATATATCACAACAGCATCTTCCAAATCGATCTGGTTCAGCCAATCGACCCAAGTTCTTCCCACAACCTCATGTTGCTATATCTCCAACTTGGAAAATTTAGGGCAGTGAGAAGGAGCAAGCAATAATGGACATGAAAGAGAGAGAGATGAAGGGTTGAGGAAGGCAAGTACAGTGACCGAGAAGAGGGAGAGAGATCCAGTGAGTGGTTATCAATAATAAATCCTCTATCTTCTGCAACAGGAAAGCTGCGACCTTTTATGTTTTTCGCTGGTAGAAAAAAGAAGAAGAAGAGTTTCACATGATTGTTCCCTTCAGTTTCTCCGTTTGTATTATAAAGTAAAGCCCAATGTTGTTCTCTTTTTTAATGGTCATGATTTGGGTTGTAATCGAGCTGAGTCGAGTAGACTATGTCACGGCCACTTTGCTTCATTTTTAGTTTGAGCTTGAGATGAGCTTTAAAAATATGTTTATACTTTGGTTTGCTTAAAAATTTTAATGTTTATGCTTGATTTATACTTGGCTTGTTTTTAGTTAAAAACCTAAAAAATTAAATGAATGCTTATATATTTGATTTGCACATAATTTTTCATATAAAACTAGTAAATTAAGTTTTAATTTTGTTGGCTTGCAAGCTTACAAGCTAAGCCTAGGCAAGCTTGAGTTTGAGCTCGAGCATATGACTCATGGAACTTGGACTTGCGAACTTATCAATGAGTCGAGCTCGAGCCAGCTCTGCACGCTTACAACCCAAAGTCATAACAACTTAGAGGTTTTTGGTTGAGATATATATTTTTTTTTGTTAAATGCTAGTCCTAAAAGGTTTCTAAAGGTTCTTGAATTGTTAAAATATATGAATATAGGATTCTTTTTTTGGAATAATTACATACAAACTTCTCAAGCATTGATATTTACAAATTAATCACCTATGTGATTTTTTTGAACTATAGAACCGATATATTTACATGTGCCAAGTTCAAACTATTAAGAATTCGATAAAAATGAAGCACATGGGTTGGGGTTTTATCATGAATTTTGATATTTGAGTGAAAATTTGAAGAATGGATGAAAGAGGGGCTGATTTGTAAATAGTAATTTTCAGGTGGTTTGTATGTAACTACCCCTTTCTTTTTTATTTATATGAATATATTATTTACGCTGCATGCTCTCATTTAGATGGAGAAAAACAGAAATAATCCAGTAATTTTCTCAATTTATATTTTTAGTTAGTATTTCATTAAATGACTTTGTTTATTGGGAATCTCCATTAAATAAAAATAATTTTTTATGGGCGAAGTATTAAATGATTTATAATCTTTTGTGCCAATAATAAAGTATAAAATAAGGGGCAATCCTAGAACCATTTATTTTGAAAACATGTTTAAATGATTATTGTGATTATTTAATATTTTAATTTGTAATATATTAAATGATGATTGGTTTGAATTCCTTTGAATCAAATATGATGAAAAAAAATTACGAGTGGTGTACCCCGATCTGCTGGTTGGCATCCACTGTATAGGACTCCTTAGGTTGGGTATTCGAATCCCCTCTGACAAAATTAGCCTTAAGGAATTAGTACTGAATTGTTAGGCACATTAAGGGTGGTCAGAAGCTCGTATAATAGCCTCCTGTCATTACTTTATATATATATATATATATATATATATATATATATATATATATATATATATATATATATATATATATATATATATATATATTATGCTTGTGTGCATTGTTTATATATTATTACATATCATTTTTTTGATATTGGTTAGTCATGCTGGTTGATCCAAAAGATGACAAACTCTTTTCAGAATATATATAATGCCATTTGTGCTCGACTTGCATCGCACAAGTGCATTTCGTCATTGAGTTTGTTTCTTACCCAAGACATGCCACAATCAAATCATCTTCACTCCATGGATGTGTTAGCTTGATGCAGTCAACCATGAAATAGGCTCTGCAGACACAGACACTCTTTGATTTGCTAATAATGGAATGCAATGTAAACAATTTACGTAATTGTATTTAAAATAATTTTTAATTATTTTGTTTACTATAAAATAAACTTAAGATTTTTATATTTTTTTGGTTTGGTATGAAGTAAATTGTAAATAATGCGTTTACATGGCAAAAGGCCTTGGCGACCGGCAGCAGTGCACGGTGGACGGCGTTTTCAGGTGGCGAGGCAGCTGAAGCGACAGGCAGCGGCGGGCGCCAGCGTTAGGAGGCATTGGCAGCAGGTGGGCGGCGGCTAACGACGGTGATTAGCGGCGACAGGCAGACAAGCGACAGCGGCGGGGAGCAACTGCTTGCCTTCATAATTTTGCATAAATGATGTAATTCAAATTTAGCTAAATCGACCGAATTCAAAATTCAGTCAAAATAAGCTATGGTGTAAACTTCAAATTCATTAAAATTTTATATTTTATTTATAAATTTTCATACTAATCACAGAATTTTCTCAAATTCGTACAGAAGCTTTACTGTACACCACTAATTCGCTCAACCAAAGGACCCCATAATGATTGCCTGAGTAGCTTTCACCATAAGATTGCATATTACTTTAATGCCCAGCTTTCCTACAACAAAAAATAAATAAATAAATAAATAAGCTAGCAAGCACCTATTATAGTTGAAGCCAAGCCCTTTACAATGGCTACTTTGTAAGCTTTTGCTCAACACTAATCTGTGAGAAAACAAAAGGAAATTTTAAGTGCATACCACTCAAATTCTTATGCCCATGTATATAACACCTAAACTTTCATATTTCCATTTATAGATCTCAAAATTTTAAGATCACAAAAAATACACCATCATTATTAAATTTTTTTTTAAAAAATACATTTTTATGCATAGTTGTATGACACCAAAGTTTTACGAGTATAAATACTAAACTTAAGAAATGTCACACAACAACAATCAAACGCAAATACTAATCCATTTTACCATTCAGCATTTTCATACCTTAATACTATATCATCAACAGACACTCAAAAGTTCAAAGAAACACAGGAGGATCTTTAACAGAGCACGTGTATTCATTCCTTCTAAGCTTTGAAACATTAGTGAAATAATGGTTTAGTTACAATCTGTTCTGAGTTCATCAAGCCGATGAGTTTTTGTTCTGATTTAGAGAGAGGGGGAGTTGAGGATTTACCTGCACTAGAAGCCCCTATTTATCTCTTCAGTGGGGGCTGCAATCACAAAAATTGCAGAAAAATATGTTTTTTTTTTAAACAAAAAAGGAAGAAAAGGTTAAAGGGATGTGCAGCTTCAGTTCTGCTGCAGCTTAAGTTCTTCAATGGCACAAACCACAAGAAAGAATCAGAAGATGGAGGATGGTAGCTTGGGAGATACTCGATCAGCCACTCTTCCATACTGTAAACAGAAATCAACTCTTAGTTCTTTAGTATTCCATCATAATTGATTAGCAATGTATTATGTGAGCTCAGATGATTTAATTGATTAAAATTTTAAGGAACATTTACATACATGCCACCTACTTCCTGTGTATCTAACACCTATACCTTGATTGCTACATTAATACCACCCAAATTAGCCATATCACAAAAAAATATCACCATTTTAACTTTTAAAAGTGAAAAAAACTGTTTCATGTATATATATAAGGTGAAGTGTAAAAATTGAAGTTTAGGTGTTAGATATGAAAACACATAAAAATTGAGTGGGTATGTATGTAAATTTTCCAAAAATTAAAAGTTGTTATGGAGATCTTGTGATCAAATCCTGCTTAACATTGAATTTATGCTCTATTACTCTACTAAAATTGTATGCATTCTCTTTTTTTGGGAATGGACAGCAACATAGTGTAAATGTAACTTAGGCTGATATAAATTAGTAGGCTCAAATTTTGATTGAAGTGTGGAACAGAGAAAAACTCTCAATTACTATGGTTCTAACAACAGTAATGTACGTTCAACACAATTGCACTATTTGTTATCAGAATTGTTGGAATAAAAAATCACACGGGATTGTTACTCTCTCTCTCTCTCTCTCTATCTCTATCTCTATCTCTCTATGCCTCTATCTCTCTATCTCAGTTTTTTAATCTCGGTCCAAACTGCCAATACATCAAAAAGTTTTTTGGGCAAATAAATTGGGTATTGTAGCCTTAGTCCATACAAATAAGATCAATGGTGTTAACCATTCCAATCATAATCAATGGCGTTAACCATTCTTTAATTCTGTACGTTCCATCTCTCTCTCGCTAAACAGAATGCAAGAGAGAGAGAGAGAGAGCACATAGACTTGAGGAAATATTGAAATTATATAATGGCATAATTTAGCGTACCTTTTCTTGCAAGTACTTATCACGTATTGCAGTGAGGACGGAACTACAGCAATTCTGCTGCAAATCTTGCATAGCCAGAACGACGGGTTGAAGATCTGAAGCTTTGTATGAGGTGTAGTACTCAAGTGTGCGATTCTAAATAGAAGCAATAACTACACTCACCAGTTGCAATAGGGAGACGCTGAAAAATAGAAAAGGATATTAAAGATGAGAGATTGTACCCATGGGTGATCAGACTGATCCAATGTCCATCCAGCAAGAAATACAGCAGATGCAGCTATAACTGAAGGAAGAAACTTTAAGAAGCTATATTCGACCAATGTCAACTCCGCCAAGTAATTCGCTGAATATCCTAAAGTAATCGAAGGAACCTGCAAATTTAACAAAAAAAGATGAGACTCGAGAGTCCCAGATTTTTTTCCATGCAAAATCCATCAAAAAAATATAAGTGGTAACCAAAGAATAGCACTATAAGTGGTAAAGGAGTCATTTTTCTCATAAATGTTTTTAAAGATTAGTATAATATTCCGCAAGCCAACATCATGATGGAAGTAACCATAAATTTTTTGTGAGATTAGTATAAATTTTTTGTAAGATAGTGTTGGCATAGCTCCAGTGGCGGACAAAATTAGATAGAGTCGGCTTAGATGATTTGATCACATTAAACGCCAACCATCTGATGAACCGGTAAGGAGAGTTAATGTTTTAGATTCAACTTATATTAAGAAAGACAGAGGCAAACCTAGAAAGATTTGAGCATATTGTATAAAAAATGATCGTAATGTATCATAATCAAATAAAAATATGACACTCAATAAGACGCAATGGAGAAAAAGGATTCATGTAGCTGACTCCACATAGTGTGATAAAGGCTCTTTATTGTTGTTGTTGTTGTTGTAGTATAAATTTTTTAGATGCATTTAAGTTACCTGGATCTGGTAGTTGAATAACTACTATAGCTGCAGTTTAGTATCAAATTTTTAGATTCTGAATTTAAATGGACTGTACATTCATTTCTAACCAAACACAAAGTATGTTCTTAAAATAGGGTCGCATCTTAAGAACAATCTTATTTTTTATGCTCTGTAAACCCCCAAATTGTTACGTCATCAATCTCCAATCAAACCTTGACACATTCCACATTGAATTATATTTATTATTTGATTATACAAAGTTTGCTAATTTTTCCTGCAAATTTTAATTCATATAAACTTCTGGGTCATAATGTGTCATATGATTTGCATGGGTGTTAAAAAAATTTGCCTGCACTTAAAGAGTGTGCAATTATTTTGTTGGGAAGTTTTGGTTTATGACTTAATTAAAACAATTAATTTTGACTATAAAATTCAAAAATCAAGTAGACCAAATTACTTTTCAAACTAAACTCGAATTGAACTTTGATTAGTTTGGATCAATTTTGAATGAATCAAAATAAAAATTAGATCTAATGTCAAACTAATTATTTAAATTTAAATAACATATATGAAAAAGAATATTAACTAATTTAAATAAAATTTAATTTTGACATGAGGACTAAGTAATATTAATATAAATTTTATATTGCTTGTTCATTGATTCAATATTTAAAGAAATTAATATATTTTGATATTTGTTTGATCAATTTTACAAAAGAAAAAAATTGAATCAATACAAAAAAAAAAAATCAAAGAAGCCAAAATTATAACAAAAAAAGGAACTGATACTTTAACAACTTGAATCAAACTAACTAAATAAAATCAGTTGATTTTTTTATTTCATTCAAACACTGCACATCCCTAATTATACAATATACACGAGTAGTATAAACATGCATCAGAAGGTTGGCTAATCTTCTGGTAGGGGTTGGGTTTTAACCCAATTTACAAAAGAGAGAATTAAGGTTTTTTGGATTCTAATAGTAGCTGAGGCTTTCAAGGTCACAGCCATGGTATTCTGACAACTAAAAGATTTTTTCAAAAAATCCATAGAAACACCACTGTAAAGATTTAACTCAAGTAAAGTGTATTAAAGATGAAAATCAAAAACTACTTTACTTAGAAAAAGATATTCAACATAGGTGGGTGAGTTACTTTGATAAACTTTTTAATGAAGTTTCTGAAAATACGATCGACCTTAGTGATCTAATATCGTGAATAATAATAAAACGTTTCATTTTTTACCATCGCCTTAGTAAAAAAGAAGTTGAGGAGGCTTAAAAGAAAACCAAGGGTGCAAAGTCTGTAGAACCTGATGATATCCCAATTGAAGTGTGGAAATATTTGGGAGATTTGAGAGTTTCTTGGCTTACTAAACTCTTTAATATTATTTTAAAAACTAAAAAGATACCTGAAGATAAAAGGAAGAGTATTTTGGTCCTCATTTTTAATAATAAAGGGGATGCACAAGAGTGCAAATTATAGAGAAATTAAGTTGATGTGTCATACTTTAAAATTATGGGAGAGAGTAATTGAACATAGGTTAAGACACATCACAAAAATTTCTCATAATTAATTTGGATTTATGTCGGGCAGGTCTACTATGGAAGTTATACATTTATTAAGAGGTTTGATGGAGAAGTACAGAGATAATAAGGAGAATCTACATTTGATTTTTATTGATTTAGAAAAAGCTTACGATAAGATTCCAAGAGATATCCTTTGGAGAGTTCTCGAGAAGAAAGGTGTTGATATGACTTATATTCAAGTCATTAAAGATATGTATACTAGAGCTGTTACTTGTGTTCAAACTGAAGGAGGATTGACAAAATATTTTCCTATTTCTGTTGGATTACATCAGGGATCGGCTTTAAGCCCAAATCCTTTCGCTTTAGTTATGGATGGTCTTACTGGACATCTACAGGAGGATGTACCTAGGTGTATGCTTTTTGCTGATGATATCCTTCTAGTGGATAAAACGAGAGAAAAAGCTCAGGAAAAACTTGCATTATGGAGGTCTACATTGGAGTCTAAAGCCTTCGTTTAAGTAGAACTAAAACTAAATACATGGAATGTAATTTTAGTAATAGCTATAGTGACAAAAGTGTGACTTTGGGTGATCAAATTATTAAAAGGTGTGAACGATTTAGATATCTTGGGTCCGTTGTTCAAAGCGATGGTGATATAGATGGGGATGTTAATAGTAGAATTCAAGTTGGTTGGTTGAGGTAGAGGAATGCTCCAGGCCTTTTGTGCAATGCTCTATGGCGCTGAATGTTGGCCTTTAAAAGAGAAGCATAATAATAAGTTAAGTGTTGTCGAGATGAGAATGATTAGGTTGATGAGTGGCTTTACACTTAGAGACAAAATGCGAAATGAATATATTCGTGATAGGGTTGGTGTAGCTCCCATGACGGACAAAATTAGAGAAAGTCGTCTAAGATGGTTTGGTCACATTAAACGTCGACCATCTGATGATCCAATTAGGAGAGTAGATGTTTTAGATTCGCCTTGTGTTAAGAAAGACAAAGGTAGACCTAGGAAGGTTTGGGTTTATTGTATTAAAAATGATCTTAATTTACTAGAACTAAATGAAAATATGACACTAAATAGGACACAATAGAGAAAAAGGATTCATGTAGCCGACCCCACGTAGTGGGATTAAGGTTTTGTTGTTGTTGTTGTTGTATAGAAACACCATTGAATATCCGTCCAATTAGCCAGGACATGCCAAACATGGATATTGAGGGGTGATTAACTTTTTTTTTGTTATATAATTTCTGATATTTGATGTTTGTAAAATTTATTTCCATATGCTAGGAAACATAATATTATTTCGATACATAAATGCATTTATTGTCATCCGTTGCACCTAAATTCTATCAGCTATGCGATATCATTCATATAAATATGTTGATTGATTTTATTGTAATAATCTACAAGCTCCCATCAATGAATTTAGTTCAAACAAAGATTTTGTGTAACAAATTAGGCTTATTGATTTCTGTACTATTTGTAAGTTTTAGTTTTGTTATAAGTGATTGCACATTTAGAGGACTACATATATGCATACACCAAAAATACTTGCTCGAATATCAAAGAGAACGAAATACTGAGATAAAAGAGCTTCCCTTCAAAGTAAGTAATCAATTGACAACTTAACACCGAGCATGTGAAACCGCGTATCCGAGCTCGGGATAGGTCCAAACTTTGGAGATAGTTCCCCGATCAGCAAATGCAAGATATGCCGAGAGTGAAACTTAAATCATCCCAGCAGCGAATCTCGTCGGATGCTTCACATAGGCAGCGACAAGATCCACCCAAGACCTTGCTAGATAGGGAGATTCGACCAAGGCAACGAAACTATTAGGCATGCGAGACACGAGTCTTGTAAGACTCGAGTTGAATAAGTGAGTCACTACTCACCCGAGCACCTCGACCAATCGACCCGGGGCGAGCGATTGCCATATGGTCGAGCACGTCGACCGACCGACACACACTTTGAAAGGCACAATCACCACTCAATCAGTTGCCTCGATTAGCCGAGCTCAAACAAGTCGGTCTGTCGATTACCACTATGTTAAAATTCAAATTATAATACAAATATGATATAAAATTCATATAATTAAATAGAGCATTAATCATATTAAGAACGGTTATCATAATTGTTTTCTCATTGTAATTGTACAAAATATGCTCCTATAAATAAGAGATAAAAATACGAATAAAGGGGACTCTCTCCCCCAATTCTCTCCTCGATAAATTCTTGACTCATTCTACTCTCTTTTCTCTCATTCACCCGACTCTAATTCTCGAAACGTGTTCACAAAAGAATCTGGGATCCAACATCCTAAAAGACGGTGCAGTGAGAGTGGAAATGCCCCAGACGAGAAGCGGAGCTAACTACAAAGAAGAAAATTACCAAAGAGAGATATATGCATGGAACCCAACAAAAACTACGCAACCAAATGTCCATGCGCAAATTCAGGGCTTACAAGCCCAAATGACCCTCATGATGGAGCAATTCGAGGTCCTGCAAACCAGCGGACAAAAGGACAAGGCAAGTCGCAACACACAAACACAGTCGTGTCTGCGCAGACGAACAGACGATGGGAAGAGCGGATGTGAGTGCCTGTCCGGCCACTCGCAGGAGGGGCTTTTACTCGCCAAGTAAAAGAGGCGGTGCCACTGCCCAAGCTAAGGATCCCTCGCTTGAATTCCTACAAAGGGAGGCATGACCCGACCAACCTCGTAGCGTCGTTCGAGTTGTTAATTGATCTACTCCAGATCGATGACCCCATAATATGCCGTCCCTTCTTAATCATCTTGAAAGAATCGACCCTTCGATGGTTTAATGGTCTGCATACTGAAATCATCCTAAATTACTACAAATTTAAAAAGACTCTTCATTTTGCACTTCTCATACGTGCAAAAACAGAGGAAAAACTCGAACACCTTGCTTGACATCAAACAGGGAGAGAGCTAAACCCTACGGGCCTACATCACCCGCTTCCAGAACCAGATGCTGGAAGTTAAAAATCTAAATCATGAAATAGCCGGAATAGCCTTGAAGCAAGGAGTTCGAAGCAAACGCTTCTGGTATGACCTAAATCTATTTAAACCTACTACTTTTGCAGAAGCATTTGAGATGACGAACATGCACATAATCTCAGAGGAAGACCTCCAAAGCTCCTCGAAGGGAAAATCGTTCGACCACTCGTCAAAAAAGAGAAAAGAAACGGGCGACTCGCAAAGGGGAAAGGGAAAGCAATCCTCCACTGGTAACCAAAACAAAAACTCTCAGACCCGAGATTAACAGAGAAATGACTGAAAGCAATACTCTGATCAACAGTCGGCTCAATATTAAGAGCGTCCGCAGGTTTACAGAGAAATGTAAGGTTTGATACCCCTCAATGTGTTGATTGCCAAAATTATTTAGGCCTTCCAAAATAATGACTAATTCAAACCGGTCCCGCCACTGAAAGCAGCCCCGACCTTACAAAATATGAAAAGGAAATGTCAGTACCATCACGACAACTGTCACAACACCGAGTGTCGTCACCTCTGAAACCTGATTGAATAACTCATCTGCATCGGGAAGCTCAAAGAGTATGTTGCAGTCGAAGCGCGCACACAACAACGGACCTGTCAGGGCGAATAAGGTTCACGTACCAGGGATAATACCTGTCATCTTCAAGGGAGGACCCCAACCCTCTGGCTTGAAAAGAAAACATTTGGGAGAGGTATGCTCTGTCGTCCCATATACACGTAACCACTTACCAATTATCTTTACAGATGCAGATCTTCCATCGATGTGAAACCCCAACAATGAGGCGATCGTCGTCACAAAACTAATCAACAACTACCATATGGGTAGTATTACCATTGATACAGGAAGTTCAGTGAATATCATATTCAAAACAGTGTTCGATAAGATCGACCTAAAAGAAAAAAGGCGTTGAGACACGACTTCTACCTACCATGTGACAATAAAGTTCCCAAGAGAAGGGGAAGTAATTACAGTATGGAGGAACTTGGAGCAGCCTAGAAACTGCAATTTGTGAGCGGTCTTGAACGTCGACAATGAACCACTCGACATCCAAATCTAGAGTACATGTGTCCAACAAAGAACCCGGTAAGGTTTTCCTATTTAGTGAAAGCTTTGACGCATGATCCAAAAGCCATCTGATATAGACGCTTTGGAAGCACTGGGAAGTGTTTGACGCAACATGCCACTAGCTAAACATCGGTCCCTACTCTTGGTCGGTCCAACAGAAGATCTAGCCGATTGCCACAACTATGGTCGAACCAATAGCGACAACGTGCAGAAGTTGTTGGACGTCGACAACATCCGTGAAGTCCAGTACTCGATTTGGCTTTCGAACGTCGTCATGGTCTAGAAAGCCAATGACAAGTGGCAGATGTACGTCAAATTCATCAACCTCAACGCCGCTTGCCCAAAAGACACCTACCCCTTGCTAAATTAACAGGTCAAATAGCCGGGAAAATCAGTTCATCCCAAAGTCAGGCGACAAGTGTGTGGTGTTCTTTAAGACACTAACAAAAAATCAACGCTTCGAATGCAAGCCCGAATGTGACTAAGCATTCAGAAACTTGAAAGATTCCTTAGTATCCCTGCCACTAATCCAGAGCCCCGAAGCTAGCGAAGGAGATGTCACTGTACCTCGAAGTCGCACGAGAGGTTGTAAGCTCAATTTTGGTCCTAGAGGAGGCGAGAAAGCAATGCCCAGTCTTCTACATGAGTCGAGTGCTTCACGTCGCCGAAACCAGGTATCCGATTATGGAAAGATTAACCTTCGCTTTGATATTTCCGCTTGCGGGCTTCGACTATACTTCCAAATGCATCTGATCCGGGTAATCACATACCATCTATCGAAATCTGTACTCATTTAGTTGGAGCACTTCGATCAACAACAAAAGTGTGCGGTAGACTCAGCGAATTCAACATCACCAATTCTTCGGACAACAGTCAAAGCCCAAGCAATCGCAAACTTTCTGGCTGACTTTTCCATGATAGAAAAGCCAGGAGAGGGAATCTTCACTGAAGACAGAACGTGGATATTATATGTCGATGGAGCCTCCAAAAAGACAAGAATAAGTCTGGGGCCGGTCCTATGCAACCCAAACAGAGAGCATCTCTACCAGACGATCTCGATGGAGTTTGAAGTCACAAACAGTCAGACAGAGTACGAAGCGCTAATCGCCGGGCTCCACCTAACCTACGAGATAAGTGCCTGGGACATCCTAGTAAGGTCTGACTCCTTGCTAGTCATGAATCAAGTTAAAAGAGAATTTGATGCCAGAGACAAGATGTTGACTAAATACCTTGCTAAGACCAAAAAGAAAATCGGAAGATTCAAGAGCTTCCGCATCGAGCACATCAGTCAAGAGGACAATCAGATTGTCGATAACTAGAGCATTAATCATATTAAGAACAGTTTCTATAGCCCTTCCCTCCTTCATATAATTGTACAAAATATGCTCATTTAAATAGGAGACAAACATATGAATGGGACTCTCTCCCCCAGTACTCTCGACAGTAAATTCTTAACCCATTCTACTCTTTTTTCTCTCCTTTACTCAGCTAAAACACTCAAATTTTGTTCACAAAAAACAATCTGAGATGCAACAATAGGACTTATTTTGAGTTATGTTTTGTGAGGTATTTTATTATATGTCATAATTATTATATATAATTCTCTTTGTATAAACAAATCAATTGTATAATACAATTATGTCAAATTATTTTAATTTATGTTATTCTCTTATTCAAAATTAATGGCTCTGTTTTAGTTTTTATATAATTTGATAGTTATGTATATTCCTTCAAATATGTCCTACATGTTTGATAAGAATGGTATATATTGGCAATGACTCCAATGGTTTAGGTCTAATCAGAAATAACAATACTCTATGATCGATACGAATATGGTTCACTATGTGCTAGGGCCTCATTGGGTTGAGTTGTGACTAAGAAAATGTGTCATTAGAGAAATGAATTTGTAGAAATTGATTCAAGTACAGAGCCATAAGTTGATTATTAGAAGAATAGTAGAGATTCTAAAGCTTAAAATTCTTTTTTTTTCTCTATTTATGTTGCATGTGTTAATATGAATTATTGTATTATTACTAGCTATGTGGCGCATAATAAATTATATGC
This sequence comes from Phalaenopsis aphrodite, assembly GCA_003013225.1. Classification (NCBI taxonomy): domain Eukaryota; kingdom Viridiplantae; phylum Streptophyta; class Magnoliopsida; order Asparagales; family Orchidaceae; genus Phalaenopsis; species Phalaenopsis aphrodite. The sequence goes on along the minus strand of NEWO01000002.1, from coordinate 9,318,287 downwards.
TATAGGAATATCTAAATTGCTCTGGTGTACGACTATTGTGCTAGTCATAAAAATTTGAGGCAATAACTTGCCTATACAAAACGCAGTCGGAACTTTGTCATCAAATAGAGATGACTAAGAAAAGTTGTAAGATGCACATGAACTATAGGAGTAAAACATGTGATAACAAAAATTTAACACTTGCCAAAGAGATTAACATTGGTTGTAAACCATCAAGCCTCCAACCACTGAATTTAGCAACCCAAGCATAATAGCCTAAATTGAATAAGCATTATTTTGACCTAAACCCCAACCCTTACCGTTTGAAAAGCCCCATCCTTCATGCAAATCACAGAACTACAACTATCCCGCGTTGATGCCAACTTGAAATTCAACTGAAGGAGTCGTAGCCACTAGTCCTTCTCGCCTCTTCAATCAAGAAATACAAGACCTAAATAATTGTATTCTCCCACAATCAATTATCCTCTCTCTCTAACCTCCATCTTCATCCTCGATAGAGAACCTTCGCAACCACTGTGAATTGTACAACTCTTCTGCTCTTGCACTCTTCAAGTTTTGTTCTTTATCGCTCAAACCTTCACTCATTTGCATTTTTCGTAAGTATTTTAAATAATTTATTTATTATTATTATTATTATTATTATTATTATTATTATTATTATTATTATTATTAAATTTAGATGTTGATTTAGTAGACTTTAATGATAAATTTTATGATTAATTTTTTTATCTCTAGAGATTTATTCCATAAAAGTAATAATTAATCTACAGAGTTTCAAAGTAACTAACTAGACTAAATTGCACATTTTTTTGTTAAACATTGACCTTGCCTTGACTTACGACTTGTTAAATATTGGCTAATCCTATCAATTATTAAATACTTTTGTTATGAATATAAAATGCCTATGCCTACTCACAATAGATGTGTAGGTCGCTAGGACATTTTTAAATAGGGACTTACAGAGCATACGATCCACATAATGATAAGTCTTTTGGAAATCAATGAATTTTGATGGGTTGGTGCATATTTTTGCCACTTGGGGTGGGCATTCTAGAAAAACCAACTACATATATGCAAATATAAAGAGGAAATGATAAACAACTAAAAAGCCATCCTTAGCCAATGTATTATCATACCCAATATGTTTGCACATGGATAAATTACTACATAAATGCATTTAATATTATTTTTATACAAAGGATCATGAATACAATCATGGGTTGGTGCACTTTTGGCATTGAGACGGTTAACCAATTGTTGATGAACAATAATTACTACTAATTACTACTTACCTAACTTATATGTCCAAAATATTACAACCGTTACTTAAATTTCAATATGACAATGACAATAACAATAATAATAATTACATTAATCACGTAAAGAAACAAAATATCCTAATGAAATTGCTATTATCCTTCATAAGCTACATTAAACACATTTGTGTGAAGCCATTGACAAATTTTGAGTGAGTTTACCTCCTTCAAAAGCTAAGTATAAAGATGTTGTTGTGCAGAGGATAGAATGGGAGACCCAAAAAAGAGAAAACAAGTGTCAGTGATAGGAAGGATTTTGTTAAAAAATTTAAGGTATGCTTCAAATCATTTTTTTTTTACTTGTGTTTTTAAAATAAGTCTATTAAATGTGCCGTTTGTAGATTTTTATTTTTTATTTTCAAATATAAACTAAATTATTTTTAAAAATACTTAAAACAACTTTAATAAATATTGAGCATTTTTAAAAATAAATAGTATCACCAAACATATTTTATTTTAAATCAAAACATAAACAAAATAAAATAAAATTTTAAAATAAGAAACAGAAAATAAAAGTGATTCCAAACAGCCCGTGCGATAAGAAGAGCTGAACTTTTTTCAATTAATAAGATTTTAAGAGTTTGGATTGGTAAAAAAGGTTCTTGGATAGATTTGGAGAGGATGGCAGAGGCCAAGCACGAGTTAGAACGAGCTATTGAGGGAGACATACGACAATATTAAATTTCTTTATAAATCATTTTCTCAATTGAATATAACTCTTATATGCACACACACACCATGAAATTCATTATGAACAATCATAGGCAACAAATTCTTGTAAAATATACTGAGCTTCGCCATTGCCAACCAAATATATTGAAACAACAACCTTAGGTAATCAAGCATCACTGTATATGATATATCAATAATATCTAATGTACATATCCATGTGAAAAATGTACGAAACATATATGTAATTATGACATTAATATATAAACCTACCTTGCAAGTTGATTGCGCAGCTCTGAGGAATCTCCTGTAAGTGAAATAGTATTATGATATTAAATATAAACCATCATAAATCTAGTATAAACTAGGTTACACAAACCTTAAAAATGTTTTTATTGTAGGAAAAGACAGCCTAAATCCCAAGTAGTCGAGTACTTGAATCTCCATTTCAAGAACCTACAAGTGAAAAGGGTAACCAAGGATTATGGTACATTGAATTTTCTCTTTTTCTGTTTGGTTTATGCCATAAAAAATTTTCTTAGTCAGATTGCAATATCATTCCGAGAGGAAACAAGATAAACGTACATCTTCTTTGGTGTAAGTGTTATCTGTGATAAAGCAAAATTCTTCAACACGAGGAGCACAAATTTCTTCATATTTTCTACATAAGACAAAATACAAGGTAAAAGAAACTGCCATCAAAGTCTCAGTCTACAATAAAGTAACAGAGCAAAAATGAAGAAAACAAATTCATAATTCAAATTTACAATATTGCAAGAATCCGAATAAGCCCAAAGGTATCGACTAAAACCTAGATGTTAATTAAACCTTAAATTATAGCTTCTCAATCCAAAGGAATGAGTCCATGAAGTTCTAAGTAGTTTTTTTTTTTTTTTTTTTTTTTTAAAGCTAAAGCTAATAGAAAAATGAGGACGTAAGTGAATTTTATATAGCTTCAGATAAAATAAGTCAACTACGAGGCATGAACAATCAAAATCTTTGGAAAGCATAAAATAAAAGAGTAAATTAAGCCATACAAGGAAACTTACGATGAAATCAACATGCATGTTACACCAAGAAGCTGCAACCTTTGCCTTTCAATATAGTTTTGAGAAAGAAAGCAATCAATGAGATAAACAGTCAGATAAAGTGTATCAGGAACAAGCCTATATTCCTCAGCAACCTGAAAACAAAACATAAACTATAAGCAATGTCTCCACATAAAGGAAAAAACAAACTAGGTTAGCAACCATGAATCGTACATTTTAATTATGATAATGACTAGTAGACCCCTTATAACAAGAATTGTCACACAAAAAATAGAGAACTGATTTCTCTAGTTAAAAAATGACGCTTCTGATCATTACAAAACACACTCTTACGTATCGACTTAAATCATACAGTGAGGTAAGTTCGAAGCTTCTTGAGCGAAACTTGAAAATGGGTTAGAAAATTTGTTCAACATTGATTGAATATTCATGTGTGTGATACGTGATGCGGTATGTAACAAGTTCTTTGTGTGAAAGCTTCATAAAAGGTCGATGATTTTGTAGGAATTGAGGTAATTTTGCATTGGTAGGTGGCTATATATGTTCACGCGTGGAAGTTTATTTGGCATAAAAGTATGAGATAATCTTGAGTTTTTATGATGGAATTGAGAAGAAAAGAAAGATGGGAAGAAGAGAAATAAAAAGACGAAAATCATAAGAAATTAATTTTCAAGAGTTAAAAGTGTTATCTCAACGAACTTTTTTGTATCATTTTGAGAAGCTTTTAATGTAGATAATTTCCAAGTATTTTATTAACCATCATTCTTTATTTTACTTACCTTGAGAGATTTAAAACCTCCTTTTTCTATTGCTAAACAAAAGTGCACTTGGATTTTGGGAAGAACCGTTGAATGTTCTTCTATTGTACTACTTTTCTAGTAAATTGAATCTTCTCTCTTATCATGTAGAAAAAATTTTGGTATTCTTCCATTTTGTTGGACCTTTTTTGTAGTTAGTTTGTGGTTCGTCAAGCTTGCACCTGGACCAACACTTCCCTAGCATGAAGTTATACTCTTTTCTTAACAACAAAAATTGAAACAAAGTCTTTTAAAGAATATGATGATCATGAGTTCAAGATTAAATAAATTTGATGGCTCAAAGAGTTCTAAGTTATGGAGAACTAACATATGAGGTGGTTTAATACATCAAGAAAACAACTACAATAAAATGCGGTTCAAGTTGAAGTTATTATATATGGCTAATAATATCTACAGCACACAATTAAATGTAAAAACCTTACTTGCTTTGCATGTAGAGTGATATACCCATTAAATCCATCTAAATCAATTTAAATTCATCATTTAAGATTTGAGGAATACTGATATTGTTAATGATGAAGTTCAAGCTTTGTTGTATTATGCACTTTACCTCCTTATAAGCACTTTGGGAACATCATGATCTGTGAATGTGATACAATAAGCTTTGAAGGTTTCAAGAATTCACTTCTTTAAAAGGAAGTGATTGCTAAACACTATAGTGATGATTAACTAGCTAAAGGTTTATTACTAGGTGGAGATCCCATAAGCATGGGTATTAAAAGATGAAAGGTAAAATAAAAAAAAAAGTTGCCATACTCTGAACTCTGAAGAGAGCAATGTGCAAATTACAACTAGAAATGAAAGTTAAAAGTTGCAAGTGTAGTTGCACATTGTTTTGGTTCGGACATCGGGGAAGCTTTTTTGGTGATTAATGGAGATACATGCAAGGAGCGATGGATTATGCACTCAATTTGTTGAACTCATAATCACTTTAATTTGGAGAATTTTTCGGTATATGAGTCAAGTTCTAGAAGTTTCGTTTAGATAGAAAGCAAATATGGGTGCAAAAGTAGAGGTTCTAACACTGAAGGGCACATGATAGTGTGAATATATCACTACCTAGAGTGACATATCTACCAAATTTTTTAAAAAAAATCTAATATTCTTAAGTGCCCTCATTGCAAAACATAAGTCTTCTAGTGATGGTAGTACCCTTATGATTTATAAGGTTGCTTTGGTTGTCCTGTAGGAAAATAAGCTAGTAGACTTTATATGATGCAAAGTGCAACATTGAGCGTTGATGTCTTAGATTCGATAACTTTGCGCAGGAACACGATTTGGAGCAGAGGAAAGATAGCTTCCAAACTACAAAAAGTGCTAAAAAGCAAATAAAGGCATAAATGAAGGAGAAGACCTTAAGAGACAAGAAGATCAATCAAGTGTTGCAGTCGTTTCCAGTACCAAATCGTAACATTGAACCATTCAAGGCAAAGGGGTGATGAGTCACAAAGTAGATATGGCTTTTGCTATAATATTAAGTCAATGGAGAGATTTGTTAGGTATCAACTCAATGTCTTGCATGAAAAATATGACATGTAATGTTCGAAGATTTTTTCATAAAATCTTGAAAATAAAATGGATCAGGGAATTTGTTCAGCATCGTTTTAGTATTTATGCATGAATTACATGATGATCTAAGTATCAAGTTTATTGTGTAAAAGCTTGAAAACGAGTAAGGTGGTTTTGCATTGAGTTGGTAACTATATAAGTTGATGCATGAAAGCTTAAATTGATACAGAAGCATGAGGCAATCTTGGGTGTTTTGTAAGGATTTAAAAAGAAATTTAGAAGAAAGAGAGGAGAGAAGTAGATATAAATAATAACAAGTTCATTTTCAGGAGTTTGAACAAACATCTTAAAGTAATGTTCATACTTTTCTCAGAAACTTTTGAAGTAGGTAATTTTCTAACATTTGTTTAATGCCCTTCTTTGTTCAAAGTTAAGTTTTATTAATTATCTTGATAAGTGTTAGTAAATGTTCTTTAGTTATGCATAGTGATTGTGATTTTTTTAATTGCAATTGGATCTGTTCTCCTCTCTTGTTGATGTGGGCTTGTTTAAGCTGAATTATAAAATTCAGTGTTCTCCTTTGTGTACTGCTTGATCTCTTAGTGCCAACGTAAGCTTACTTAAGCCCAATGTTCAAAACAAATTTAGATTTAGTTAACACCTATATGTGGAAATTAAAGCGTTAGCATGTTAAACATGCAATGCGAGCATCTTAAAAATGCAATAAAGGTATGCAAACTCATTGTACGCTATACAAGCTTTGAAAAAAATATAGACCTCATCAAACAAACTACAAAATACCTCAACCAGCCAGTCAATTAAGATGCCTCTCATTCTCTGAGTGATATCTCGCTGCACAGTTTCCAAAAAATTTGAAGAAGGTCTCTGGATAAGCTGAGGGGGAAAAAAACTCATATAGTGAATCACGAGTTGGGCTGAACAAAAAACATGCAATTGTAATAGAATTTAACAATCAAAATTAACTCGATAAAAAAGTCCATAAATTGTTTCTAAAAGGCCTTCACTTTGGACAAAAAGGATCACATGATAGTAACAAATTCATTTTGTCATTTCAAAGGAAAGAAGAAATATATATCACCTCAGCGGTACGAAGATTATAATGAATAGCATTGGCATAGAGGCTGCACATTTGAGGGTTTGAATTGTCAGAATCAATATTTTGAACTCCCGAGCAACTTAAGCTGTCTGGATCATCAGAAAGAGTGCCTTTAACTACATTCAGAATTTCAAAGAATTATTAATGTGAGAAGAACCACTGTGAAATAAACCAAAAAGCAAGTATGGCACGTGCACATTAGGCTTTTATAAGTATTAATAAAGATAAAAAAATCAAATTGAAACGAAAATCAATCATTACTATAATGTTCAGGCCAATCATTTAGACTAACACATCAATGTTGCAATGACTTAAAAGATGCTTCAATTAACTAATAAACTATCAAATTAAAAGTAAAATCAAGAAAGCCGTGTTCAGGTTAATCATGTAACCACTAAAATTAGCACATCTACTAGACACCCAAAGAGTGCTAACCGTTATCTTTCTTGCGGTTTTCTCCTAATCTATTTCCCTCCACCATTACTGCAGGAAATGAGGTCTCGGGGAACAGACTGCCATTCGTGCAAATTGAACCGGTGCTATCTTTTCGTTCAAAAATCTTCACATTCTGCAGTTCTTCTTTTCCATTGTTAACGTCATCAAGAGATAGCATGCTATTGGCAGAAGCGTCAGGGGAATTTTTTAGCCATTTGTAGTTAGACATTGTTCTAGCTTTAGATTGTCCTGAGATGGCTTGCTGTGTGCAAGCCTTGATCTGAACAGAAAAATTAAAAAAGACCAAAATCCACATTTAAGCAGATAAGAGGGAAATAAAACGATAAAACTTTTGCATGATAAATCCATGATTATATAAAAAATACTCAATTTGAAGTTATACCAGTTTAAAAACAAAGTGGAAGCATGGGTTACCTGCATTTTTGCCGCATTTAAGCAATTTCTGCGAGAATTCCCACAGCATAAATCTGAGATATCCTTAAGCACTTCTCTTTTGTTGTTCTGTGAAACTGAAACACAAGGCATAGCACAACTGTTCTCATCTGATTCCACCCTCTTTCTTCTTCCAATCAATCTTTGTTTTTTATCTGATTTTAGCGGTGGTCTGGCCAGCGCTATCCTGCCATGAGAAGCTAATGTGCCAGCTTTAGCTCGTGTTACAGGACCTGTGGTCTTCCCATAACTAGGAATTGCTGCAGCTTGTTTCTTCATGATGACACAACGTTAAGCTTGAAGGGTGATGAAAAACAAAATAAATCTTCAATGGATAATGCCTTCCGGACCACCTCCAACTGAAAAATGAACTAGTTAAAGAGATTGATAAAATATATTATGGATAGAGAAGGACAAACAAACTATGGAACATTAAAAATACAGACTAAAGAGTACAAGACATGCTTTAAAAACATCTAGAGATTATTCTAACCTTTCATAGACTAATGCAGTGTTTTTGGCTTATTTCTAGCTTTCATTTCATTTTACGTTTTTTACTTTCCGCAATAAAGCCATCTTTTATTTAGTTTATACTGTAATTGTTCGTCCAAATTTGGAGAAGAGAAGAGATTTGCAAGGAAATTTGTTGCTTTCTCTTGATTAGGAGCTTGAGATAAGAAGAAACGAGAATAAAAGAGAGGAAAGTGCAATAAAGAGGAGCTGATTCCTCTCCCAAAATAAGCATAAATTAGAGAGAAATAGATTAGTGAGAGTAAATGTCTTGTAATAGCTGAAGTACCCTTGCTTTGATGAAAGAACATAAGTTAATTCCTCAATCCAAGCTTACTCGTCATTCTTCTTGAGGATTAACTAATTTTAAAAAAAACTAACTCAGATGCAATTAATTTCTTAATTAGCCAGTAACAATAATAAGTTTTTAATTCATTTTTTTTGTTTAATTTTAGCTAAATATAAACTAATTAAGATTTAATAAAGCTTAATATAGAACTGTATAAGATAATTAGACAATGAATATCAATTAAAATGTCAGTTAATTTAAATAATTAGCAAAAAACAGAAAATTGACTGTTATCTTATCAAAATTAAAAATTAGCTATATTATTTGAAGCACTTAATCCAAAAACGGTATACATGTGATATTAATCACAACGCTTCACTTCTTTTCTTTTCGTTCGACTCAGTTAAAAATGAGAAGACTAATTTTCATTCCTCTCAAAACACCGACTAAAAGAAAAATAATTGCATATTTTCTCTCCATCTATATCCCCCTCACCTCTTACCTCAACACTCAAATTGAGTGCAATTCAAATCTGACTATTAACAAAAAAGTTATTTGAAGATATATTGATAAAAATTAGATAATGTACTGTTAATTTTACCTTGAAATAAATAAATGAAAAAAAATAAAAGAGTGAAAGCCATAGATTTTATCAACTTATTAGAATTTATCTAGGTTTGAATTACATTGGATTATCCATGTAAAAATTTTCTATATATAGAAATTTTTCTCCTTATTCTTAATTTGCTAAGATCAGTATAGGAATGCTGTACACGTTTAATGTTTTCCATATGCATATTTTCTATTCCATCTTTGCTTTCCATAAACACGTTGCAAACCAGAACATATGATGCATGATTGTTAAATTTATTCCAATTCTGGAACATACAAATACAAGCCACTTCCTTTTGACATTTTTGACTTTATTATCTTAAGAAACATAAAAGTTTCTGAAATTCAAGCAGCAAGCACCGGAGGTTTTAAATTGTTAATGGTATAAAATAACTAAGAAGAAAATTAGCCATTTTTATAATATAGCAATAAAAAATCTACACTTATATTCACTGATGACAATGACCACTATAAATTTAAGAAAAAATGAACCCGTCCTTGGATTTCAAATCCATTTCTTCCAGTAGATTTAAAATACTGAATGCTCGGAGAAGAAGAAGATTCAAAAGAACAAAAAAAACTATGTAGGAAAATCAAAATCCCTCATAAAACTTGCCTTCATGGCCAGGCTCGGCATTACCTTCAACATCATGATCTTGTTAAAACAAAAACAAAACGAAATTCGTCCGGCTCTATGAATACCAGATTCCAAATGCTAAAAAATAAAAGAAAACGGCAAGCAAATACCAGAGAATTCGCACATTCCCAACCATACCCGCAAAAACAAAAACGAAATGGCTCCAGCAAGAAGCTCTCAGAATTCCTAATAAACATGTGAGTGTCCGAGAAGAGCACTGGCCGGCCATAAGAATGAGCTAAAGAAAAGAAGCAATCCCTTCTTGTACAATGGATGGCCTAGAGAGCATACACCTGAAAACGATTAAATTGATTAGGGCAGTATTCGCACCGGTTCCAGAAATGACGGATACAATGAGACGCCATGGTTTACATAAGATGCATGACTAAAAAAGCAAATGCCTCGAATTAGGAGTATCATGAACCTAAGTAATTCCGCTGATTGCCACTCTCTGCGGGAGTTACCACTCTCCAACGGGACGCCCCGGCTGGCAGATATCGTTTCCCAATTATCTAAAATTCCGGCTAAGCCTCCGCCGAAAGAGGAGGGGAAAATGTCGGCCGCCGACGGGAAATCGGCTCCCAGCAGAAGAAAGAGTGAAGAGGAATTAAAGGGCATGCATGATTGACAGCAAGGGGGCGTTTTCTCTCGGAATGGAAGACGAAGACCGCTCAAATTAAAAATAGTGAAATTACAAATATAACCCTCATAAAGCGGCCATGGGGAATAGTAGATTCAAAATCTGAAAATAGTAATAAATTTAATACCTATAAATTACCACTATAGTCCGCGTTTAATGGAAATAATATATTGACTTTCTATAACGGAATTAGCCGATTGACTTTTTGCTACAATTCAAAATGGAATCTTGACAATTAAAAATAAGCCCATGAGATTTATTTATTTGAGTTAATTGTCAAATTTGCATGCTTTTTATCTTTATAATATTTAGTATTAGAAAAATATGCATCAAAAGTTGTGTTTCACATGTAAATGTTAGATATGTAAATATATGAGAATTTTGGGGTTTGTATGTAAAATTCATAATGGTTAAGGTATTGACAAAATTAATTAGCATAAACATTGAAATTTAGGCTTAATCTTCTACGAGAGTAATTAAAATATAAGATAAACAACAATTTGTGAAAGGAGATGATTTCGATCTATAACTGACAAATAATAAGGTTGGATGTTGTTGGTCTTCTTTGCTAATTGATTGTAGAGAGAGAAAATATACAGCCAACGATGATTATCATTTACATCTGACACGTAATTGTATACCCAAATACGGCCATGCATATTTAGAGAAGGCTTGTACTTGAGTAAGATATCATAATCCATGGCTCCAGAAGGCCACACGGTCGAAGTTGTTGACCTGAGCCAACCTGTCAAAATAATAGTCTAGGGCAAATAAACCATCTAAAAAGATCATCATTACATCAAGGTGCATACATCTATCCTTATTTATGACGCCACTCGACTACCGAGTCATAATGTTTTAATCAAGACACTGTGGAAAGATATAGCACTGCACAAAATGTAATATTACATTTTATTTTCTCATGTATAAAAGATCTATCGTGATAGGTAAATATGAACCTCTTTTCTGAGCCTTTCTTGTTATCCGGATATCCTAAAAAAATATAGAATGAGACACACGAGCATTAAGAGTACATCCATCATCTTCACTCGTATTTTTCTCTTAAAAATAAGATATTTATCGAGTTATACGAGCTAAAAAATATGAGATCCTACGACTTAAAAGAATTCAACATCATCAATTTAGCATTTTTCAATTTAGCATTTTTTGAAATCAGTGGTGGGAAGAGAAATATGATAGCAGCAATAAATTGAGTGCAGAAGATAAGATTTATTTATTTATTTTTTTTTTCATAAAAAAATATTATTATTTACCATTATATATTTAGACTTGCATGTGACTCCTAATTTGAAATATATTTCAAGAAATAAAAAAATGCGAAATACTTTTTAATCGACTAAGAAAATAAAATTAAATGTAAGAAGGTTTTAAGTAAAACTTTTTTTTTAAAAAAAAAGGTAAATCTGTAACTATCAACGGTCAAAAATCGTCAGAGATCACATGACCGGCATGAGATGCAGGGTTACGGCGGTTGGGGGACCATGTGTTGGTTCCCCATAAAATATATTTTGATTTAAATTTACTAATTATTATTATTTTTTAAAAATAACAACAATATATCATATTATATATATATATATATATAATTATTGAAAATAAAAGAACTGAGATATTCAAGTCTCTCAAGAGCATTTCTTTAATTTCAAACCAACGAAAAAAAATTAAATAAATGTAAGCACTCAGTCACAGGGTCTAAGCAAGTCTAATTGAGCTTGAATTATGCCTAACTCGAGCTCTTTGTCAAATACAAGCTCAGCTGGCAAGCCGGCTTGCCACATTTACACCCCAGTACTCCCTAATGAAAAACAGTGGCATAGCGAAAAAAATATTTTGCACACAAATGAAATTACAACAATATTTTTATAGAGATTTCAAAAATGTCAGAGAAGATATATAACTTGCATCCAAAAAAGTGTACCATGCTTTTCCCTCGGTTGTTCTTTTCAAGTCTTTTTGGTGTCATCAGGCAACATGGAGGAAGCAACATACGAGAGATAACCGAGGTGTAATTTGAAAATATAATAAGGATTTCAAGATTAGATAAGTCATATTCACTATGGTTCCAAAATGGTTTACAATTATGTAACTTCAATATTTTATGAGAAATCTCTACCATCAAAGGTAACAATTTGATTAATCCATCGATCAAATCATGTTGATTCAACCATGGTTACTTGGGTTATATTTGAAGAAGCAGCAAAAACGCTTCGCCAAACATACCATAACTTATCATTTTAATAAAAAAAAAAGTATGCCCATGCTGCACCTCGACAAACTTGAGCTCACGGATCAATAAGCTCGACCTTAAAGAGCTCGAACAAGTCGATCTCAAGTCAGTTAGAAAAATTACAACAATGTTTTTATAGAAATTTCAAATATTTTACAGAAGTTAAATAACTTGAATCCATAAAAAGCACCATATTGTGATCCCAATTGTTCTTTCCAATTCATTTGCATATCATCAGGTAACATGATCATTCATGTCAATTTTCCCAGTTGCATAACATGAATGAAAATTTTTCTAATCAAACCTCCCTGCAGGAAAATAAAAAATAAAAATTGCAGAACCAAATCCACATAAAACCAGCCCAAAGCAAAAAAGAAAGAAATCAAACAGCCGAAGAAAGCAGCTGCGGTTAACGGTATAAAAGCTCAGCTAAATAACTATCCCCAACTGGTCAATATTCACGCATAAGTAAGCAGAAGATATTGATCCTATGGTTGGGTTTATCATGCGAATAGATAGTTTGTTGTTAATAGACCAACAGAGAAAAAAAAATAATGGCAACAGCCCTTCTAGCATGGTATTAATGGAGAGAACAACGCCAGCCAATCAAAACATGGGAAAAATTCAAAGGCTGATTGTTGGAACGTTTCATAACCACGAGGGAAGGAATTTAGGCAAACAATTATTTACATTGGCGTCCAGAAAGAGCGCGTCATGGACTATAGAGAGAAATTTGAGATGATATATGGTCATCCTTGGAAGAACACATTGATCATTTGAAGAAGATGCTAATGGTACTTGGGGTGTCGGCAAATCCAATTAAAACGACGATTACGTTGGATTGGTCACTACCTAAGGCATTGAAGAGGTTGAGAGGATTTATGGGACTTACATGATACTGCTGGAAGTTCCTGGAAGGTTACAATGTGGTCGTTGACAGAGCATTTGAAAAAGGATAACTTTCAATAAGGGATCGGAAGCTGAGACACCAATTTTTGAGAAGTTAAAGAATGTCATGACGAGTGTACCAATACTGATGTTACCTAATTCCAACCAATCATTTATTGTAGAGATTGATGCTTCAGGTTATAAGCTAGGTGCAATCCTCAAGCAATGTCAACAACTAATCATTTATTTCAATCAAGTGTTGACGATGAGAGTTAGACACAAGTTAGTTTATGAGTAGGAGTCATACGACTTGATCCAACAGAAGTTTCCTCTAGGACACAGTTCACCCCGTGCTCCACTGAGTTGATGCTAAGCAAGCCAAAACAGTTTGACGACTTATTTTAGGCATAAGACTAGTTATTATTGTGCAATATAAATAGGGATTAATGTGTTTATAGTTATAGATTATGTGCCTGATTGTTGTCTTAAACCTAAAGTTAAGAGTTGAAAGAGATCGCCAATGTCTCAAATTATAGGTGTTTATCTTTTATATATTTAAATTGTATCGTTTTGTGTTTGTGAGGTAAAGTATTTTGTTTGCCTTTATCTATATACAAATTATCTCATTCGTATCACTAACATTAATAAATCAGTATATACTAAAACCCAATTAGATTGATAGTAGAATGTCTTGTATATTAGCAATATTCATGAAACTTTTCAAAAAAATAAAATGGCATAAATATCTCCATTATTAATGATTTTATTTTTAAAAAAAACACGATTTTGCATCCAATCAATCTTTTTATGTCTTCAAGTTATTTCTAAATTGCATGACTGGTATAAGAGGACAATTTAGAATATATAAGAATTTAGAAAAAAAAAAGGAATATTTACATACATACCACTCAATTCCTATGTAATTACAAATCTAACACCTAAAGTTCAATTTTTAAATACATGCCATCATATCTATATGCATGAAAAGGCATATTTCAATTTATAAAATATAAGATAGTGTTATTTTTTAATGTGATATGAAAGATTTGCGTTGTATAAATATAAAAAGTAAGGTTCAGGTATTAGAAATGCAAATATATAGGAATTGGATGGTGTGCGTGTAAATGCCTCCACAAAATAAATAAAAAGAGAACATGTTAGCTTATACTAACACTTGCCAATTCCAAACCATACATGGGATGGCCTGAGCATGAATTTTGTAAATGTCACAAACACATACTTCAAGTTTATAAAAGGCTACTGCTACTGTTATCTCATCAGAAAAAGAGATTATGATCTACAAGAATGACTGCTACTGCTATCCATCACATCCAAACATTTCTAGTTTAATCAACCGGGAGAAAAGTGTGTGTAGGGAGGCCATTTTAGTCCATAGACTCTTTTAATGTGGGCTAAAACAGTCCTCTGCCACTATTTTAGCCCATATTAATAAAGTCCGGGGAGAACCTTGACATTTTATAGACTGAGACTAAAATGACCTCATGTAAATATGTATGGGACTATTTATTTTGGCACTTAACTCTATCCAAGTATATCCATACCTTTCGATTCCAGTATCTAGATCAAGACTGGCACTTCTTAGTGATTCCAAAAACTGTGAAAAACTGAAACATTTCCACAATCTGATAAAACTAAACACCTGGCCTCCAAAGAGTTCTATATTTTAATAGAATTTAAACAATCTACCTTTCAAAACTGAGAGATTGCCTTAAATGCTTCCATCAGAGCTTAAGAATCTGTTTAATCAAGAAAGGCATATTTGTCTGATGATGTTCTGAGGCTGGCCCAAACTTCCAGCGAATTTGCTTTCTGATTTGTTGTCTCTATATGCATTTAAAGGCTTAGAACGAGTTATCTGGATATGCTGCGTCTGGAGAACTTCCTCATATCTTTCTTAATGATCATAAACTGATTTTCCAGCTCTCTGACCTTAGATTGTATGCGTTCCATGTCTACTCTCAGGTATTGGTTCTCCCTTGCAACAGAAACCCAGCCTTCTCTTTCTGTAAACTCTTCAAAAATTTCATTTACATTTGAGGCCACATTATTTTCATTTTCTGTAATGAGATTTAATTTGGAAAGGGTGGAACGGAGTTGTTGTTGCTCAAAAAACAGGACCTGGAGGACGGCCCTAAGTGGAAGGCTCTCATTCTGCGATGCATGGATGCATGCATCGGTTGAAAGCTTTCTAAAATTTATGGCTTGGCAGAGCTTTTCTTTCTCTTTTTCTTGAAGCTGCGGGTGCCCCTGCAAAAGGAATTTAAGATGACATAATTATTAACAATATTATTTCTTTTTAATTATCATCCTATTTCAAGGAAGGCAGAAGTAAAAAAAAAGGCACATATACAGCATTGAACAAGGAATTCAACCAGTTTCAGCGGCCCTAACTATCATTTGTCTTAACAGCCTGCAATGAGGTTCATAGCAATCCTTAATTTTTGAAGAGGATTTAAGTATTATGTGACATTAATTAAAAAACACAAGAATGTTAAAGAACTTTTCACTGTACAATGTTCCAATTCATCTCTGTATACCCTGCTGAAGATAAACGGCTGCCTTAGTTTAGAACTTAATAAATTATTCTGACAATCCAAATGAGTTATTTAGACCAATATTTTTCTTTTGCAAAACCAGCTATAATTTTTCATGTATCCTTTTAGTTAAAATCTCATTTCTCATATTTAAATGTATCATCATTAAAATCAATTTGATGAAATAATTAGATGCGATGCATAGAGGGAGGTGTTAGGAAAAAGTACAAGCCTAACTTAATGTTAAGGCAGCGTGAACCCAATGCTGGGCCGCTAAATAAGAACAAAAGAGATCAAACACCACAAAAATTAATTCTAAAATTTATTTAATTCAACTTAAATAGGCTTACATCTGCGGGATAGTAGAGAGAATCAGGTATTCCAATAAAGAAGTCACAAACATAATGTGCAATAAAAGAAAATTTACTAGAATTTCCTAAAATTAGAGCACACCCTCACTAATAAAGAAAAAAGAAATCACATTTCTCACATGAAAGTAAGAAAAATAACTTAAGAGGCATAACAAAAGAAAGATAATTAAGGAAATAATAAAAAGTTGTCCTCTTTATAAGTTCCTAAAGCAGAGCACCATCAATTTATTCAAATGTGATTTTAATAATAAAAAGTTATATTCTCAATTCATTCTCAACCCCTCTAAAATTGCCGAGTGATTCTCTTATAACTAAGTTCCCATACATAAATTTATATAGCCACCAACCCAATAGAAATACGGGAATATTAAGACAATATCTAGAACATTTTCAAGAATTTACATAAGAAGCTTGGAATCAATCTCATCAAGTGATTCATGTATGATATTGTGCCATTATCTGAGAGGGAGGAAAAAAGAGAGGGAGGAAAAAAGAGAGGGAGGAAAAAAGAGAGGGAGGGAGTATGAGGAAGAGACATCATAGAAAGAGAATGAAAGAAAGACTGAAAATGAGTGAATCAGTTCAATTTAATATTCGAGTAAATCATTTAGTATGGCACAAAATTTATATATGCGAAAAATAGGTCCTAGATTAATCTAGCTTTGGATACTAGAAAATCACCTACAATTAATAGTGAATGACAAATACAGAGCCCCAATGTAGGGCATGCAAATCCTGTAGCCAAGCATGAAAGCTATTGCACAAAATAAATGTAACAATTTTGGCTATCTATTTTGGAAGGTCATAGTTAATTATACCAAACTATTTGAAAACCATTCCAGTTTTCAAATAATGAATTCAGGCGGCCATCCAAAATGAATTAGATGGTCAGAATTAGTAACAATATTTTTATACAGTTAAAAAGTTAATTGGAGGGTAAAGATATCCAATCAACATAAACAATAAGTTGCTTAGATTAACAAAGATCAAGAGAGATCTACACATCCCAACTAATCCATTCTAATATGAAGTTCCAAAGTCTGTAATTACAATAAACACATCTACTTTTGTTGCTTGTTCTTTTAAAACAAAAAACAAAACCCAAACCCTACGGATTCCTTCCTGCATTACTATAAGACCATTACCAAAAATGCATGTCTAATAAAGATGAAAGATTAAGCCAATAATGTAGCAAAAACTACGAACAAAACACGTAATAAAGGTATATAAACTATTATAAACTTGATCAATCACATAAAAATTAAAAAAAAAAGATGGGATAATTGCATACAGACCACCCAAAACATCGATATTTGCAAATGAACCACCCAGGTGATTTTTTTGAACTACTGAACCGATGTATTTACTCATGCCACAATCAAATTATTAAGAATTTAATAAAAATCAAAATTAAAGGTCGGGATTTTACCATTAATTTTAATACTTGGGTGACAATTTGAAAAATAGATGAAAGAGGGTGGTTGATTTATAAATTGCAAGTTTCGGGTGGTTTGTATTTAATTGCCCCAAAAAAGAATTATCGAGATATGAATTAACATCATCTTATGAAGTAATTATTTTCTCATCAACAATGATAGATATCATGAGTTTATATTACAATGATTCTCACGAATACTACGAGTTATGTTACAATAGTGATTATGTCAATAATTTCAAACATCATGACCTTATGGTTACATAAATTATCTTTTATAAATAATAATATTTATACATATGACCGTACCCAATCATCTTATTCTAATCAATCATCGTATACATAAATCAGTAAATCAAATGAGTGTGTGTATGTATACAATGATTTTATTCTGCCCAAAATTGTATCAAGATAATGACAAATCATAATGCACACTAATTTTTTGAAATCCAAGGATTTAGAAATCCATATCAATTCTAGAATCTTAGGCAGTTGTGTCACCTTCACCAATTCAAAAATCTAATCCCCGCATTAATTTGACTATCGTGTTGATCTAAGCTCAACAGATGAGCTTGTGATGATCATTATAATCAAGTGATAATAATTGAGTTTTGTGTTGAGCATGAACCTCAGATTATAATTGAGGCTATTATGGTGACAAAAATCAAGCACGATCCAGTTATTGAAATAGAGATATCTCCTATTAGTTTTATTCTTGAGATGAATATAATTTGAAATGATATAGCGTGGGACATAACTATTGTCGCGTGACTAATATATATAATGAAATAAATAAAACAAAAAAAAATACATCTATTACCCTTTACTTCAACATTCAAATCAAAATACTATAACTCTAGTGGAACTATAATGAGAGAAATAAAACAGAAAAAAACACCTCCAAATTAACCCCCATTTACTATTTGTGCAACAGCTTTGACATGAACATTAATATTGGAGGACTTGTGTGTCACTGCACTAAATGTCTCACTGACATTAAATCAATCTTAATGAGTTAATATAATTGCACTATTGATTGCTAGCTTTATATTATTGGCTTTCCATGTGGATTAAGGACTAATGAAGATAAATTATCACTCAAAAAAATGCCATATCATTGCGCCTCCATCTGCTATAAACTTTGACTCAGTATTAACAAATTAATTACCAAGACTCAGATTAAAAACATTTCTTTCAGATTAAATATTTCTCAAGCAACTAAAAACCATTCTATGATTTAGTATTAGATATATTAGTAGTTCATGTACAATAAGTATCCAATGAAAGATAATCATGATTCCTTAAAGAGACGCAAACCTTTAAATAGATATCGAGTGCTCTATAAATCCCATCATCCAATTTTCGGAAGTACTCTGGGAAAACCTCCAGAAGGGATTGCATCTTTTGAGGCTTCAAGTTAACATCAGGGGCAACCTCAGCAAGATAATCATCAATTAATTTTGTTGCCTTGCTTAAAATACTAGAGGACTGTGGAATCGCAGGATATGATGATGATGCTGATAAGGGAGCAATTTTCAGTGAATGGAATGACAAAAAATGCCTAATAATACGCTCAACACAGTCTGTATCATATAAATTATCAGACCCTGAGAAATTGGGAATCAAGAGCCCATCCAGTGTAACCAGTTCAAGCTGCATCCCTA
Source organism: Phalaenopsis aphrodite (assembly GCA_003013225.1). Lineage (NCBI taxonomy): Eukaryota > Viridiplantae > Streptophyta > Magnoliopsida > Asparagales > Orchidaceae > Phalaenopsis > Phalaenopsis aphrodite. The sequence goes on along the minus strand of NEWO01000002.1, from coordinate 9,299,072 downwards.
TTCTCCTCTCCAACAATTCCTTGAATGACCTGTCAACATCTAGCATTATCGAAAGACGTAAAAGTCCTAGTAAGAAGCGGCAGTAAGACTTCCCTTTATTTTCAGGAAGGAGGTTAACAATGCTTTCAATTAAAATTTTTTGATCAATTGCTGCTAAATCAATGGACAAAGTTCTAATTCTTCTTCCTCCTTGCCGATTCTGCCACCGATCAAGTCCATGCAAATGCTTCCTAGCATAGAACATCAGTGCACCAGCTAAATTTAATGATCTTATGCCACGGATGTTAATTGTTTCAACAAATTTTTTAAATATTGGAAAAGAGAGAGATGAAACATCTTCAAACCACCAATCAGATAACATGTTGTTGATTCTAACTCCAGTATTTATTCCATTCCATAGTATACTTCCACCAGGACTCTGTAAGCTTCCATACATTGTAGACTTTCGGACAAAACTAGGATCCCGACATGCCATTAGTGCTGCGGCATTAAGACACTTCTGCACAATTGGAAGTTTTTCAGCTTCTAAAATAAAATTCTGAGAGTCCTGAAGCGTTGATATGCAATCATTCCAGCTCCGAAGAATTACTTTGTGAATAAAATTTTCTGCCTGCATTAACAAGTTATCTTCCCTATATTCCTCTGTCATTTCAAGAAAATCAGCAACCAAATGTGCCATCAAAATGTTTTCTGGCTTCAGCTCCACTTTATTCTCATAGCAAAATTTTGCTGCAATCAAAAATCCTTCAGATCCTCCTGGACATCCCTCCAATAATGTATGCAAGTCATCTTTTGAATCTTTTGAACCTTCAATTATTTGTGCAATCTTCCCACATTTTGAAATAAGAGGAAACTAAAAGACAACCATTCATCATTAAAAGGTAACAATAGTGAAACTTTGAATGAGCTAGAAAATTACGTACTTTAGAAAAAAAGAACATTGCATAACTGCAACTACAAAGCAACTACCATTCAATGTGAAGATGACAATAAGACAGAGAAAAACACCGAGAGGCCGGAACATAATGCATATTAATTAATTTGGTCACTTGTCTAAGTTTATTCGGCTAAGTTAGTCCTACTTGATCGGATAGCACAGACTTGCCTAATAAAGTCTAGTTTTTCACCTAAAGCATCTTACTTCTCATCCCGTTTTTCTACCTGGCTGCCAAGCCCTCTCTCCCCTCACAATCAGGAATCTACTCAATCTCTCAAATCTTCATGTTAAAGATCATGTAGGAAAGGCATTTCTCCATCCTAAAGGTCTAGTCTTATGTAAGAAAATGGTATCCCTTGCAAGACTCGATTCAACTTTTGCCTTCAAAAATCCTTCTCAACACCCACTCAGTGTCCAAAGCATTTTGAACCCCTTCTTCAACAGATTCTCCTTCAAGGAGAGATAAAAGGGGAAAAAAAAATTTGTGAGGGCTATCAATTCATTAACAACAGAAGGGTTTCTCTATTTAGTACTTATGAGAACCACAAGTTCTTCAAATCAAACTCCTGGCGCTAGATAAAATTTCCTCCAAAGTTTTGCTCCTTACTGCTAATGTAATTTTGTATACGGATGCAGATGTAGCTAGTTTTCTTTCTAGGGAATAGGGAAGGCATTAATCCAAATTTATATATCATCATCGAAAAAGAAGAAAATTGTTGAAACTCCATATTATTTTGATAAATGCAAATACAATAATATTTTGAACAAAATCTTGCCTCCAATGCTCTTCTAAAGTCCAGAGCTTTGTTGACGAAAAGGCAAAAACTTTTACAATATTATCTAAAGCTTGCCAAAATCTGCTTGAACGTGTCTTAATTTCAATTATTACTTGATAAAAAATCAATTTAGTTAGTGTTAGAATAGAAACAGATGAATCTTATTGATACCATTACAAAATCTACTAGTAAGGAAAGAAATAAAAAGAGGATATAGTAGAAAAGAAAAATAATAATAAAGAATCCAAGCTAATAACTCAAAATAAACAGGAATTAATTAATATTCTAATACCCCCTCAAGTTGAAGCATAGATGTCAATTATGTTCAACTTAGATTTGAAATTGTCAAACAGCGGCGGAGGAAAGTTCTTCGTGAGAATATATGTCAGCTGGCCGCAAGATGACACAAACGGAAAACAAATTTCATTGGACTCGAGCTTTTCCTTAATCAAGTGTTGGTCAATCTCAACATGTTTGGTACGATAATGTTGAACTAGGGTTGTGAGCAATGCTAATGGCTGTCATGTTATCACAGAACAACAATAGGGGAGCGAAGACTGTAATACCTAGTTCGTGGGGAGCTGATGCATAACCAGAGAGCTTCACAAATTCCCAGGGACATTGACCGAAATTCGGCTTCTGTACTGCTCCTAGCAACTAAAGACTGCTTCTTGATTTTCCACATGACTAGGTTTCACCACACAAATGAGTAATACCCCGAGGTAGATCGTGATCATGGACGAACTCGACCCAATTTGTGTAAACTGCAATAGAACAAAAGGTGTTGTGGGAATAAAACAAACTTGAGCCTGGTCTGTCTTTTAAATAGTGGAGAATCTGATAGACAACTTAAAGATGATGCTTATAGGGATCATGCATAAATTAACTAACTATCCCAACTACGTGGCAAATATCGAAACATGCATGGGCAAGGTAGATGAGTTTCCCCAAAAGGTATTGGTAATGTGTATTGTTTACAGGAACTATATTGAGAATATCAAGAAGTTTTTCATTAGAATTCATCAAGACAGCCACTCGTGCATAGGAAAAGATTGTTCTCTTTCAAAAGGTCAATCAAATATTTCCGCTTAGACAGGAAAATACCCTGAGATTACTAAGTAATTTTCATGCCTCAGAAGTACCGAAGAAATCTCAAGTCTTTCATTTCAAAAGAAGCAGCAAGAATGTCTTTCAAAGACTCTAATGTTGGTAGATAATTATCTTTGAGAACAATTTCGTCAACATAGACGATAAGGGTAGCTACCTGGTCGCTGGAGGGATGCTGGAAGAAGAGAGTGCAGTCTGATTGAGCCTAAGTGAATCCATGGCCTACCACCACTTTTGTAAACTTTTTGAACCATGTCCATAGTGATTGCTTCAATCCATAGAGGGAATTTCGCAGCCTACATACTTGCACTTAGGAGGCGATGGAGTCAAAGCCTGGAAGAAGAGTCATGTATACCTCTTCTGTAAGATCGTCATTTAGGAATGCATTCTTGACAACAAGCTTGAATAAGAGTCGATCTATATTCACTGCAAGGGATAAAAGGACCTGAATGGTGTTTAATTTAGCAATTATAGCAAATGTCTCCTAATAGTCAACTCTGTAGGTCTGTGAATACCCTTTGCCGACCAACTATGTCTTATTAATTCAAATGATACATTAGATTTAAACTTGATGCTAAAAATCCATCGGCATCTCACTGCTTTCATGCCCCGAGGAAAATCAACAATGTCCCAAGTATGGTTCCGCTGAAGGGCATTCATCTCCTCTATAACGATAGCTTTCTAGGTTGAGTTTGTTAAGGTAGCCTCAATAGTAGATGGAAGTTAACGATTGGTCAAAGCCTTAGCAAATGCTCTGTAGGTTGGTGATAATCTGTGAAAAAAATATAGTTTGTCACGATATAGAGCGAGCATGTTAGATTGTGTACCTTACTAGAGGAACTAACGTCCTCATTTGGATTAGAAGCATTGTTGGAATGTCGTCCAAGGGCGATTCACGGTCCAGCAAGGGGTTAGTGAGCACCAAAGTAGGTGCATCGAAACAAGTGCTTCGAGTGTAGACACAGAGAGTGGAAGGATGCGCTGGTGGAACCAAAGGGACAGAGGGCTCCGTAGTTGTAGAGAAGTGGGTGGAACTAAAAGAACAGGGGGTTCCTCCATAGCAGGTGATGTGAGAGGAACATCCACAAAGGTAGAGTAAGGAATAGTGTCCAAGAACTCTAGCTCCCCCTAATTAGAGGCCGAGTTAGAAAGTAGGGAACACTTTGAAAAAAAGAAACATTAGGATTCACAAAAACCTTATTTTTTGTAGGTTCAAGGCATCGATACCCCTTTTGAGTGGTAAAGTATCCGAGGAAAACACATTTTATGGACCTAGTTACAAGTTTACTCTGAGTTGGGGCTGTGTTACGAACAAAGCTGTGCACCCAAAAATTTTGAGATTTAAAATGAAGAAGATAAGATTGTTAGGAAAGCACGATCTCAACACAGTTAAAGGGTTAAATTTGTGATTTTTTTATGGAAATCTATTGATGAGATAAATGTATGTAAGAGTTGCATCATTTTAAAACGTTTTGGGACATTAAAGTGAAACATGATAGAGCGGGTAACATCAAGGAGATATCAGATTTTTCTCTCGGCTATCTCATTTTGTTGAAGAGTGTCCGTATATGAGCTATGATGGAGGATGCCCTTGCTTACCGAAAATTCTCCTAATATAGAGTAAAAATTTCACGATCATTATCAATTTCAATGACTTGAATAGAAATTTTGAATTTGGTCAAAATAAAAGTGTGGAAGTTTTTGAAAGTGACAACAACTTCCAATTTTTCTTTTAAAATATAGATTCATGTCATCCGAGTGTAGCAATAATCAAAGTAAGAAACTATGATTTATTGGTGTGGCTACGAGTGCGAGAGGATCCCCATAAGTTATTGTGAATAAGAGAGAAAGAAGCGGAAGTTGTGTAATTGTGGGGTAGATAAAGAACGTGATGCTTAGATAACTGACAGGTTTCACATTTAAAATTAGAATGATTTTTATTAGTAAACATCAACAGACACAATCGTTTCAGAAACTGGAAACTAGGATGACCCAAATGAAAGTGTAACATCAACGGATATAATTCAGGGGCAAAAGAAGTGAGTGTCATAGGAATGGTACCATGACGAACATGAGAGGGAAGAGAGCTAGTTGGAACTAAGCAGCTTGATTAAGTTCTCCATTTGAATTGTAAGAGAATTTGAGGATTCCAGGTTGTTATGTGTAGAAGTCGGTTGTACTATGTTTGATTCAGAGTTGTAGGGAGTTGTTGAGGCCTACCAGAAATTAGAACATGCAGTTCTTTTCTACAATTTTCAGGAAGAGAGATAGATCGGTCGGAGATTCTCAAGTTTAGTCATAATACAGGTCGCAATCAATCCATAATGCAACTAAACCATTGTAGTACTGGATCACGGTCCTCAATCCTTATTTTGTCTCACAGATTTTTTTTTAAATACCTCATAAAGTTGGTTGAAATTCCTTACATCTGAGTAGGTATCACGAACTCTCGTCCAAAGGGCACTAGCGGAATGAACATATATGATCGATCAATCGAAGTCTCCATGGAGTTGATCATACACGACATAACCATGGAATTCTTCACTTCCCAAGCTCCATAAGCTGAGTTAGTCTTTGGTGGTTCACGAATCACAGCAGTGAGATGACTGAAATTCGCACGTCATTTGATGAATAAGGGCATAGATTGAAACCACTGGAGAAATTTAGTGTCATTTATTTTATGGATTTGTAATCAAGGAATTCATGTTATTTTCATGTCTTGTCTGCAGAGGAATGGAGGTTGGAATTGATTTTCCGATGAAATCAAGAACATCTTCTGATGAAGGCTCAATGCTTGAGGAGTTCGTCGTGACTCCGATTGAGCCAAACAAGATGTTAGATTGTCGAGAAGTCGTAAAGTTTCGTTTGTTGGAAGAATATGGCAACTACAAGGATTCCTGCTAGACCTGGCTGGCTAGAAGAAGATTCCATGAGGGGCTCCGACAAACTTAGAGGGAGGCCGATAAGTTAGGTAGGGTCTTCAGGAGCTGGAAGGCACCCAAGATGATCAGAATAGAGGTTTTTGATGGTCATCACAGGTTTAGAGGTGATCTAGCGGCTGGGGGATTAACGACAACAAGATCTAGACGGCTCCAGCAGACCCTGAAGTAGACGAGACTGAAGCAGACCTAGCCGGCTGAGGAGAAGGGACGACGGCAAAATCTAGGCGGGTCTGACATACCTTGAAACAAACGAGCCTGAAGCAGGCCTAGCCAGCTGAGGAGAAGGGATGGTGGAAGCAGGGGCTCCAAAAAACAGAAGGGATCTGAACAAGCCAGCCACCGACAAGGAGAGACTCGAAGACAACTAGGTTAGGACCATGGCTCTGATATCATGTTTGAATAAAACCATTTGGCTCTTATTGATGCAAAGAGGAGCATAAATACCAATTACATAATCTATTAATAAGGAAAGAATTAAAAAGAGGATATAGTAGAAAAAGAAAGAAATAATAAAGAATCCAAGCTAATAACACATAATAAACAAGAATCAATAAATACTGTAACAGTTAGGACCACAAATGCCCCATTAAAATCTACTCGGACAAAATGCAACAATTAAAACCTAACAAATTGTCCAAAAACTGTCGGTAAACTTGTTATGCCTTTAAAAGAGGAATTATATCACAAACTCACCTCCAGGTCACAAATCAAGCATAAGTAAACACTTCCATGCCTTAACATGATTAAATATTTGAAGCTATTCAAGTAAATCTCTATTATTGTCCTTTAGCAGCATGCATCAAATTTTAACCCACCCAGTTTAAGTGTTTAATAAAAAAAAAAATTTTTTTCTCAAAGAGAAACTCCACCAAAATTTAAAATTAATTAGGATGTCAACTATTCTCATTCGAGTTATGTCTAATCGTTCTGATTATTTTAAAGAAAGTCGATCAATTCTGACAATTGATACAAATTACCTTCATCGTGTATAATGCTTCAGACAAATAGGTAAATGGAACTCATTCAATTGCTCAAGGACATGTATAGTTCATCATTGTGGAATACTCATATTCACTTGTCCATGACTTAGCAAGGAAATTAGATCGAGAGGGCAAATAGCTCATGTTATTGCCTTCAATAATACTACTCATCCAATGTGATAGTGTATCCTACATGGAAGAGAGTTCAAGTTGTGAAGCACTTAAGAGGGTAAGTCAAGTCTATTTTGATTCCCAATTCTTATTTTCTTCAACATAAAAAATATTCTCTTTTTTGGATCGACATTAACAATCACTTAGATAACTTATTTTCATGAAGTTTCTTATGAGTAAACTAGTGGGCTCCCCCATTTATTGATAAAAAAATATCGCTAGTATCCCCATCATCATTTCCCCCATATCTACAAGAATCATACTAGAAGTTATGGGTCTCAAATGATCACCTTAAATGTTCATCTAACTAACCCGTCATAACTCGCAATAAACTATATGTATCATCCAAATGCAAGTTGTCTTTTATCAGTTGTAGAGCTCAATAACATAGTATATTATGGTTGCCCTAAAAAAAACTATGTACAAGAGGAATCATTAAACCACAAAAAATCGAAGTGTGCTCCTGAATTGTTGCTCCCATTGACTTGTCAGAAGTCCACAATCATTCATACCCTCAAATCATTCTAAAAATCAGAAGGAAGGTTGTTCCCATCCCATTTGAAGTTCCCGACCCATCTTTTTCACACCACCATCATACTGTGCCTAATTAGTATTAAAAGAGAAAGAGAAAGAGAGACGAACAAATAGCGAGAGCATAGTTATTGCAGTAGATTCCCTGAGGCATTTGACAGATGGGATGAAAATTTAAGAACTCAAACACGTTACTCATGCCTCCTCTGTTACGTGATTACTGATTTCACTATTGCATAAAATAACAATTCAATGTCCAATCCTTCCCTGTCATACTAAATGGCAATGCAATGCAATCTACAAGCCTTTTAATGAGCAATTGATATACCAAAGGAAATAGCCTGCAGTGAAAAATGAACATAGATTGACTCTTCGTCATTTAATATAGAGAAAATATTAAAAATTTTGAGCAGTACCAACCGAGACTTATATACATACTTTGTGAAGATGAAAAAGTGTTCCCTCAACTTCAATAGTAATGTCACTTTGAAGACTAGTACTACAAAACCTGCAAGGCATAAGAAACCATACAGATAATCATGAATTGAAATATGCTATCCAGGGTATATTAGAAATATCGCACAATGAATAGCATTAAACTCAAAGTTATAACCCATCATTATGTTGTTATTTGATGGATTGATAGTGTCCAAAAGTATATTACATGAACAGCATAAACATTCATAAATTGCCAATATTTCCAAGTAGTATTGATTATCAAAAAAGCGTGCAGTATGAATGACAAAAGAAAAAACTTCTTTGTGTTTAAATATCAGTATCTGCCCATATAAGTCTCCCTCTATTGACAAGGAGCATGTCTACGTGTGAGCACATGTTCAAGTGATTCTCTGGTATCAATAATGACATTCGCTCACTCCTAAAATTAATATAATTAACCAAGCAGAAACTCGACTCTGAAAACTGCAATACTAAAAAAGCTACAATAGGTCAGACTAAAAATTTTCTTGTTATGCCAACAAATCTCTACTGTAATAAATTAAATAAAATAATTGACATATTTATTGTATTCTGGCCCTCTTGGGAACCAAGCAACTACAAATCTTAATGAAAGAAACACGCTTGTTTTTAAAATAACAAGATTTCCACAAATAAACCAAGTCACCTAATGAAAATAAACAATCACGAGATTCTCTGGTTTCAACAATGGTATTAGCAACTCAGTATCAGAATGTTGATGATAAATTATTGCACAAAGAAGATGATGATTTATGTTATTTGCAAACTGGCAGAAAAACATAAGCAGCTGGAACAGCTACACATCCTTGCAATGGAACAACAATAAAATCTTCTTATACACCAGTTCAGATCTGTACTTTGACTTAACAGTACTTATGCTAAACCTTACCAAAAATTTCTAATCAGCCACGTGTGTTCTCCGCCAAAAACTCTAATCAATTAAGACTTCATTTAGGACAGTTTTTTACTATTTAAGTGATGTGGGGCTGGGGGAGAAAGCCCGATGAACCAGCCTCAGTCCAGCTCTTACTGGATCGACCGGCCCACTTAGAAGCGGGGTTTGCGATCATGTATGCCTTTCATGATTCCCTGCCTTCCTTGCCTTTCTTAGAGCCAGGAGTTGCCGCTCATGCCCGGTTGCCTTTCCCTAGTCAATTCCCGCTTATTGGGATTTGGGGTTTGCCGCCCGCCGCTTCCTTTTTTTTCCTTTTTTGTTTCACATCGGGTTGGAGTCTATTTATATGCACGTTTGTTGAGTATAGGGTAGATTATTGCATGTCTTATTTTCATATTTCTGTCAGGACAGATGTCGGCATCTGTTTTCCCTTCAAGAGCTATATCCAAGGTTGCAATCAGCATTATGCACAATCCAGCATGATCATACCAAATATGTGGAAATCGAAAAACACTTCATTAAGAAAAAAATTGAGTCTGGGGAGATTTGCATTCCATATATGCCCTCCAGTGGCCAACTAGCGGACATCCTGATCAAGAATTTGTCTCGCCCTTTGTTCGATGACTTCAATTCCAAGTTGAACATAACCGACATCTATGTTTCAACTTGAGGGGGAGTATTAGATAATAACGGTTATCCCTAGCCATTATTACTATTATTTGATCTTATTCCCTAATTATGTATTTCCTATTTTGCTTTATTTTGTTTTATTTTCTTTCCAATTTATTATGTTTTTATTTCTTTCTTTTAGTATGCATATTGTAATTGGATTTAAATATCCCTCTTCCTATCAATTATATTTGTGTTGGTCTATTCCAAATGTTAACAAATAGAAATTTATTTAATAAGTAAAACTTGGTTATCTATAAAACATTACGATCCTGAAATCCAGAAGTAAAAAAGAACTCAATACTTTGCAGGAAAAATTATATTATTTCATATGCACAAAATAATTCCATAATACAAAAGAATGTTGATAATAATTCCAAAAATGAATGTGTGAAGCAAATTTTTTGTAGAAAAAAGTAGACACATATCAAGATAGTTCAATTGCGCAGGCACTCAAACCATGGATTCAATTTTATTAAATAGCATCTAACAACAAAAAAATCGATTGAATAATTCTCATTATAATGTTTTTCTCTCAATTATTATCTCAAATTATAGTTACCACCAGTATTCCAGCAATTTACTTGGTGATTTTCAAAAATTTTATGGAAGTTGGAGCCTTCAACGATAGTCTACCCACATTTAACTGAAGTATAAGTAAAATAAAGTACTTAGCCCATTCTCCTTTGGTTGGAAAATCAAATCATTAATTGAGACTATTCCTAGCCAAACTCTAACAAAACAATAAGATGTTCAAGCTCCATGTTAAAATTTACTTGAAGTAATAATGTGGTAAGTATTTCTAACAAAAGTTTACGCGCTTTTATTGTTAACAAGAGTTGCTCAGTAGGCATGACTATCAATTGGAACAACCTCCATCAAGCTCTAATAGTTGGTTAGATTGCACTGCCTATCCCATGTATCATCTTATATATTCACTGAGAAGAGGGCACGTTTTTTATGTTTAGAAATCATGATCCCCTTTTCCGGAATTCAATGGGAATTCCTCTTGAAGATGGCATGCACTTTGTTTAGTTGAATGATTAAGGAAGCAAAGCTTGTATTAGAGCTCATCCTAGAAACAACAAGTAAATGAAGAATCGGCCAAAGACAAAAGGGGCAAGAAAGGGAGGTAGAGAGAGAGAGGCAAGGGTTGGCTGCTCCTGGGAGAAAGGGATGGGAGAACGCTTTAGTTACAAATTTCTTGTATTCATATCACCATTAGGATTGTCCATCACCAATCAAGTGGAACCGACAAAAGTAAAAAGAAATAAAGGTAATCCTCTTAATGGAACTACTCAGATTATCCCACATTGGATTTGACTCAAACATAAATTTTAATTTGCCCCATTTAGCAACTTGACTTGAAGATTAGAAAAAATACACCTTTTAAATTCCACCATCTTATCCTAATACAATTATTCTATGTTGTTTATTCAAATTCTCTCTCGGAATCACCTCACAATCTTTGTAAACAAATAAATTTAGTTCATTTGAAATAAAAATTAAATATGTTTGTAAATTGCTAATCCACTTTTAAAAATAATTAGATGCACTTCCTTAAAGTATGCATTCTTTATAGCAATATCATAGATTAGTACAATATCAGATATAGCTTATCCTATTGATTTGTATCTCCTACTTCGCATCCCATCAAGAATTCTTTCATAGCCATCCCCATCTCTTCCTAAAAACTAATTCTTTCAAAATATCTTCTAATTCAATTAAAAGGGCATAAGCACAAACCACATAATATTCTGCCCAATAATCCTCTTTATAATAATAATCCTACCACTAACCCTAAAACTTTCCACCATATCCTTCATATTACTATAAATATTTTTAGTGAAATAAAAACCTTTTCTAAAATCCTTAGGTCCAACCCTTTTCCATTAAAGTTCTTACCCAAAAACAATATTAATTTTCTTCTAATCACTATGTGCACAAATCATTTTGTCATAATATTCAAACACCTCCAATTCTAAGTTCTAACTATCAAATGTAATCTTTATTTTAGACCTTGTAAGCCCTTAATTTTTACCACATTAGATTAAATAGGAGTGCAGTACTTACGGGAGAGACTCAATACAACATTTACTTGTTTTTCACGATAAGGGGATTAAGTTGTATCGCATTGCTTCCAAACGACTTTCTTGCAAATCCTTGCTTTCCATTTCATGGCAAACGGGTTAAGTTGTAATTCATGCCTTTTAGATAACATCCAAATTAATTTGTGTAAAGTCATTATAATTGATCTACAGTAATAGTTAGATTAATCGGCTTGTTTATATAAGGTGAGATACCCTTTAAAACAATGAACTTGGGTAAAATAAAAGTGAAAGATACAACCTCAATTTAGTGATGTTATATTGTTAATGTTAGTATGAAATAAAATCATCAATCGTCTTATATAAATGAATGAGTTCTACATCAATGTTCCCCGGGGTAGTGAAGCCATGGAAGAGATGCATGAGCATGTCTTAAATATTTCTAGTAAAATCAAATTTGTAATTTATCAAATTAATAAAAAGAACAGTTGAGAAAAAGTACCATAAAACAAAATTATAAACTAAACTTGCCAATATAGATCACTATATGAATAGGCTAGTTTGCTTTTTTTGACAAACCTCGTTATTGGTTTAGGGATTGCTTTTCTTCTCCTTGCAAATGGCTCTTCATCAAAGCAGAAGAAATAAGTGTCAAACAAACTTGATGCTTGCAAACAAGTTGTTCTTGACTTAATAACTAGCCCAAGTTTGTCTCATTTGATAACAAAATATGTGGATCTAGAAAAATATTATGTTGTGCATTAAATGAACGAAACACAAAAAATAACCAACTTATTATGTTTGGCTACACAAACTTGTTAAACCAAGGATCATATAGCATGCATTTTTCAAATTGAATACTAAATGGCTAAGCATGAACAAAAACAAGTCGATTATGTTTTAAATTAAATTCAAATAGCCCGCGCAATGTCAGAGTGTAGAGCATTCTTGTATTCACGTTGTGCAACCTATGACCACCACATGACATATTTTTAGATTTGAATTCAAATACAATTAAACATGGCGTCACAACGTACATATCATTATTGTTAAAGCTAATCACCTGAAAAAACTTTGAATTCAAATACATTTGAACTATTACATTATGCATGTCATTACTTTTAAATTTGAATGACATAACTTAATTTTGAATTTAAAAAGTAAAATTTTTATTAAGAATTTAATTATCACATCAAATGTGTCATTACTTCAAAATTTGAATATGACTCACAATTTTGAATTTGAAAAATATACCTATCATTTAAGTTGTTTGTTCAATCTTTAATTACTTTAATTCATTTGCAGTACAATTAAGACTTTAACTTGGCTTCTTGTTTTGTTTTGATGCATTTTATGTCTCAAATTGACTTTCTGTTTTGTTCAACCAGACAATAAATAAGCCCTGCCCGAACAAAATTCAGCTTATTCTACTTAAAATCTGTATTTAATGAACTGAGAAGGACAAAGCACGACACTTTCATGCTCGGTCCAACTGCATAGCTTTGGTTTGCTTGAGAAAAGCACAGCAAAGATACAGTTATAATCAAGTCATTTCTCTTCCATTTGCACAAACATGGTACTTCTCCCATCTCTCCTGCTCAGGTATAACACAGAGCTAGTATAAATTTGCCCATTAAGTATTGATGGTCCAAGGAGAAATTTAATTTCTACAGCCCTCAACCATAAACATCAAGATATTAAGGCGGCAGGGCAAGCAAAACTTAACGATCAAACAAAGGTAAAGAAAACGAAAGCTGAAAGAAATTATTGAAGGATGATAAGAGGAAGGTCTGTACCAATCGTTGCCTCGACGATAAAAACGACTGGCCCTACCACCACTACCATCTGCCACAATAGCAGACGTCATACCAGTTCGGGACCGGAGACAAAACCAAACTCTCTAATATGCGATGAAAGAATTCGATCCTTCTGAAAGTTTTTGGAGATTCCTTCCACATATAGCCGCAGAAACACAAGTAGTCGAGATGTGAAACAAACAATTGCTGGGGCTTAGACTTTAGGCAACAATAAAGGAGAGAAAAAGAGGAAGAAGAGACGATCGCGACCTCCTGTTCCTCCTTCCCTCCCCGCTACAACGCAGGTCTGACCGACGTCTGACTTGAACTTCACAGCGACGAATAACATAAGATTTATAAGTATAGGAAAACGACAAGAGTCAAGCCTCCCACCCTGCCGGCCATTGATGAAGGTTATAACAAAGGGGCGGCCGGCGGTCTTCTGCTCCGGAGCTTTTGAACCTTTCATGATAGCGATTGGCTTGGATTTTAACTGGGCAGGGAAAATGGAACCGAGATGCTTAGCGGCGTCGCCGGGGGTGGAGGGAGCTATTTTGCTTCATGGTGTGTGGTTAAAGCAGAGGAAGGTGAAAAGGGAGGATGGGATGTTAAAAGCGAAAATTTTGACTTTATACGCCATCACAATGTTTTTTATAAAAATACATCCTATTTTTTATAAATGAGTGATTAAAAGTTTATTTTGATTTTGATCAAATTATTCTTAAAAATTAGGGTTGTTGTTCTCCAACAATTCGTGTTATGCTAGCTTTGAAACCCGTGTTTGATTTGTTTTCTAAGTAAACGAGCAGAACATGAACAATTTTTTTGAGCTCGATATATAGATGAGTTTGTTCTTTTGTGTTCGACTTGTTTTGGCCTGAAATAATTAAATCACATTTATAATTGATGAGTAATATTTTTAAATAATTTACTACAAAGATTTATAATCAATTGAATTTATTAATTAAAAATTATAACTAAAATATATTAATTTTTTTAATGTAAATAAAAGATTCAAATCTCGTCCCTACCCGTAACTTCTTACAACTGTGATTAAGGTTATTGTGATAAACGGCTCTTTGTTTGTGAACAGTTGGTGTTTGGCTCGCTAAACAAACAAGTCGAACGCGAACAAACTTTTTCGTGTTCGAAATATAAATGAATTAAACAAGAATAGTGGTATTTTTTAACAAGCCAAACATGAGCTGAGCTCGGGCTCGTGTTCCGCTCATTTACACCTCTAGTTTCACCATAATCTAAAGTTCAAGCTAAGCCATTAAAACAAGTTTGGAAGTTTTAGACTACCAATTGGATAATTATAAACTTCAAATTTAACATATTTATAATAAAATTGAGTGTCTTAACTCATGACAATATTAATATAACAAGTCTATGTTGGCTTAATTTTGAAGTCATCATAGTGTTAAATCATTGAAATGCTCTTGTGATTAATGGAGATCAGTATGAGTCGTCTGATCTAATAGTTGTGAGAGGTATTCATTGAATAACCAAAATGCCCCTCTGCTGCAGACTATAAATAGACTTCAAATTTACACTCAAGAGGACAGTATAATGAGTTTGTTTACAGTGTTGTTGTTGACTGGAAACTCGACAATAACTTTTGGTTTTTGTAGTCGTCGACCACCATCTGACACCAGCTAATGTTCATCGTCAACCACCACCAGTTGCCCCTACTCGTAGGCGTTGATCAATATTTGCGACCAATAAATTATTTAGCTTACAAATAAATATAAAAAAATAATTGCTACTCTTCATCCTTTAACCTCTCTTCATTAGAATCCTCCTCATCAATATTCTCCTCATCCTCAGCTTGAACTGGTTGTTTCCCTTTCTGCAATTCATAACGGTGTGCTTGCCCTCATCATCTGCTATATGTTTGATTTCAGGGTGGCAAGATGGGTGGAGAACTAGGCAGCAACCTCAACAACAGCCTGACAACCATCGTCTCCTTCTGTGCAATGGAAGTATATGCACCATATTTGTTAAAGTTCGGGAAGACATCATAGGCCGGTACCTGGGGGCTAACACGTAGAGCTACCCCAACAAAGATTGTCTCTTTAAATCCTCTTAAGTGAAATCCAAGTGGAGGATCGTAGCTCTTTGAAGGAACTGAGCTGAACGTTGCAACGTCAACCTCCCAATGCGAAGTCCAAATCCAAATCCACATTACTTCGTCAGATGTTGAGTGTGCTTGATTCATGTTTTTTTTAGCATGGACATCAAAACCTACCCTCATATATGTAAGATGAAAGACGTGATATTGCAGCCACGAAAACCTTTATGTCGTTAACAAATTTTCGGTGATCCATTTTTTATCTGGATAAAATATATTGTACATACATGTTCTTGATGTACGAATATCCATATTTACCTACAAAAATGAGTACATAGAATTTAATTTTAGTAGTTGGCATAATTGTAGAACTAAAAAAAATGTTGATGAAATCATTAGAATGACTGAACATTTTAGATAACTCGAACAACGTTAATCACTAAAAAATTAATTAATTTTAATTATGGCATCGAGCTACAAGCCAAAATATTGGATCAAATTTATTTCTATCTTACTCGAGTTTGGCTAGAAAGTATAACGTTAATAGTTTGTTGTTGGCTGTCAAAGATCGATAATTGGTCTAAATTTTTTTAACGTTTTTTTATCTAAACTTGCTTGTTACCATAGCTACACCAAACACGAGAGTAGTTAAATTTTTTTCTTATTTTATTTTTCAAGTCAAAAATCAATCATGAATCTAAGCATTCTCGTCCTCATAAACCTCACACGTGATTAATTGCATATCTCGAAATATATCTTTCTAAAAAAATAATTTATATGAACTAAGAGTTTTCACTACATCCTCCAATATGAAATCTAATTTTCATTTATAAAATAAAAAGTAACTTCAAAATCTAATTTCCATTTCTGAAGTGGAAATTGACTTCAAAATCTAATTTGTGTTGTCAAAATGCGAACTACGATAATGAAAATTAGACTTCAAAGTGACTTTCAATTTTGGAACTGGAAATTAATTTTGAAGTGAATTTTCATTTTGGAATTGGAAATTAGACTTTATAATGGAAAAAACAATGAACACTTACATCAAATGAAATGTCTTATTTTAAGAAAACATTTCGAGACATGTATTTAATTGCGTAAGGGGTTGTGGCGACGACAATGCTTAGTCTATGATTAGCTTCACAGTTGTAAACAAAATACAAAAAAATGTATACATGAAAGAGTTGGAGTAGCTACAGTTACAAACAATATTAGCAAAAAACATGAGTTTAACAGATAGATTTATCTTAAATCTAGAAAAACACCAGAACACCTAATTATTATTTTAAACTATTCATTAATTCATATTTCATTTATAATTTATTTTGTTTTTTTGAATAAATGTTAATTTGAAAATGATATTCAACATACCTGACATCAATAATATGTTAAAAGATCTGATTTATATCTGACTGAAGGTCAATTCAAAATAAATTTTCAAGCAATTATCATTATTCGAGCTAAATTCATAGACATACCCTACGTAACACATGTATAACATAAACTTTAAATGATCTGAGTTCCGAACACATATAACATAAATTTTAAAAGCACTAAGTCCTAAATTCATAGACATACGCTACGTGTGAATTCAGATCGTGGATCGATCCTACTAAATTTTGATCTAACCAACCGCAGATCTTTTTTTGGCTTAAGACTTAACTATGAATAGCATATTCTACTCCAATTCTTATTTAATTATATATCTAACACCTAAACTTGCATTTTTTGCAAACATACAACCTTACATGTAGATGAAAAGTTGTATTAAAATGTAAGTTCAAGTGCTAGATATATAAGTACATAGAACTTTAGAGGTATGTATGTAAATCATTTTTAAACAAATATTTTGGGATTCTACATCTAAGAATACACAACAACCATTAAATTTAAACAACAGGGTTTAGAGTTTACCTTAAATATAAGAGGAAAAAAATTTTAAAAGCTTCAAAGAGAAAGAGAAAGGAAGAAAATAAGTCTTCAAATATCAACAGTTCTGCAAATCAAATCAAACAAGCAAAGGACAAGAAATAGGAAGACAAACAAAAAAAAACCAGAAAAAGAAAGAAAAACCATCAAAAAAACCACCGAAACAAAGAAAGGAATGATAACCAACCAGAGCTCAAAATTCACTTGATGACTTCTCATATAGTTATACCATCGTAAATAACCCAACTCATAAACCATTGTTATGTCTTTGAAAATATAAGATTTTTTCTTACGTATATTTAGTTTGTCAGTTTTGTCGTCGATTTTAGCATTTTTTTTCCTTTTGTCATTGACCACCGTTGGCTACCCACGTTGGTATTAAACATTGTCGATAGCCCATACTCACAGTCGACGTTAACTTTGCTAGCTAACAGCGTATCTCAAATACGGTGTAATGTTATCTCTCAAACACGGTATAATGTCGAATCCAAAATACAATGTTACAACATGTCATGAATAAATATAATGACATATCCCAAATGCGCTATAACAAATAATGTCATATTGAAGTTTTTTCGATGACTCTAGGCCTCTGTAGTCTTCAACCACTGCTAAAAACTTCCCACTAACTGCTACCGACCACCGCCCACAGGTCGTTGTCAACCACCACCGACATTCTTACTCGTTGTTGTCAACAAAATGCTAGCTAACAACATATCTCAAATAAGTTTCATGGTGTATACCAAATACTTCTGAAATACTGTGTAACAATGCATCTTAAATCTGGTGTAACAAAAATGCAGTTTTGAAGCCCAAAATAAAACTTCTAGCATCCATAACCACCGACCATTGTCAACCGTCGGTTGCCGTCGACCATCATCGTCCGCCCTAGATGGACATCATCGACGAACATTGTTAGCTAAGGAAATATCTGAAAACATTGCAACAATGTATCTTAAATACAACACAAATAAATAACATCGTATTTGATATCCGACAATAAATTTGGTGATAACTGCTTACAACTGTTGTACTAAGAATACGACGACATCCTTTGGGATCTTGAAGTTTTATTTGTTACATAAAGACAAAATGCAATGTTTGTCATGAATATATAACCTCGTTCTCCCTAGTAGCTAGGGTGTAGTCACCAGTTATGACTTATGTGGCTAAATGCTATTACGACTTTTGACTATGATATGTGTGACCAACTAACGCTACTGCAGTTACTAATTATTTCATATGTAACCAATTATGATATATGTGACTAATTGATAATAAAACTTCCAACAATGTCTTTTATAGCGAACTGACAATATTGTAACTGCCAATTACAACTTATATGATCAAATGGGGCCTGGCTAATTGTCACTACAACTATTATCTACAACATACGTGGGCAACTACTACTTATATTAGTAACACTTATTGTAACTACTAAACATGACATATGAGACCAATTATGGCTTATGTATCCAAATGATACCACAAATTCTAACTATGGACTCTACGACCTACTGCCAGTGTTGCAATTACCAACTATTGCCTCTATGACCAACTAACTCTAATGCAATGTAACCCACTGAATATACTACAACTATCAATTATGACTTATATGACCAACTATGACCTATGTGTCTAATTATTATCACAACTTACAACTACATTCTATATGACCAAGTGACGTTGGTACAACAACCAACTACGACGTATAACTAATTGTTACTGCAACTCCCAACTACGGCCTAACTGCTATTATAGCTACCACTCATGACCTATGTGACCATCTACAACCCATGTAACTAACAATTTTTGCAACTATCAACCATGACCTATATGGTCAACTACATCCCGTGTAGCTAACTGTCGCTGTAGTTACTAACTATGACTTATGTGACTAACTACAACCCATGTGGACAATTTCTACTATGACTTTCAACTATAACATCTGCGGTTGGCTGAGTCAAGCTGGCTCAAACTCAACTTGTCAATGAGCTCGCGAGTCAAGCTTATCAACCCAGATTTCAAGCTCAAGCTTATAACCGGGCCCACATAATATGCAAGCTCTAATTCGAGTATCATGCGAATCAACTCATTAACTTGATGTGCTGCTTAAATAAGGTAAGCCGTGATTTACAAAGTCAGAACTCGGATGCCGTAAAAAACTATTTTGCACTTGAAGACCGCAGTCCGCTCCCTATTCTCCACTCCCTCTTCCTCAAAAAAATACTACATCTAGATAAGTTGCGACAAAATAAGGTGTGTTGACCTCACTTTTGGTTGAGGTCTAGAAACTTCTTTAGTAGCCTAGGTCTAGCCATAGGATTTTCCTATTGACTAGTCTTAGAAAATTAGAAAAGGTACCCCCATAATTAGAAATTCAAAACTCTCCTATTTACTCAACTTGAAATTCCACGTATTGATCTTAACCTCTAGCATTTAGTAGGTAAGATCATTATAAGAGAATTCAAGAAGAATCCCTATAGGATTACTTGGCTTTAGGG
>NEWO01000002.1:9240140-9274732 GCA_003013225.1 Phalaenopsis aphrodite | reverse complement strand
TAATTTTTCTTGATTCTATTGAGAGTATTCTTAAGTAACTTCTGTTACCTAAGATGTAATTAACTATAGAGGTTTGCCCTTATAGGAAGCTTTTTCCGAATCCAGCATAATGTAAACCCTATTTAATTCCTTATATTAAATAGGGGAATTTGTCGGCCAATACATTGATTTCACAGATCAAACGGATGTCATAACTTTCTCTAGTTTATTTGATCGAACCTTGCCCTCAATTCTTGTGTTTATCCTTCGAGATAGATACAAAATTTGAGGTAAAACGCTCTTTCATTTAAACTATGAAAATTATGGAGTCAGTTTGACTTCATCTTTTTCAAAACCCAACTTTTTTAACGTCCTTCCGAAGCGGGCAACAGGATTTCAATTCCGATGACCGACAGCTTCTTACAGGCAAACTCCACACCAAAAATAGTGCCGACAAGGTGCAGACGGTGTTTTTTTTTGTGATAGTTGTGGTATGTTGGCATAATAATGCCACAATACCACTAGTTGTACTTATGTTATCCAGATATAATATTTTCTCCTCTTCGTGTTAGCACCACAACACTAGTCGGCCCCTCGATCTCCCCTTCCACATCGCTCGACGAGTCGATGTCGGCGTCGATCCTCGTCCCCCCATCATCTAATGTCATCGAGAAGGTTGTTTCTCCATCGCTTGGCATCGGGCTGTCGACGCACAACATCTGAGAATGACAACAACCCTCAGATAAAAGCGGACTGATTCTCCCTCCATCTTTCTCCTTGCCTTGTGATTCGCACGAACACAAATCTAGAACCGAGCCTTCATCTCTCAATTCTAAGCAAATATGAACTAAACTTCTTGCTTTTTGTTGGCACCTTTATTTTAGTTTAAGCGCGGTTTTCTCTATTTTTTATTTTGATATTTTGTTTTTTTTTATGATTTTACTTTTGACTTTTTCATTGTAATTTGACCACCCTCCAATAATTTTGCTCTTCAACATTGAGAATTCAGGCTATATGCCCTTATTTTATCCATATGATAATTTGGCCCACATTGTAGTTGTTGCTCTTTTTATTAATCAATCACATTACCCTATTTGGTCTTCATATTTGTTGATATTGAAGGGTTTGTTGTTGAAAGATGGGAGGGAAGTTTTACATGCAGACCACTTAATTCTGTTTTTTGCACATTTAACCTCTAAATTTTTACTTCCACATATGTCATTTTACCTATATAGGAATAGTGTACTTCACTTCTTTAAAATTTAAATTAGGTGGCATAAATGTAAGGAGTAAAGTTTAGTTTTTAGATGCATA
The DNA here is from genome assembly GCA_003013225.1 of Phalaenopsis aphrodite. Classification (NCBI taxonomy): domain Eukaryota; kingdom Viridiplantae; phylum Streptophyta; class Magnoliopsida; order Asparagales; family Orchidaceae; genus Phalaenopsis; species Phalaenopsis aphrodite. Next base: position 9,273,439 of record NEWO01000002.1, on the reverse strand, counting down.
AACACATATAAATTGTGTAATATTTATGTAAATGCCCAATAATGTCCTAAATATGTCATCTTACTTTTGCGTGAAAATGTCTAGTTAACTTTTTAAAAGGTTGACATAGGTGGTGGTATTTTTGATGTGATATGAATGATTTGGATGGTATAAATGTAAAAAAAAGTAAATTTTAGGTGCTAGATATGAAATTGCATGGAAATTGGGTGGTATGTATCTAATGTTTTTTTATCTCAATAACATCTTTTTGTGGCTACTATTAAATATTTATGAAATAAGACATTCTATTTATTTATTTATTTGTACTCAATTGTATTATAAATTTAGAGCTTTTTTCAAATGCTTGATTTAAACCAAAATCCAAATTCTTAGACACAATCAAGCTCTCGAGCTTCCCAATCAAGCTCGAGTCTTATGTATTTTCCTTGAGTCAAGCTATACTCGAGCTCACAATTCGAGTTCGAGTTCGAGCAAGATTTACATTAAATGAGTTGGGCTCATCTAGCCCCCCTAACTCGAGCTCTACCCGACTTACTTATACCCATAAAACCACCCACTACATTCTTTACGAGAAAATACAATTTTTGCAGCAATCAGCTACCCACTCTCGCTATTATCGACAAAATATATATTTGTCGTTGTCCAATTATGACATTTAAAGCTGGACGATCATTGTACACTTGCAATCATCGACACTATAATTCAATCTTTACCGATGTACTCACAATAATACATTGAATTGTTTTAATTGTGCATTGCTTCGAAATTTTGCACGTAAGATCTCTGTATCTGTTTTTTGCTACTTTTTATTATTCAAGTGCGTATTAGATTTCGTACAACACTAAAGGCCCGTTTGTGGCAGCTTATAAGTGCGTGAGGCGTTCTCAAAACGCCATCTCACCGTTTGAAAAACACGTTTCGACAGCTTATCCGAAAACGCAGTTGGGTTTTACACTACACTCAGGTCGCGGGTCGAACCCCGCGGGCCACCCGTAGACCGCGTTTCAGGATAAGCTGCTTATCTAAATAAGTAGAAGCTGCCCCAAACACACTCTAAGATATTAAGTATCATTTTATTGTTTGAGACAAACAACAATAATGTCTATATAAATGAATAAATATAAAAGTTATTCCATTCATTTTGTATGGTGTAGGCATCAAATAAAGAAAAAATTCAACAAGACGTATATGGGAAGAATATTCCTTAGCCGACCACTTCTAGAAACAATTCCCTCTCCCCACGCACGTGACTGACGGAATAAATGAATAATCGGGCCAACTTTTATTAAATTTATTAACTAATACTATTACTAGTATGCCATATAATTAAATAACTAAATAATAATATTTATTTATATTTGTTTTCTATGTGTATAAAGCTAAATTTTATTATTTTAAAATTATATTTAAATGATATAATTTTAATAAAAATATATTAGTTTACAAAGAGCGGGAACCTGAACCGCATCATTATCAACTTAGGAAGGGTGAAACAGAGATTAGTCCCATATCGGAAGTTCAAGATGATTATTATGAGGAAAATTTAATAAAAGAGAAATAGAAGATTTTTTTTTGACAAGGAAGTTTGGTTGTGTGGATGTGACCCATCCAAAATTTGTTAAATAAAATATTATTTATTTATTTATTAGTAATATTTTAATTAAAAAATTGAATAGAACAAAACAACGAATGCTGATGAGGAGCAGCGTAGAACCAATAAGAGAAACTCACAGGCCTCGACGGCTCTAGGATAGAAGACATCTTGATCGGTTCTTAGAGAAGTAGGTGTGTCGAATGCATCTTGTCGATCAATTCGCAAACCTATTTGTAACTACACCTTGCCCTTAGTATTTCTTATCTAGCAATCAACATTCCTTATTTTAAAATATAATAATAATAATAATATTTGTATCAACTATTTTAAAAGGGAATATGCTTGACCACACAACTAGGGCTGTCAAAACGGCTCGTTGTTCACGAACAACTCGTGTTTGACTCGTTCGCTAAGTTAACGAGCCGAACACAAACTCGTTTTGGCTCGAAATACTACTAATCAATTATTTATATATAATTGATGATTAGTATTTTTTAAAAAAAAATTAATTGACTATAATGCTACAAAGATTTATAATAAATTAAAAGTATTAATGAAGAAAATAGAATAAAAATTATTAAATTAGATTCACATGATGTTTTAAATCTTTATCAATCCTTAACATCTTATGGATAGATGATTAGAGTTGTCAAAATTACTCTTTGTTCGTGAACGACTCGTGTTTGACTCGCTAAGCAAACAAGCTGAACACGAGCACACTTTTTGAGCTCAAATATAAACGAGCGGAACACGAGTTGGGTCTGGGCTCGCTCATATTCGGCTCGTTTAGACCTCTACACACAGCCATATTGTGGCTAGAAATTTTAAAGAAAATATTTTTAATAATAGACTTTGACCTTTAAAAAAAAGAATTTCAAAAAAAATATTATATTTACAAAATAGCCCAAGTCAAACTATGTTCGTGTAAAACAACGGGAACCCGGCATAAAACCAAGAGGAAAGAAAAAGGCGAATTGCTATGGCTATAAATAGACGAGCGATTCAGAAGAAAGATCGCCTTCAGACGGAACGTGATACGACGTAGCCGCCGCGTGCATCTCCGGTCCTCTGCTTCCGCTATCTGTGGTGTTCCTGATCGAGTCGTTCCGCAGAATCGTCGGAGCGAAAATAAGGGCGAGGTGTAGTTACAAAGAGGTTTGCGAGTTGATCGAGAAGATGCATTCGACACACCTACTTCTCGAAGAACCGATCAGGATGTCTTCTATCCTGGAGCCGTCGAGATCTGTGAGTTTCTACTCGATTCTACATAGCCGATCCTCATCGGTTTTCGCTGTTATATTCTATTGATTGATTGATTGTTTTTTTTTTTTAACCTTTTCGTAACCCTACTTATTAAATTTGTTTTGTTTTATAAATCTGGGTTGAGAGTTGTTTGATTCATGGAATTTTGTTGATTTTGGTTTATGATGTTGTTTTGTTTGCAGAGTTTTTTTCCGGCAATGACGAAGATTGTTGGGACGCTTGGGCCTAAGTCGCGATCTGCGGAGGTGATATCTGCCTGCCTCAAAGTTGGAATGTCTGGTATGCTTCCAATCGATCTCTTAAGAGAATTTACGGAGATGCTTATTTTTGTATGCCGGGCTCGCAAAACATGCTTGGAGGTGTTTGTATTCATTGTATTTGTTGTTTTTTTTTTGTTTTGTTAGTGGCGCGCTTTGACTTTTCTTGGGGAGACGTGGATTATCACCAGGAAACCTTGGAAAACCTCAAGACGGCTGTGAAGAGCACCAAAAAGCTGTGCGCGGTAAGCTTCCCTTCACGGTTGTGTGGTCCTTAGGATGACACCTAACTTGAGATCAGATGTTCAGTTATGTAAATTTCTTCATTGAATTTTATGATCTGTTTATGGTTTTGCACCAGCTAATAGTTAGCACCGGTTGTCTGAAAAAATAAGAGACATGTTTGGCTAATCTCATGTCTATCAAGTCCGTTGCATCTTATTGGTTTTTGCAATAGCAATAACCTGATGACTTATGTGAATTGGGGCACTGCCAAATTCAAATCGGATGAAGCAAATATACTAAAAGAATATCAACGCAGAAATTACAGCATCCTGTTGATAAATAAATTTTGTTTTCTTAACATGGACTATGTTTGTGGAGATTTAACACGCTAAAATCTCCAACATCACCCAAAGACAATGCCTCAAGTTATGAAGAAAATTAAGGTATCCAAAAAATACAATGAATTATTCAAAGCACCCTTAATAAAATAACTCGTAAATTTTGAAAGCCTTTCTTGTGATTTCTCGCTCTCATCCACCCTCATCCAAGACCGATCCTTCACAATACATTTCTTCATAGCATATAAATTAGGATTCACAAGTTACTATAACCTTGATGGCAATTTACTGACATTAACTTCAATAATATTTCTCACACTGCCTGCCCTTTTCTCAATGCATTTGTTGATGTTTTGTCTCTGTTTCAGGTAATGCTGGACACTGTTGGACCTGAGCTGCAGGTTGTTAATAAAAGTGGAAATGCTATTTCGCTGGAAGCAGAAGCAACAGTAGTTCTTACTCCTGACCAAGACAAAGAAGCCTCCTCTGAACTGTTGCCAATTAATTTTACTGGGCTAGCTAAGGTAAGCATGTGGATTGTTGGAAACTTTGGTGCATTTGCTCAAAAAGCATGAAGTTTGTGGAAGCCTCATAATTATTCTTGTTTTTATTTTATAAACGTAAGTGTGTACTAGCTAATTTTGCAGGCATATACATTTTTCCTTTGGTTTTGATTGTGTTTTCATAAATTCATAATTTTTATCACCTCCTTTGAAATTGCTGGATTTCATTTTCTTAACATATTTTTTTAAGTGAATTTAAGTATCCCTCTAAGTCACGTTTCATATGTTTTTCAAATGCCCAAATTGATGTTTGTGTTTATCTATGTTTTTCATCAACAGGCTTGAACTGTAAGCTAAATTTTTGAAATTATTATGACTGTCATTTTATTCTATTTTGTTTGATCATTATTGCTACCAATTGATTAGCTTATTTTTGGTTCTCATCTGAACTCTTTGAAATTTTATTATATTCCTTTTCTACCTTGTATCTTTATGCATGTCTCTTACCTTTCTGATATTCAAGTCATTTTACAGGCAGTTAAATCAGGAGACACAATATTTATTGGTCAATACTTATTCACTGGAAGCGAGACGACTTCTGTTTGGCTGGAGGTATTGCGTCACTTCTGGATTTACTCTATTCTTGTTCTGATCAAATATTTGAAGTCATCTGATTCCCTGCAAGAAGAACAACAAAATTTTCAGCTTTATTTATTTTTTTATTAGATCCTTCACTCACATGCTTGATTGGAATTGCTTCAACAAGCAAACATGAACAGGAAATTGCTTGAAATTAATATTAATATTTGATCAATACTTTAGCACTCTTGCAAAGCTACCTATTGTTATGTTTAGTGATGCAAACAAACCAAGTTTAAGCAAGCTCGAGTGTTGTTCAGCTAGATTTTTTAAGCACATGAGCCAAATTTTTCCATTTGTATTTGGCATTTTTGCTTTTCAAGCTGAACATGAATTTTTCACTTATGCATAGGCTACTTGAAATTCATATATGAATTCGAGAGTATACATGTTGACACAAATATATTTATCTTTGCAGATATGCATGTATGAAAGTGTGTGTGTGTGTGTATTTGGTTTGCAAGTAAAAAACAAAACCAAAGCTACTTATGAAGTCAAAACTAAAGATAATTATCAAGTCAAACACAGTAAAACACAAGCATCAATTTTTTTTTTTAAAATCATAGTTTTTAATTATTTGTTATCTTTAAATCATCATATTTAACTTTTGGATATTTCTATGGTTCAGGTAATTGAGACGCAAGATGATGATGTTGTCTGTGCAATAAAGAACTCTGCTACTCTAGCAGGGTCTCTATTTACTTTGCACATTTCTCAAGTCCATGTTGATTTGCCTACGCTTTCTGAAGCTGACAAGGAGGCAAGTGATGAAATTTTCTAATTTTTCAATGGTTTATTTCTGCAGTGACTGTTTATGGACTGTGCTTTTTAGAGAATTTTGTACTTCAATTTCTATATTCATTAGTCAAAATTTAGATCCATGCTGCCTTCACATTTTTCTCTTATGTTTTAAATGCTGATTTTTATTCAATACCGTTTAGTTGAAAATGAATCTTATGTAAGGCAGATTGCTTACAAGTTGTTTTCTACTAATAACTTCATGCTGTAAATTGCATTTGAAGTTGTAGAAATATCACTGTGATTAATTTTGTTGAATTTAGGATAGATATATATCTAACCTTAAGGAGCTTTGAAAAGGAGGCCGCTTACCTGGGAATCTTTAGTTTGTGATACGATTAGAGGTAGAAAGTAGTAGGGTTTTTCTGTTAAGACAATTTTTGGTACTTTCTATATGTCTGTTGAGATTATTTAAAGAAATACTAAGCCAAAATTGTTGAAACGTCATCCTCCATCCAAGATAACTTCCCAAGAATGCAGCTGTGGAGAATTTTCCAAAATTTTCACCACGACACTTACACATACATATGTACAATAGTGTTGATGCATAGCTTGGACTCTATAACCCTCGACAATGCCAAATGTTTGGATTTTGTTGTCGCTTTTACTAGTTGATCCATTTTATTTTGCATCTATTTCTTTGAGGAGAAAATAGTGAGTATATTTTGTATTTTGGGTCTTTAATTTGTGATGCATCTTTATGAGTTAGGGCGAGGTATCATGCCTTCGAAAATTTCTATATATTTTATCTCTTTTTAGGCTTGCCACCTCTCACTTTTAATGTAAATCAACGACCTTTTGCTCTCTCATAATTTTTAATATCTTCACCATCATAAATACCTTCATTTTAAAGGCATTGGAACCTTCCCTTCTATCAGTTGGTTTTCACTTTTTTTTTCTTTTTCTTTGAAAATAAAACAATACTTTTTGATTCTCTTTTTCTATCCCATCCTCACTCTTTGCTGGCTAATTTTTGGAGATTACATATTGGAAAGTCTAAAAGGTCTTTTGGAATTTTTAAAGGTTTACCTTTTGTGTAATTTATTGTTTGCACATGACCACAAAAATTCTTTGATTTTTGGGTGCTTTGTGTCCTAGTGTTTATGATCTTTCTGTTGGTGATTTGAAAGTTCTCCAATCATAGGTTTTGACATTCTAGTAACACCTCCAATCTTTCCTATTGCTGTAACATTTTTATTCTTTGTTTTTGCTGAGAAGCCATTTTTTTTTTGCTTTCAAGCATCTCATTCTTGCCGTATTTATGCCACCACGTTGATTTTAGCTGCTAAACTCCATCCACCTCTTGCACTGCTAGTTGTAAACTCTTTCGTGCTATTTGCTTCCCAATTTCACTGTTCCTTTTGCCATCTACAGCAATATTAATCTTTTTTTAGCGCTGTTTGGTTCATTTGAGAATGGACAGTCAATTTATAATATTCTTTTGTCATTTTGTTTCATAATTGTTGCAGCTTTATTTTGGTTCTCTCTCTTAGTCATATCTTCTAAAGGAACCTGAGTACTGAATGTTGAATTGATTACAATTAATTTTGCAATTATTTCATAGTTTAGTGTTTGCTTATTCTACCTTGGAGATCTATTTATTGTAGTACTTGCATGCGTATAAACTTCATTCTTTTAGTTTCTAGATACTTTGTGTAAGTCATCCATTGGATTGTGTTTTCCCATCTGTTCTACATCATGTTTTGTAGTAGAGCACAAGGTTCACTTAGGCGCTGATTTGCATAATGAAAATATCACAATATATCGTTGCATTAATTATTACTTACATTGCTTTATGCTATTTGGTCCCACTACCACTAAGATTGGTTTCCCATTCTGTGCTTGGATGTTTGAATACCAGCATGAGTAGCCTTTGTTTCCTCTTTATGACCGGTTTTGTGACATTATGACTTTGCATGTTTGTATGCTATTTGATTTGCATAGTTGACTCGATACTTTGATTATAGGTCGGTTTTGTCATCCACCTCCAGTTGATCAAAATCAAGAGGTCCAATTCCACCAAACCATTTGGATTAGTGTGATTGTCATCTTGAATGCAATCCACCGAACCATTTGGTTCTCATCTGATGATTCCTTTGGGCTTCTGTTTTCACTTTCATTTTGAGGTCGAGAACTTTGTTTATCCTGATATGTAAATGTACCCATGTCACCCTCCAACACCACGAGCTCATGTTGATAGTTTGGAGGCTCACCATTGCTTCATAACATAGTCCATCTCTTTGATGCAGGACAATGAGTAGTATCAGAGTTACCCCCATTTGCACCCTCACCATGTGGCTGATTAGCTGCTAGTTTTTTTTATTTTTCTTTAATTTTTTTTATATCGTCTTCTGCTGCACTGCCAAGCTGGATTACCAAAGCTGCTCAAAGTTAACAATATGTTTTTTGTCAAGGACATAAGTTAGGAGCTAGCTTAACATTTACGAAAAAAAATTCTCTCTATCCTGGTAAGCATGTGCTAGTGCTGGAAATTCCATTCGGTGATAAGTAGTAAATTTGATCTGATATAGCTAATAAACTAGCTACATTGAGATTACAAGCTGAACATATGACTTTCTTTTTATAGTGTTTTATAGGACTGCAATTTGGTGCTTAGTGTTTGACATAAAATTTTCAGACAAAACTATTGTTTTGGAACTATTTCATCTGTTTCATCATCATCATCAGTCTAATCTTGTAACTATTTGGCGGCATTTCTCAATTTTTTAGGTTTTGTAATTGTTTATTTTATATTTTCCATAAGAAAGTAATGTGTGGAATATTTTGTCAACCATTTCAGGTTATCAGTACTTGGGGAGTTAGAAATAAAATTGATTTCTTGTCACTTTCTTATACAAGGCATGCTGAGGATGTCCGCCATGTAAGAACAGCTCGTCTTTGTTTTTAAATAATTCTCCATCAATATTCAGAGGACTATATTACAGCTTTTCTCCTTTCATCATTATTGTTATTATCTTGAAAAAAAAAATTGCTTTTTTCACTTCCAAATTGGAATTTATGAGCAAATGGTCTTTTCTTAACCCTTTTGTCAAACTTACAGCTTTTCTCCTTTCATCATCATTATTATTATCTTGAAAAGATTTGCTTTTTTCACTTCCAAATATTAATTTAACAGCCAATTGTCTTTTCTTAACCTTTCTGTCAAACTTTGGACTCTAGGCCCGTGAATTCTTATCAAAGTTGGGTGAGCTACAACAAACTCAAATTTTTGCAAAAATTGAAAACATTGAGGTAAATGGCAAGAAGTATTTTCCTGCTTGAAAAATTTAAGAAGTTAGTAATCTATGCGATCAACTCATTTTTGAAGTTTAGTACCACTTACTTTCCTTATTTCGTTTTAGGGATTAACCCACTTTGATGAAATTCTTCAAGAAGCAGATGGCATCATTCTTTCACGTGGAAATCTTGGAATTGATCTTCCACCGGAAAAGGTTCATTATATACCATATCTGTTGGATTTGGTTTATTTCATCACATGCTATTGTACATTATTCTTACTTTATTATTTGATAATGCATTTATTTATTTTAAATGCTAAATTTTAATTCTAGATGTTGTTTATTAAATACTTATTCACGTGTTTTCCTGTTTAGTTGATTTAAGATACTTAGTTTTATCACACCCTTTAATCATCTGAATTTTCATTTATGTTAATTTATAAGCGTGAAATTGTAAATTATTTTTTTAATCTTTATTGTACTAAGTTTAATCCCTTTGTCCTCTAAAATAATTTACCCTTGTCCTCTGAAATAATTTACCCTTATCTAGCTCACCGGTTCACTAAAGGTTTGAACTATTAGAATTATATGAGCAACAAATAACTTGCATCAATTAGGAGTGATAGATTAACAATTATGATTCAATATTATTAGAAGATAAGTGATACCCATGTGTAATATATTAATCATGCTGTATCTATTATCTAAAAGAGGATATAGATGTGATATAATTTCTAAAATTAAGGCTGGATGAGTACGATGGAGAATTGACTCGTGAGTTTTATGTAACGATGGTACATCATGATGTCTTAAAAATAAATATTATAGGATATGAACCTTAGGCTATGAAAATTCATTCATATGTGGGTGTTGCAGAAATGAGAAGGTTACTATAAACGTGTGACAAAATTAGGATGGTTGATTTAATGAATGATTATATTAATGTTAAGGTTGGAGTGATATTTATTTAAGATTCAGACTAAAAATATACTTCAGTTGGGACAAATACATCAAATTGTATAAAATGCATCTATTCTACTAGTTGATAAAATCAATGCTAGAATATTATGGAGGAAAAGGGATAGAACTAAGCTTACATAGATAGTAGTTGTTTAAAATGATTTGCGAAGAATATGTTAGGCATTAGACTATTCAAATATAAGGAATTGAAAATGATAATTTATAATGCTGGCCCCGAATAATTAGAGCAAGGTTAATGATGATGATGACTAAATGACGGTTTATAATGCTGCCCCCAAATAATTAAAGCAAGTTTAATGATGATGATGACTATGATCATGAATAAAATGCTCCTATGTGTCTCATACCCAATGAGGGAAATGATAAATCCATAAGATGGATATGATTGTGGGGTTGTAAAAAAAAAAGATAGAGATATAATCTCGTTTAAAGTTAAGACTAGATGATTAAAATAAAGAAATACCTTAAGAGCTTTTTATGATAAGATTATTGAGTTTTGATAGCAGATTTTATAAAATAATTATTATGACGGTGTTAAAATGATATGGAGGCTGTGTTCTAAAAAAGTTATTGATATCTAAATTGAGTGTGAAATGAATAAGACTGCTAAGCAAAATTAGAAATGATAATGAGTGATTGTATAAAAGAAATGTTAGAATGACATTTATTTAAGATGAACAGATGAAAATAAACTTTAGTTTGGACATATACATTTTAATGTAGAAATTTCATCCATTAAACTTGTAAATAAAATTAGTATTGGAGGATTAGGGACAACAGTGTGTAGACCTAATGTTTATATGGATTGTAGTAGTTAAAAACAATTTGCAAACAGTTGGTTTAACGCCTCTCACTATATTAATTTGGAATGAATAAAAGAGATGTATTCATGATGCCGGTCTCAAATGGTTGGAATAAGGTTAATGATGATGAGGATTTTGAATAGCATGCTTCAGTTAGCCTCATGAGGAAAATATTAAAGGTGATATCATATCATTTTGATGTCTTTTATAATCATTTTTGTTATAGAAAGATACAAAATTAAATGAATTCACATAATTATTCTTTCGGAGATATAAATGATAATTTGATTAGTTCAACTATACAAATTACACTTAATATATTGATGACTCTTTTTTGATAATAATTTCCATTGGATAACATCAAACCACTTTCTAATGGAATAAGTTGCAATAAATCATGAAAATTTGGATTTCGTCCATGCCGGACTTATCTGGTATCAGCATTTTTTGGGTTCTCAAGCTTTATTCTTCAAGGAAAAAAGGACTTAGCTAGGTTAATTTTTAAAAATTACCTGCTTGTATTTTTCTTCATATTTTGTTTCTTCTATATCCATTATGACAATATGCATGCCGAAATTAAAGAATTAGACTATGGGAGACCTTAGATCTATGAAAAATGCAGCAGCTTTCTAAGTTTCTATACTTGCCTTTTATATTATTTTTTGCGGATATGAATATTTCACATTAGAACTTAGGCAGTACCTTGAAGTGGCCATCTATGTTGACAATTAATTTGTCAAAGCACCATATTAGTTTGGGTACTAATAACCTGTTAGCAAGATCAGTGGATTGGGGGTAGACCACGGATGTAAGTTATGCAAACAAACTTCTAGAATATGTAGTTAATATGTTACTTCGCGTTCAGTAGAGATTAATGGATATTTGTAAATAACTTAGCTGTACCTTGAAGTGGCCCCATCTATCTAGACCATTAATTTGTTAAAGCATCATATTAGTTTGTGTACTAATAACCTGGTAGCTTGATCAATGGATGGGGGGTAGACCACGGGTGGAAGTTATGCAAACAGACTTCTAGAACATGTAGGGTATTTAGCATTCAGTAAAAATTAATGGATGTTTGTAAATAATTTTCATCATGAACTGAATTATTAATGATGTTGATAATAATATTATGGGTCCTAGCCTATGACAGGTGAGGTGATGTACCTTTGCACGTCTAAGTGTTGGCGGTTCTGCTTGTCTTGTAATATTATTCATGTTTGAACCTAATGTTTATTCATGTTTGGCTTGTTTGATAATTCATTTATTTCAAAATCAACTTATGTTTGAAATAGCTCGTAAATTACATGTTCGTGTTGGGTTTGATTTGACTCATTTGTCTGTTTGCAGTTTGTGCTTGACTCAAATTTAACTAAAATGATTTAAAAGATAATAAATTTATCATTTTTAAACGAAACTTAAAAAATGAATATAAAAATAATATAATAAATATTATTTATTTAAATATTTAATTAATTAGAGCTAAATTTAGTCGAACTAAATAATTTGCAAACTGATCAAACTAGACGAAATGTTGATTGTGTTTTTCTCAGTCTTTAGCATCAGACTGATGTAAATGAGCATATGGACTAGTCATCATTATTTTGACAACAATAAAGCTTGAAAGCTCAAGTTACTGCATTTCAACCCTAATATAAAACAAGCTGAATTGCATCTATTAGTTATATTTCTCAAGAAATTAATGACAAGTAGATTGAGATGCTTTAAAATTGGTGCTTGAGGCCCTTTGATTCAGTTTCAAAAGTGAGAATGTTGGATGATGCTTAGATCACCAAACTTATTCTATCGAGGAGTAGAGCAACTTCATCACTTTCAATGTTTCTATGTTGGCTGCTCGTTCAAACTTAAATTCTGAAATCTCTCAATATGAGGGAGCCTTACCAACCCCGGGAGAATGATGCGGAGCTAGAATTTTATTTCAATTAATGTCTTGGTTTATGTGTTTCAGTTTGTTGTTGTATCTCTATGTTTGAGGATGACATACGTGTAATTGGTAGAGTCTTGTTTTTATAAATAGGACTATTTTGTGTGGGTTGGGTAGGAGGGTTTTTAAACTTGTGTTTGTTCTTTTAGGAGATTTCAGTCTATCCAAACCTTACTCTGTAGCTGCATCCTGCATTGCCTCACAGTTGGTGTTTAGCCATTATCTTATTCTTCATATTATTCACTGTTTTTCATAGTTCTTGCATTGTTCTTGCTGAAATTAGTAACTACCCTCTTTGGCCGGTATAAAAATCACTCTTGAGATATAAGAGCGAGCTTAGTTTAAATAAGCCAAATTAAGGTACTGAGCACCTAGTAATGATGATAGGATGATATCTTCAAGATTACTTTTATTTTGAGGAAAAAATTTTATAAGGTTATGTGCTATAAATAGAAGGAATTATATGAATTTGTACCAGAACTAGTTCATCTAATTTTTTCTTTAAGATTTGGCTAGATTCTGCTCATCTCCATAACCCGTACTGCTCTCATGCATCCCTATGGCTGAATATTTGACTTCTACTAAAGGTTCTAAGTTATCTCTGAAACCAAATTTGGATAACACTTATATAGCTTATGTGATAATGCCAATTAATTCAGCAGACCAAAGTTTCTGAAAATGTCCTTTCATTTGACAGGCCAAAATTTATATAATGTTTTTCCAAATTATTTGATGAATTTTATCATCATTGTGTTGAATAAATTGTTTTCATTATTTTAATGTATCACGTCTCATGCTTTAAAAAAGCTTCGACCCTTATTAGAATAATTTTCTATCAACTTGGAAATTTAATTCCTTATTATTTTCCTTTTTCAGGTGTTTTTATTTCAGAAAGCTGCTTTGTACAAGTGTAATACATCTGGAAAACCTGCTGTGGTTACTAGAGTGGTTGACAGTATGACTGACAATCTCAGACCAACTCGTGCTGAGGCAACTGATGTGGCAAATGCCGTACTTGATGGTATGTCTGTTTCCTAATCCTCTTTGATTTTAGTGTTTTAATAAATGCCATTCTGCTTACTATAATGAATCATTTAAAGATGTACAAAATATTAATGATTTGTATTTTTTGTGGTTCTCATTGCGTTAAGGGAGTGATGCAATTCTTCTGGGCGCTGAAACTCTTAGAGGATTATACCCTGTTGAAACTATCTCAACAGTCTGCAAAATATGCGCAGAGGTTAGTTTGACTCTATTTTTAATGTAATTTTCTAAATGCTGTCAGTTTGTATGTTTAGTTATGGCGTTGGTGACTAATGCTTTAGTATTTTTGGGGGAGAAAGTGGATATGCTGGATAGGACTGCTAATGGAAATCAAAAGTAACATTTATAAGCTTGAAACAGTGCCACACTGCCTATGGAAGCAGTATAATATGAATTTAGCAATTCATCCGAGTTTAGTAATGAACTTTTGAATTCGTTTGTAATGTTTGTACGATAAATTAGTAATATGCATAAATCATTACATATACTTTTCACATCTTCACTAGTATAAAGATAATGCAAAATTTATTTGACTAGGTGAGGAAGCTATAGTCGTGCTATCTTGTACAATGATTACTTAAGGATTTTTACAGCAGGCATGTGCCTCTTGATTTTTTGAGTTTTATTTTGTTCCATAGTGTTGTATTTGATGATAATATCTTAAAATTTTTGCCCCCTACAATATTTTATGGGCTTTTTACTGGTAACAGAGTTTGCATTCTGAGTGGAATTACCATTTTTTTTTATTCTTTGTATGACGCCAAATTGAGAAAATTTCGGGTGCAGAGTTCCTTGAACTTTTATATAAGGAAGTAAATTGTGCTTATAAAGCCATTCCCCAACCTTTATTCCTTTCAATGTTCTTAAGAGTTGCCAAACTAATCTCTAATAGCACTGGAAGTATGCTGCAACAGTTTTTGGATGAATAATTATTTTATACTTCTTGTTAGCCATTCTACCAGTTTGTGACTTTTCACACGGGTGTTTTGGCTTTCAAGATTGATAATTACGCATATTAAATTTGTGCAATGTTATTCAAAGTCTGAAAGTTTCTTTTTTTGTTCATTTCTTTTGAGTGCCTAAATATGTTTAGGAAGCCCTCTTACCCATATTCTTATGTGCTACACTGAAAATTTCTTTCCTTTATCTTGTTAATATATATGAATGTTTATTTGTTTGGTAGTTTTATCATTCATTTAAAACATATAATTACAGGCGGAGAAAGTTTTCAACCATGAACTATATTTCAAAAAGACCGTAAGATTCGTTGGAGAACCAATGACCCATTTGGAGTCAATTGCCTCTTCTGCTGTATGCCAATAATTTCTTTTCTCTTTTGCCTCTATTGTAACTTCTTACCTTGCCTGCTCTTTCTTATTATGTTTGTGATGTATTCTTAGGTTCGCGCTGCTATTAAAGTTAAGGCTTCTGTCATTGTCTGCTTTACTTCATCTGGAAGAGCTGCTAGGTAATGTTCAGACGGCACACATAAATTATGGATTTGCTACTTATGTGTTCTTCCATTTGCAAACCCTCATGAATTCTATCTGTGTCTTTAGGCTAATTGCAAAATATAGGCCCACCATGCCTGTTATATCTGTCGTCATTCCTCGGCTTAAGACAAACCAATTAAAATGGAGCTTCACGGGTGCTTTTGAGGTTAGGAAAATATTTTGACTATTTCACTAATCTATTCATGCTTTATGCTTCTAGAATTGATGACTTTTGCCTTGCACATTTACTTGTTTTTCCTGGCACTATAAATTATTATTTTCTTTTGGAAATGATATCTATAGTTTTTTTTTTGTCAATGAAATCTGCAGGCAAGACAATCTCTTATAGTGAGAGGTCTTTTCCCAATGCTTGCTGACCCCCGACATCCTGTAAGTATCTCTCTATTTTGGGGTTTTTATTTCTAGAACTCATGTAATAATATAATTTGTTAGTTTTGTGCAGCTGCGTAGTTTTTAATGTTCTATCTATTTTTCGTATTTTCTGTTGAACTATACAGAACTTTTGAATGACATGATGTCCTGCTGCCCTTTTTCTGTTTTACACCCAATACAGTGCTTCATTTACAATTTTGATCCATATTGCTTTGCACATAATGCTTCTTACTGGTGTGTCCGCGACAAGTTGATTTTTCTATCAACCTCTGCATCATCGAAAGATATTAATAAAAGTGCCATGATTTTTGAATGATCGGACTGTGAGTTCCCCAAATAATTTCTCTGGAAAAGATTACTCTTTTGTCCGTCTCATGAGTTCACGAATGCTCTGTGGTGGAAGGAATCATGCGATAGAATTCAACCAAACAGGACACTGTGCTTTCTATTTATATTAGAGATTGATATTTAAACTACAAATTTACAAAATTAGAGCATTTATTTTATTATATTGACAATTTTTGGAACATGCCTTTCCCTGCCTTTGTTATTTAATGACCTGGGAGAGAATGTTTTCTTCTATTTATTTTGAGTTGGGTTCTGGTAATGGAAACCTTTTTTAGCCAAACATTCCAATCACCCACCCACCCAATTTTCTATGATTTTAACTCGTAAATGATTTCTTAACAGCTGATTGATCTTTGACATCCTTTGTTATGACAAACTGTTGGTATGCTATTTTTTTTGGGCCATTTACATACTTATACATATCTAACGCTTAAAGTTTGCTTTGTTACATTTGTACCACCCAAATCTTACATATCAATAAAAAAATACCGCCATTTTAAGTTCTAAAAGGTGAAACACAACTTTTTATGCATAAGTAAGTTGTTATTTACGTACAGCTTGAAACTTTGGTGTTAGATATGTATACACATAAGAATACATAAGAATCAAGTGTTATTTATGCAAAACTTCCTTTTTTCATGGACAATGATGTTTTTTTTCGGTATATATGCAAATCTTCCTTTTTTCCCTGGGGAACAAACTGTTGAAATGCTAATTGTTTTCATTTGGGCAGGCTGAGTCCACTGGTGCCACAAATGAATCAGTTCTGAAGGTTGCCTTGGAATATGGCATTGCATCTGGTGTGATCAAGGCACACGATCGTGTTGTTGTTTGCCAAAAAGTGGGGGATGCTTCGGTGGTGAAGATTGTAGAGCTTGCAGATTGAGAGAGCTCTTGAAGCTTTCTCATACTACCAAATTTTATATCTGGTTTTTGTAACTTTTTTTTTTCCCTTCTACCGTTTCATTGGCTGTATCAACAGCTTTTTTGCGGTCATTGTAAGTTTATTTTTCATGCTCTGTTTGCGAGCTTAATAATGCTCATGAAACTAGAACTCTAATACAAGCTTTTGGGTTAGAAGTTTGAATAATAGTGTTTTCACTATTGGGTGCAGCATTCTATTTATATGCTTTTCGATCTGACCAGTCTGTTGGTATTCTTATTGTTTTATTTAAGATTTACATATATACCGCTCAGTTCCGATGTATTTACATATATAACACCTAAACTTCGATGTTTACATGCATACCACCTTACCTATGCTTGATAAGGCGTACAAGTTAAAATGGTGATATTTTTGTTGTGATTAGAAAGCTTTAGGTGGTATAAATGTAGAATCAAAGTTCAGGTGTTAAATATATAAATTCATAGGAATTGGGTGAAATGTTGTTATGTAAATGCAACTTTGTTTGAATGAGTGTGCAACGCAAGGTTTTGGCCCTCTATAAATGATATTATTACTCTTAAAGGATCTTCAAGTTCATTCTACAATAATGCAGTAAGCAGACATTGTCATTAATAACAATATCCCTATCCTTCAGGTTCTTATTAGTCTTTGTTTTTATTGTAAATGGTCAGCAATAACACTAAAATGTGTGATTTCTATTCATGCTTATAATAGAGTTAACAATGAAGGCAGTGTTTGGCAGTAAGCTTCTAAGAGGATTTGCATATGGAACTAACAATTCCGCCAAATATGAGAATTATGTTAGATAACACTGTTATTGTTGAGTCTCAAGCTCCATATCTGAAATTTGGAAGGTTGTGTTAGGTAATAAATAGAAATCATAAAATTTGTCAAAAAATTATGACATGAATTTTTTGTTCTTTGTATGAATGCTCGGGCGTTCCTTGGAAGCGACGTGTTGTATGGTCCGGATATAGTAAAAAGTGTGTCAAGACCGTTACATCGGCGTCCGGGTGGAGTGTAAAATAAATAAGAGTTCACGTTATAGACAAATGTATGTAAAGAAGTTTGTCTATTAAACTCATATTAAGATATAATCTTGAAATACAAGTACTTTCACAGGTAAATTAATTGAATTAGCTGATATTATGATTTATACAAAGATAAATATCTTGAGTAATTAAGAAACTAAATATGTTAGAGAAAAGACTAAGAAGATGGATAACTTAAGTTTTAAACATTGGTATTCAGATAAGAGTCGCACTAGAAATTGTGTAGATATAATTATAAATAAGAGTTTGAAAGATAATATTGTAAAAATTAATAGAATTGGAGGTAGAATTATAGCCCTTAAGATTGTTTTTGATACCAAGATTTTTAATATTATGCTCCTCAAGTAGGTTTAGATATAAGTTTTAAAGAAAAAATTTAGAATGAACTAGAAGATTTAATACAAGTGATACCTCTTAAAAAAAAATTATTAGATGAGATTTAAATTAACATGTTGATCGAGAAGTAGAAGATTTTAGAAATATTCATGTTAGTTATGGTTTTGGAGTGATTAATGAAGAAGGTAGTCATACTATGTTTTGTTTTAGCATATGATATTGTTATTGCTAATACTTTATTTAAGAAAAGAGATAAACACATTAATGGATCCAATAAAACACAAATTAAATTTTTTCTTATGAGAAGATAAGATCGTCTAGAATGTAAAGATTGTAAGGTCATTCCTACTTATAATTTAATTACTCAACATCAATTATTAGTTCTAAATTTTAAGATGGAGAGTTATAAAATAAAACATATTAGGAATCATTTTCATATAATAGATGGGGGCACCTTAAAGACAAAAAAAAATTAATTTTATAAATAAACTTTAAGATTTCATGATTTGGGATGTTCATGAAGAAATAAATTCTATATGAGATAAACTAACAAATACTATTAAACAAGTGACAAAAGATGTATTTGGAGAATAAAAAAAGTTGTTATAAGTAAAAATTGTTGGTGGTGAAATAATAAATTACAGAAAAAAATAAAATATAAAAAGTGTTATAAAAATTGGTTTAAATATAAAAATTTAGAGAACTGAAAAAAATATAAGGTGACCCGAAGGGATTCTAAGAGAATAATCTTGATGCTAAAAATTCTATTTTTACTGATATTATAATAAATTTGATAATAAAGAGGGTGAAAAATATATTTATAAACTAGCCAAACAAAGAGAAAAGAAAAATAAAGAGTTAACTCAAGTGTATTAAAGTTGAAAATTAAAAACTGCTTTTTTTAGAAAAAGTTATTGAGAATATGTGGGTGAGCCATGTTGATAAACCTTTTAATGAAGTTTCTGAAAATACAATTGAACTTAATCATTGTAATATGATTAATAATAATAAAATAATATATTTTTATCGTCACATTAGTAAAAAGAAACTTGTGAGACTAAAAAAATCAATGGTGGAAAATCAACAAGATATGATGATATCCCAATTGAAGTGTGCAAATATTTAAGAGATTTGTGTGTTTGTTGACTTACTAAAATCTTTAATATTATTTTAAAAACTAAAAAGACGCTCAGAGGAGTGAAGAAAGAGTATTTTTGTCCTCATTTTTAAGAATAAAGAGGGTGCACAAGAGTGTGCAAATTATAGAGGAATTAAGTTGGTGTGTCATACTTTAACATTATGAGAGAAGGTAATTGAACATAAATTAAAACACATTATAAAGATTTCTCATAATCAGTTGAATTTATGTCGGGTAAGTCTGCAATAGATGATATACATTTATTGAGAGATTTGATGCAGAAGTATAAAAAGAATAAGGAGGATTTACCTATGATTTTTATTTATTTAGAAAAAAGCTTATGATAAGGTTCCAAAAGAAATCCTTTGGAGAGTTCTATAGAAGAAAGGTGTTGATATGACATATTTTCAAGCCCTTAAAGATATGTCTACAAGAGTTGTTAATTGTGCTTGAACTAAAGGAGGATTGACCCAATATTTTTTTTTATTTCAGTTGGATTATATCAGGGATCAGCTTTAAGCCTATATCCTTTTGCTTTAGTTATGGATGCTCGTACTGGACAATTACAGGAAGATGTACCTTGGTGTATGCTTTTCGCTGATGATATCTTTCATGTGGATACAACTAGAGAAAGAGTTCAGGAAAAAACTTGAATTATGGACGTCTACATTGGAGACTAAAAGGCCTTCGTTTGAGTAGAACTAAAATCGAATACAAGGAATGTAGTTTTAGTAGTAGTAGTTCTAGTGACAAAGTTGTAACTATGGGAGATCATATCATTGAAATGTGTGAACGCTTTAGATATCTCGAGTCTATTATTCAAAGTGATGGTGATATAGATGAGGATGTTATTAGTAGAATTCAAGTTGGTTGGTTGAAGTAGAGGAATGCATCAGACATTGTGTGATAGAAAAGTATCGCTTAGACTGAAAGGAAAATTTTATAAGATGGCAGTAAGACCTATAATGCTCTATGACACAGAATGTGACTTTTAAAAGAGAAGCATAAAACAAAGTTAAATGTTGCCGAGATTAAAATGCTTAGGTGGATGAGTGGCTTGACACTTATAGACAAAATGCGAAATGAATATATTCGTGATAGAGTTGGTGTAGCTCTATTGATAGATAAAATTAGAGAGAGTCGTCTTAGATTGTTTAGTGACAGTAAAGTTGACCATTTGATGATTGGGTTAGGAGATTAGATGTTTTAGATTTGAATGATGTTAAGAAAGGCAGAGTTAGACCTAGAAAGACTTGTGCATATTATATAAAAAATGATCTTAAGTTATTAGAATTAAATAAAAATATGAAACTCAATAGAGCACAATGGGGAAACAATATTCACCTAACCGACCCCACTTAGTGAGATAAAGACATGTTGTTATTGTTTTTGTTGTTATGAAAATTATGTTAGATAAATTTGGCACTGTGTTAAATCCAGTTTTCTTCCTGTTCCATCTATCTTACAATGTAAATTTGGATTTATTAAATCCAACTATTAGGTGGAGTTAAAAGGATATAATTTAAGAAGAAAACAAGTCAAAGGATTTATGCCAAATATCTCAAACAAATCTAATTGGATTTAACATTAATTGAACCAAGCATTATTCCAAATTTAGCAACATCTGGTTTTAATAAATCTGGATTTACTAACTCCAAACTAACTTAAATTTATGAAATCCGATAAATTTATCAAAATATCTTATAGGCTCGAGATCCGATCAAGTGAATACTTTTTATTCAAATAGAGCTTAAAATATTCGAAAAAAAAGTTTATTGTTATCTAATTATCCATCATAATATACATATCACTATGAATTTCTCACCATTTTTTTCTAGTTTGGATGAAAGTCTAATCTTTTTATCACATCTTTTTATAATACATTATTTTTCTCTTTTTTTTTTTTTGATTTAACTCATTTGTATTGTGTTTCATGCAAATCTAAACTATTGGTGGAATATCATTTCAACTTAAACTTTTTATAAATAATTCTATATTATATGCTTTGTCATGTGGTTTTACACATTGAGACCATGCAATTAAATATTTAATTTCAACTTTTTATGTTGTCTAGAAGACTCTAATTACATAAGAGTTGAGGGGCATGTATGTAAAATTTTAATATTACAAACTCAGGGAACTTCTTGTAAATATTGATGAATTTTTTTAACCGCTGTCGTGTGGATAACGTCTCCCCATTCTCAATCTTCCGAGCTGAAACTCAGCTCAGCTAGTGGCGGGTGTAGAGAGTTCATCGTTCTTCTTCTTATGATGGCCACCATCGGCTTCCAATCTCCCCGAATCCGAAACCCTAGACCGCATTCATCAGCATCTCCCTTCTGTTATCCTCAATCCTTCTCCATCACACTCCGGTACTCGAGGAGATTCATCTCCACCGCCTCCTCAATACACCGACGACTCAGTTGGATCCAACCGTCGAGCTCCGTCACGTCGCCTAGCGATAGCACAGTGTTCGAACCGGGGGCAACTGAGGAGGAAGAAGAGGATGAGGTTGATCCGACGTCGGAGGTGCGTTTCTTGGACCTGGATGCGGATCGGACGGCGGAGAGCATCACGGAGTGGGAGTTGGACTTCTGCTCCAGACCAATACTGGACGAAAGGGGGAAGAAGGTTTGGGAACTGGTGGTATGCGATTCGTCGCTTTCACTTCAGTACACCAGGTACTTCCCGAACAATGTCATCAACAGCATTACTCTCAGGGACGCCATTGCTTCCATCACCCAAGAGCTCGGTGTGCCCTTACCCGAAAGGATTCGATTTTTCAGGTCTCTCTCTCCTCTCCTCTGGCTTGTGTGTATTTGTTTTTTGTTTGGAGATAATGTGAATAGGGTTGCTTCTCCTTCTTTTAGATCGCAGATGCAAACGATTATAACTAAAGCTTGCAACGAGTTGGGAATCAAAGCTGTTCCTAGTAAGCGGGTAAGTTATATAATTTATGTCCCTTTGAAAACACAGACCAATCGTGATTGGCTTGCTCCTTGCATGGTTGCGATGCATGACTGATTTTTTTATTATTTGGCATATCAGTGCCGAAATAAGTCCCGCCGGGGCTGTTTGGCATCATTTGTGGTTAAAGTTAGTAGGGTTTAGTAAATCCTGTCAATTAGGATTTAGTAAATCCTGAAATAGTTAAATCCCAGAAGATGTTTGACTGTGAATTTTGTAAAGCTAGTTGAATCCTGTAAAGCTTTTTGACAACTTATGTGAGGATTTAAGAAGTTGCTAGGTTTGTTAGAACACATAAACTTGATTAGATTTTGATTATTTCATTACAATGGTAGAGATTAATGATCATTATATATATTAAAATAGTGAAAATTCAATCAATCCTTTGATTTAATAATTAATCACCATTTATTGATTTAATTAGAGTTATTCGCTTGGTAATGTGCATTTGATTTACTAAGAATTAATGCAGATAAACTCATGTGGTAATAATTAAAATTACGTACTATAACCAACATTATTTAATAAAGTGCAAAATATTTATTTTAAATTTACTGAAATTATCAATTGAAATACAGTGCAGAACATCTTCATGTTTAATCCAACAATAAAACACAAATGAAATTAAAAAAAAAGTATGATCTTCAACAACACATACAAAATAACTTTCTTAGGTGCTGCTTCTCACGGTATCTCTGAAACAAATATTCAAGTTGTGTTATCAATTGAAATACAGGTCATAACTTCTTTTTATTTAATCCAACACAAAACACAAATGAAAAAAAGAAAAAAATATATAATCTTCGACAACACATACAAAGTAGCTATCTTAGGGGTTGTTTCTCTTATTTTCTTGAACATATAAAACAAATAGTTAAACTTTTGCGATATCTTCAAATAATTTCCTGCAAAAAAAAAAAGATGATATTAAACAGCACAATAAAAATAATCTTATATTCAAATAAATTATGCAAATATTTTACACGTGCTTCCTATAAATTAATAACAATTGTATATCACATTGCATGATTTTGAGCTCTCTCCTCGACAGATGCAAGTACGTTAGGACTTCACTTTCGATCGTTGTTTCACCCTACTCCATGTCACACTACATTTAACTTTGACATGTTAAAATATATATCATAACGATGATACTGAAAAATAAAAGGGTTTTTTACATAAATAGCATCCAAAACACTATTATTTATATATTTCACACCCCAACATATTAATTTACAAAATAAACACCTTTGCTAATGTCTGGCATGACGCACTCGACCACACTTCCACACCTTTCTTTCTGCCTTCCTTCCTTCGATTTGGACCGGAGTTCAGATTCCAACTTTGTGGCTATAATTTTGTAAGTTATGAGAAAATTACGTTGGCGAGCTTTGGTTGAGTTCTTTTTGAGGTCCGAGTGAGCTTTACTCTCTTTAGAAAGCTTTGTTTCAGAGCAAAAAATTGCTTGAGCTTGATCGCAATGGCATGGTCAGTGGAATGAATAGCATTCCAGGACGTGGGTGTTTGGGTGAGCTGGAGCTGCGCAGAGGCAAAGTTGGACTGCTGATGTCTTGGCAAATATTTTTGTTGCAAGGGCGTCCATTTCAAGGTGATTACAAAGGAGTATGATGCGAGAAAATTCATTGTTGGAAAAGTTATCTATGAGTCCTCTTGGCTACCGTCTCCAACATCCCCTTCGTTGTCAACCATTCAGTATTAGTTGCCGACATATATGTTGGGAACGGGAAGAAGACGACTTGCTTCTTGCTCGCCAATGCCACGTAGCTCCGACTTATCAATGTTGGCGATCTCCATGAAGGATGAGACTAAGAAGTTGACGGACGTGAATAGAAGGTGTGATTTTTGGGGAGCTTTTAAGTTTTAAGTGTTTTACTCATAGAATAAAATTTTGAAGTGTGAAATATGTAAATAATTATGTTTTGGATGTTATGTATGTAAAAATCTCAAAATAAAATTATGTAAAATGAGGCAAACAATGATAATATTAACATCAACCTTCAACAAAAAATATCACATATGAGTTAAAACTTAAAATCTCTTTTTTCTACCAAATATTGTCACTGTGTTACATAATAGAGCATGATATTTTGTGATTGTATAGCTTCTTCGTTGCTGAGTTCCTACAAGATACTGCTCAATAATATTCACTTAGATCATACCTACATCCATGATAAGACACTATTAATTTTTTGTTGTTTGAGTAGCCAGAATCAACTAGATAATATCGTCATTGTGTCGCACAAAATGTACTTGAGAGATTCTGCTCAACAATCTTCATTTAGACCACACCTATATCCATGATAAGACAATATTAATTTATTGGTGTTTGAGTGGCCTGAATCAACTATATAACATCGTCATTATGTCACACAAAATGTGCCGCCCTCTACCAACCAATGCAACACTTTCATATCAGTCAATGATTCCTGTCAATTATAAGAAACTTAAATAATTTGACGATCAAATGAGACAACAAATATCATATTTTGATAAGTAAATCTTTTTCTATTTTAATACATATATTGCTACTACCGATTGACAATGGCACTGTCAATTGTTCCAATTGTGTTAAGAGAAAACTGTGAGTTTGATCTGACATAGGGGTGATAGTAGGATTCTACTTTGAAAATTTAATAAACTCATATGCTAAGCAGACAATAAATTATAACAAAGTCAGTTTATGGCTTGAAGAAAAATATCATTTTAAAAATTTAATAAACTCATCTCCTAAGCAGACAATAAATTAATAAACTCATTCTACTTTTTGACTTGTTACTCTAAAATTTTTTTCTCCCTAGAAATGAAGAAAAAGCCACATTTTATCTATTTTTGGCAAAAAGTTGTATCAAAATCTTCAAAACGCGTCAAAAATTGAACAAAGTCAGTTCGTGGCACAAGGGCACTGCAACATGACGTTGCAGCGCTTCTATATGTACTAAGGTGCTACATTCCAAGCATCGTATTGTCAAGCTCTCGGATTTTTGGTCATTTTTTCTTTGGTTCAGCAGCCCTAACGCTGTATAGTGGCGCCCCAGTGCTGCTACAGTGGTGCCCCGATGTTGCTACATTAACTCTGCAACAATACTTTACCACAATACTTTTGACATTTTTTTTGACTTGTTACCCTGTAAATTTTCTACACAACATGAACAAAAATATCATAAAAATCATACAATAACATAATATTTAAGCATAAATACATAACTATTTTTACCTAGTTTTTGCACTTATCATATGGGCATAAAAGATGACCGGCTATAATATTCAACACATACTGATGTCATCTATATGCCCTATTAAATATGTCTTAAGATAGATTCTTTTGATTCAATGAGTTATTATCTATAAGCATGAGTAGTGACTTGTGATAATATTATTCGCCTCAATATTATTTTAGGTTACTGCAAAAATCTTTATATTGCTATGTGAAATTCTGGTAAGTTATAGCCTGTTCAATGGCACAAGAAATATAAACTTGGGATATTTCTTAGTGGTATTACACATTCACATTCTTACAGATAATTATATGTTTTCTTCTAGCATTTACTGGAATTGGTTGTAATTACTTCAATATTATTACAAGCTATTATATCCTTAGCAAATAAGTCCATCAATTTGCCGGCAGTAGAATCCGGTTGCAACCTTTACGTTAGAGACAACTCATAATTTTATTCTTTCTTTGTTAATGCAATTGGAACTATTGACGGTACACTTGTATTGATTGTTATGAATTAAGAGTCACAATATAAAAATAAAAATGGGTCTACTTATCAAAATATGATAATTTCATCTCATTTGACTGTCAATTTATTTATTGTTGCTTCTAGTTGCAAGTGATCAATCACTGATGGAGAGTATTGTGTCGGTCGGTGGAGGAAAGCACATTTCGTGTCACAAGGATGAAATTACCCTATTAATTCATATTAAGCAAACATCAATAAATTATTAGCTGCTTATCATTACTGCATGTATCATTTAATTGAATAACTTGGAACAATATCTCACGGATACTCAGTAACGTAAGAGCTATGCAATCATCATCATGCCCAATTATGTAATATAGTGAAAATGACATTGCTTAATTGGAAAGAGAAATTTTAATTTTAACTCTCTTGTAATTTTTTTCGTTGAGTGTTCTTGCTGATATTGTCATTGTTTGTGTCACCCTACATAATTTTATTGGTCAGCATGATAGTCATGATATATATTTTAACATGTCATAAACTGAAATACAACACGATAGTGAGTTAGGTGAGGTAGTGATCGAAAGTGAATATCCTAATACGCATGCATCTGTAATGGAGAGAGCTCAAGTTGATGCAAAGTTGATGCAATGCAACATACATTTGCTAGTGATACATTGGAAGCATGTGTAAAATATTTGCGTAATTCATTTGAATACAATTTTATTTTTAATGCACTATTTAATGTAATCTTATTTTGTTTTGCAGGAAATGGTACAAAGGCATCACGCTTGTTGAACATTTGTTTCACACTTTAAAATAACTAGAGAAGCGACCCCTAAAAAAGCCACTTTGTATGTGCTATTGAAGATCGTACAATTTTTTTCTTTTGTGTTTTATATTAGATTAAACATGGATAAGATGCCCTGCACTATATTTCAATTGATAATTTTAGTGTATTTGAAAGGAATTTTTTTGCACCTTATTTGAATAATATTGATTATACTATGTAATATTAATTATTACCAGCTAAATTTATTTGATGACAACAAAGTCATATTCGAAAGTGCAACTTTTTCCTTTGTGCCTTCTGCAAATTCTGGAGCCTAATATAAACTTAAACTATATTTATAGCTTTATTTCTAACTATTTTTCAAAAACCATCGAACTTATTATTCCAAATAAAAAGCCTAATGCTAATTATTCTAGCTTGATTAACCTGATCTCCATATTACAAACATGGTTGTAGAGTCAAATTGAGTCATGCATGGTTGGAAGGTCTTTTATAGTTCATGCTTAATGCATGCCTATACAAAAAGTCCCCCAATATGACTGTTATCATCAGAACAAATAATCTACATTTGGTTTATAGGGTCAAAGTCAACTCCTGAGGCCTTATGTGTAAGAGCTCTGGAATTTTCTTTATGAAGGTAGAATTAATGTGCAATCAAATGGAATCTCCAACACCGGTCCGAGTTTTCTTTAGTTATGGGTTCAAGGTATCCTTGCGTGTGAGCACTAGGAAATAACAGAACTAATTAGCATCCGTTAGTCGTGTCTATAGTAGAGGATGGATGTTCCTTCATCATTTTCCATTTTTATTTCTTCTATTTTATTTGATACACACATTAAATGATGCACATGGAAGAATATTATTATGCTTGAACTTTATGAAGGGAGCTTATATTGACTGCG
This sequence comes from Phalaenopsis aphrodite, assembly GCA_003013225.1. Lineage (NCBI taxonomy): Eukaryota > Viridiplantae > Streptophyta > Magnoliopsida > Asparagales > Orchidaceae > Phalaenopsis > Phalaenopsis aphrodite. The sequence continues at coordinate 9,245,777 of NEWO01000002.1, read as the reverse complement.
TGTCTTTTGTTACCACTAACAAACATGATAGAATGTGATCTACCACTCATTTGTTGCAGAATTTCATAATAAGTAGGGGCATTTACATACATAGCTCACAATTCTTATTTATTTACATATCTCAGACATAAACTTTCATATTTACCCAAATAACACTCGATTCTTTTTAAAGGTTGAACACGCATTTTCATGCATAAGTTTAAAGCAGCAAAGTGTTATGTGTGTAAATATGAAAGTTTAGGTGTGAGATATGTAAACTAATAAGAAATGTGGGCTGCATATGTAAATTTACCTAATAAGTATAATGCGTGTCTTGTTATATGCCATGTTGCTTCGAGACATTGTATTTTCTAGTACATATTGTGACTTTTTTCTTTATTATGATTTACAAGTTTCTTTTATGCTGATTGCTGTCTTCTGATGACTTAATAGTGCATTTCATTGCTTCTATGGCTACAAGAGCGTTATGAGACAATGTACACTCGTCATCCCGGCTTTCAAAAAGGATCGAAACCTCTTCTTGCATTAGACAATCCATTTCCCATGAAACTTCCCGAAAACCTTTTTGGCGAAAAATGGGCTTTTGTCCAGTTGCCTTATTCAGGTGAATGCCCAAAACTTAAGGGACCATTTGAATTCACTTTTGATTTTGATTTTGTTTTGTATATGTTTTTATAAAACATATTTGTTATGCTATAATATATTTAGTTATTTTTAGTTGCTTTGAGAGTATATAAAAACAAGCTAATTTTATCTTTGAATACAAAAAAAAAAGAATAACATGCAAAAAATGTACTAAACATACATGTTTTTAAAATAAAAGTAAAAAACTAGAACACAAAACAAAAAATAAAAGTAACTACGAGAAGCCCTAAATAAATTGTTGGACAGAATTTTACTTCAAAAGCATGATTCTTTTATGTTTTTACTCTACAAACCTTCATTCTATCTTTGCTACGTCGACATGATTTAACCTTTTAAATTATGAATGATGATTATTTTAATTTATATAACTAACCAAATATGTGCTTCGACAATGCAAACGGCCTATTGCTTGTATAGAAAATAAAGTTTTATATCAACAATGCATCAAAAGGAATCAAGAATTGTTTACAGCCAGAATTTTTACAACAGTATGAAGATAATCGATCATATAAACTTTAGAAGAGAATTTTCTACACAGTAATAAGATTCAGGTATAAGGGTTAGAATGAATAGGTAAGGCACCTTTTTGTGTAAGAGGTGAAATTTCCTTGGCAACTTCATTATTAAGCATTAATGTGATAGAGCTTTCCTAAGATGGGTAGCATTCTAAGAAGCTACACCCAAGTGAATAAAACCGTTTGGCTAGCTTGGTATGGGACAAACTAAACAAAAATGGACAATACTTCTTATAGTGTAGGCTTGCTAATTCCAATTTGTTTTAAAGCATAACCTTCTAGTACTGTGTTGGCTCAAAGATGAACCGAGCAAAAGCTAGGGGGCCTAAGGCATCCAAAATCCAAAGGGGTGGTTTGAAGAGGATGGGGAGTGATTACTATGGTAAAAGCTAAAATAGTGGCTATGACAGGAATGATTCCTAGCAACCTTCTTGGATGGTAGGCTTCTAGGAGCAAATGAGGACGGGAATGAAGTAAACCCTATGTCGGAAGACTTAGAAAGGATATTGGCTATACAAGACTGAATATCAAAAGTACATTTTGGTTTTGTAGGTTTATATTTTTTTTTCTTTTGTAGAGAATAACACGGTTAAATGGGCTCATGATGATGGAGCATTCATTGATGGTTGACCTTCTGCAAAGTACCACAAAAAATGCTATAGTCATGAGGCTCAATTTGTATGGGATGGATTGAGCCAAAGTGATAAATACCTCATATATTGTGTATAAATAAATCATATTCATGGATTTTGGAAGAGATGATTTATCCCTTATTTACTAGAATATAGCAAATCAATGCTCATTTAGGGTAATCCAAAATGATCCAAAAGTTGTTGATGTTAAATTTGAGTTATCAAAAAATGACAATAGAAGCTCCATTAAGCGAAAGTATCCATTTTCCTCGAAGCAATCCAATGTTATTAATGGTTTGTGATTCATTCTCTTATAGATTTTGCAAGAACTTCATGATATATAGATCTTCGAGGACAAATTGCCTGCAATCCATACTAAGCCAATTTTGAATGCCCTTCTTAAGTTTTTTAAGTATAGTTTAATTGCTTTGATAAAAATCCAATTTTGATAACCATTTTTTATTTGAAAATTTTACATACATACCACTTAATTCCTATGTATTTACATATCCAACTCCTAATCTATGCATAAAAAGATGTATTTCACTTTTTAAAAGCTAAAATAGTAGTGTTTTTTTTTTTGCGATATGAAAGATTTGGGTGATGTAAATGTAAAAGAAAAAGTTTGGTGTCAGAGGAATTGGGTTTTGAACATGTCTTAGAAACTAGTTAGCTTTGACATCTATTTTAAATGTAATGAGAAGTAATAATTTCAAAATTTTCAGCTGTGAGGGAAGAAATCTCATCGTTAGAGAAAAGAAGAGCATTTGGGGCAACTCTAGATTTGGATCTTATGGGCTTTGACATTGAAGATAAAACATTAGTTCCTGGTGTTGCTGTTGCTTCATCTCGTGCAAAACCACTGGCAGGTATTTTTTGTTTTTTTTAGATTCATTGTTCTGATTGGTGCCATGATCTTCATGAAGCAATTAATAACTGCACATTGGGGTTAATAGATTGACATGAATTAAAATCTTTCATTTGTTAATTACTCTCTTCACTGGTCTGCAAATATAATTGTGAGCAATTCTATAAGCCAATTCAATTCCATTCAAAATTAGCTCAAATCTTGAGTCTAGTCAAGCTTTACTTCAAGCTATTTTGATGCCTTCTTGATTTGAGCTTAAACGATCAGTTCATTTTTTATCAACGAATTCCAAACTCAACTTACAGACAACCAACTATACGCATATTGATGCATAGATTGTGATCCACATGCATATACAAATGAATAAAAGAAGAGGGATATTATATATATATATATATATATATATATATATATATATATATATATATATATATATATATATATATATAATCCTTTGATATTTACTTGAATGACATTTTGGTGTCACAACCACCCAAAAAAAAAAAGAGCATTCACATGCATACACTACAACTCTTATGTATTTAAACATTTAAAACATTTAATTTTTATATTTATAGCACTCAAATCTTTCATATCATATCAAAAATGTCACTATTATTAACTTTTAAAAACTAAAATCATCTTTCATGCATAGGTACGGTATGTAAATACATAGGAATTGTGTGACATGTATGCAAATCTTCCAATAAAAAAAAGGTAATATTAGTCATTTTTTTATGTAATTTAAAGATATGAATCCATACAATAAAATATCAAAGTTTAAATATTTCATACATAAATACATAACTATATGACATGTACATATTACATCGTCACATCTACTTTTGTGTGCCAATCTCGATTGGCTTGATCCAATCTAGATCAAGTGCAATTCACCGCCCGATCTATGTGATGATTTTGATATTTTGTAGCTTGGATGAATGGCTTGGAGGTTGATTCAATGGAGGTAGATACCAGCAGAGCTTGTCTGATCTTATCAGCTGGTGTAGCCACCAGATATATCTATGCTACATACAGCAAAACTTCTGTAACCACTAGAGAAGCCGAAGCTTGGGAAGCAGCTAAGAAAGCCTGCGGAGGCCTCCATTTTCTGGCTGTTCAACACAGTTTAAATTCAGATGATTGTGTTGGCTTTTGGCTCCTCCTGGATTTACCTCCTCCCCCAGTGTAAGTGATTGGGAAATTTACAAACATACCATGCAATTTCTATGTATTTACATATCTTACACCTAAAGTTTGATGTTTAAGCTCATTGCACTTTGGTATCATAAACTTGTGTTGCATAACATGTATTTCATTTCTAAGAAGTTAGTGATACCGGTATTATTGATGGTAATATTAAGGATTTGATTAACTCAAATTAATTATAACTCAAATTAGATATCAAAATGAACACAATCAAACTTCAATCTAATTCACCATTAAAAAACTTTTCTATTAACAATGAGAAAAATAAATCCCGTTAAATCAAAAACCAACCCATAAGATCTACACTACCCACTAGTTTTGGTTCCGATCCACCGCCGGGAACTGATAAGAAGCAATCTCGCCGCCGTTAGCTTCGCCACCTGCTTTTCCGGCAGACTCAAAAAGCCTGATTTCCTTCTGCTGTAACAGCAATAACATCCTCTCATTCTCCAGCCGAAGCCTCTCGTTCCACAACCTCATCTTCTCCATTTCCCTCTCTTTATTGCTGCTAAAACGCAGCCATTTAAATCTCTGTTTCTCCAGCTGCAGCGCCTGCTTCTGATAAGTAACCCGCTTTTCTTCCAGTTCCGCCAGCTTCATTCTCACCCACTCTCTCTGCTGCTGTTCTCCCTGCGCCGACGATGATCCCGACGGCGAACACAGTGATAACGACAATGGAGACATCACTGCCGGAGATAACGCAGCCTTTCTCTTAACCCCCAGGCTCCCATCATCCTCATCCTCGCTTTCCTCTTCGTTGTAGTCATCTTCTTCTTCTTCCTCCTCGTCTTCTTGGCAAAGGTGTCGGCTTTCTTCCTCTACCGTGCCGCCGCCGCCGCCGCCCTTCTTTTGGATCTTGATAGTCGCCGGAGAAAGAGAGGGAGAGTGATCCGGCCGGAGAGCGGCGGAAGCTGAAGGACAGTTGTTATGGTAAGCGCACATCTCACGGAAAAAAAGGTGTTTTGAGCTGAGGAGCTTGCGGGCTTCTTCCCTCGCTTTTTGAGAGAGGTGATCCATGGAGTCGAGGAGGGCGGGGTTTTCTACAACCTTACAACCCGTTCCCTTTCCGAGGAGCTCATTAACCCGCTTGTAACGTTTGTTCAGATCGTTGAATTTATCCTCGCACTGTTGCGGCGAGACGTAGAATCCTTTCTCCATCATTGACCTCGATACGGACTTCCACTTCCCTTTCTTCAGCTGCATTGATGTTGAAGACGGCGACTTTTTCCCCTTCTGGTATTGATCGGAACATTCGACGCCGGCGATATCATCGCCGGCGCTATGGACGACGGATACGAGGAGACGAACCATGCTGTCAGTCCACTTCATTCTCTGCCACGGAGATGGGGACTGCGGCTGCGATACACGTTCGGCGGCGGCGGCAGCGGCGGCGGTTGCGACTTCTCCGAATCCGAGCTCATCTTCAGAGCTATGAGTTTGCTGCTGCTTTCCTTTAACTCCGCCATGGTTGTGGGGTTGCTGCTGGGAAGCGAAAGGCGAGATATTTCGCTGCTGATGAGGATGAGAGAGAGGATTTGGAGGGGGGAGAGCTTGATTTTGGTATTGAAATGCCATTTTTAAGCCGAGCTCTCAACGCTGGATTCTATTAAAGATTCCTGCTTTCTTCCATTAGAGCATAATCAAATCTTCTTTCTGGTATAAGGAGGAGGGAAATGTGATAAATTTCTGTGGTTTCAGTGGCTCCTTTTCTATTGGTTCCGTCAACAATGGAAGCTGTAGGCGGAGTTGCCGCGGTTTGGGGAGAGGA
>NEWO01000002.1:9217549-9239394 GCA_003013225.1 Phalaenopsis aphrodite | reverse complement strand
ATACTAAATGCATAAAATTGGGTGCTCCTTAATAATAATTGTGACTCTAAAATGTTATTTGAGTACATTTTAAACTTTGGATATTAAATACGTAAATACATATTAATCATGTGATATGCATCAATATATGAATAATTATATACTTAATGACATGGATATAAAAACATTAGACACATTAATGACATTGCAGAGAAAAATAACTCTTTAAATCAAATTGTTTTTGGGTCCAAAATGTAAATATAGAAGAATTGTGTTAATGTAAATATCCCAATAAATATGTATAATTTAAATGAGAAACTAGTCTATAATACAAATCTGCTACAATTTACCAAGTATGGAAGACATTTTTTTAGAAGAGAAAAAGTGATAAGCAAAGAACTTTCACAAATACTGTTCTTCATGATAATTTCACAATTAATTTTAATAATGTCAAACAAAAATTTGAAAAAGAAAAATATTCAAAAAATTGCAATGAAATTACAATTCCTTAATTTATTTGTTTGAGAAGAAATCTAAAGATTTTTTTTTTTTTTGATTGATGAGAAACTATTTATTTATGTATTTTTTTAACTTATTAATTTTTATTGCTTTTTTTATTAAAAATGAATAGAGATGTCATGAGAAAGAATTGCATTTGCTCATATCACACAATTCTTGTGTATTTATATATCTAATGCTCAAAACTTAATTTTTAGCTTAGGTGTAGATGTGTAAATACATAAGAATCATGTGGTATGCATGCAAATTTCTCCTAAGAATTAGATTGCCAACAAATATCCAATAAAAAAATTACCATTTGATTCCTTCAAACCAAACATAAATAACATATATTTACATATTGCAATTTTTCATGTTAAATAAAATATTAAAACAAAGCGCAGACCAAACCATAATCCCATTCATTAAAAAGGCATTAATGAAGACTGAAGCTTGCTGTATCAGTGGTCTCTAGTCTGAGCTGATTGCCACTCCTGCTGCTGTTGTTGGAACCTTGGAAAAAGTAGATCATGGATCTGTTTCTCAGCACTAAACTCTGATGTTGCCTGATAATTAAACAGAAAAGTAAGATAATCAAATAAATTCCAAGAAAATTAAAAAAAAAATGACTTATTTTCTATAAATTAAATATCTAAGATCTATGGCTTTCTTTGCTAACCATATGCAGCAAATTTATGCTTAAAAGCATATTGCAAGATAAAATCAGAAGCACAAAGTGATTGTACTCATTTACAAAAGCACTCTGGAATGTTTTCTTCTTTAAATCCGTCACGAACACATTTTTCAGACCTATACAAAGTACTAAAAGAAATTTAAACTTAATACATATATGATTGATTTTCCTTCTGACATTAACATTAGTTGTGTTTCCTATGTTGATTGAATGTGTTACACCACCTAAAGCCAAATTTGGTCTTTTGTGCGTCTAAGAATAATTAAGTCTTTTTTTATTTATTATTATTGTTTACTATAAATAGGACTAATATGTTTATGGTTAAGGTTATGCATCAGATTATGGTTGTGAGTCTTAGGATTAGGTTTTGAGACAGATTTCTTACCTCTCTAATTGTAGAATTTAGGAGAGATCGCCTACCTCTCAAATTATAGATGTTTATCCTTTATGTGTTGTGTTGTTTTGTGTTATTAAAAAAATAAATTTATTTTGTCATAATTTTTGTGCGGAAATCTGCAAATAATGTATCAAGTGATATCAGAGTGTCGACTTGAGAATCAAATGGATCGGTCCTTTGACCTAACTGGAGAGTCGGAGAAGACTGGCAATTCAACTTGCAATCTAGGGGAAGCAACAACCGGATCGCGACATAAGATTGCGAGGCATAGGGAAGGTTGACAGGATCACGGCACATAAGAACCACCTTCATGACCTACTCTAAAGAGTGTATAGAGAGGCAACGACGGATCCATGCAATATAGCGTGAGAGCTAAGAGCAACCACGAGATCACAACATGCCTTGATACAATCCAGATAAGAGCTAGCTGGAAAGACAAGATCAAGACCCTACGGTCGTGATTTAAGCTAGCTGCGAAGCAAAAATTAGATTTCAGATTATAAGGCTCTGCATTCATGATCAAAAAAATTATTTGAGAGTTAAAAAAAGTAGATGATTTGAGAAGAAATTGGAGGAATAGATGAGCCAAACTAAATTCAGAATAAAGAAGAGGTTCTCCGCCATAGAAGGAAAGTTTTTATCTATATACCATAGGTTTTCATCCATGAAAAACCGGATTTGAGCACCTTGAGAAGATGAGGAAACTTATCGAGATGCAATCCAAGACCCTGCCCATAGTTCAGTTTGAAAACCCTAACGAAAGATTGATCCGAGAATCGAAAGGAAAAGAGTTCGAATAAGAGAAGCATGCGGAAAGCATTTCACATCAAGAGCCATCTCCTAGGGCTCTGATTGGGGGTGGATTAGAGATTTCCGATGGAAACGATTGGGCCAAAATATAAAGAAGAGGTTATGCAAGGGGGTACAAAGGAGCACGAAGAAAAAATGAGAGGAACAGGGATGGGAGATGGCAATGATCAAAGGAGGGATTTTTACTCTTGAAGCATAGAGGAAACTGCATAGAGGAAGCTTGGTGAAGACGCTAGGGTTAGGAAGTTGAAGATGTCGATCTTCAAGGGGGAAGACACACATGGGTGGATGTACTGAGTGGAGAGAAATTTTGTGGCCAATAAGCTAAATGGGGAAGAGAAGCTCGTGGCGACAAAGTTATGTTTGGAGGGGCAAGCCCTAGCATGGTTTTAGTGAAGGAAAACTAGATATCCGGTCCGCTTGTTGGAAAAATTTAAGGATTGCTTGTCGGAACATTTCTAAGCCATTCAAGAATAAGACCTACGCGAGTAATTTTTTGCATTGACTCAGAAAGGGATAATCAAAAAAATATAGAGAAAGTCGAACTTTTATCGGGACAACAAAGAGGAATTTCTGAAGCTATATTGGAGGAGAATTTAGATGACATACATGCAACACGGGCCGCTGAGACCACGGGGCTAGAGAGAAACTGTGGAATTAGCGCGGTTGGTTGAAGATCATAATACACTGGAATAGGCTAATATGAGCAGCACAAGTGGAGCAACATACTAAACTACAACCACGATGATACCAAAAGTTCAAATAGTTGAAATTTAGAGGAAGGCTTCACAAGACAAGAATCATGGGTGACGACTGAGAGCGGCACTCAAGCCCTTACAGAAACAGAAATGTAAGAGAAGCGAGCCAAGGGATTGTGTTTTCAGTGCGATGAGAAGTTTGCCCCAGTATACGTTACAAGGATCGAACATTACAGTTTCTTATAAAATGTGACTAGGAGACAAATGATGAAGAAACAAAGACAATTATGTGGAGGAGAAACACCTCACTTTTTCCCACCTTGAGGACAATGCGTCTTTTGGGAGGGGAGTATCATCATGTTGATGCCCAACCAAAGGGAAACTTTGTCTTTTATGCACCTAAGAGCAATTTAGTTTTTTGTCATTCATTGTTGCTTAGTATAAATAGGGCTTATATATTTAGGGTCAAGATTATATATGAGAATAGGGTTAGGATTGGGAAGAGATTTCCTACCTCTTAAATTATAGAGGGTGTTTATCCTTTATATTGTATGTTGTTTTGTGCTATTGAAGAAAAAAACTTATTTTGCCCTAATTTTTGTGTGGAACTCTATCAAGCAACGTATAAAAATGTTATCATTTCAAGCCGCTCTAAGCTTATTGCACTTACTCATCTTTCCAGTAGTGAAGCAAGTTTCCCTTTTAAGTTATGTGCTTAATTCTTTGGTTGTCTTGGGCAAATTCCAATTTAGGTGATTTTGAACCGATTCTAACAAATGTTATAGCTTTCAAACTATTTGCACGATAGAGTTAATTGTACAATTAGTTCTATCATTATCTCAGTCATAATTCTTGGATCTTAAGGCAAAATAGATTGTAAAGCATCAACTTAAAAAGATGACAAGAATCAAAAGATTTAAGTTGAGCTCGCGAGGAGGAATAAGAGCCAAATTAAATAAGAGTAGGATACCATTTAGCAATAATTGTGCCATTTGTGCTTAATTTATATCCAATATGCGTTTGTAAAATCTCAAAGCGTCATAAACATGCCAAATATTTTTTTAGAAAAAAAAAAAAGTAAAATACAAAAACCACATGCAAACCATCATGGAAAATTATTTTAATGTTTAAGAATTTAGAACAACCCTCTAGAAATGTATGTACTTAAATTTTTAAGACCATATCACAATTGTTTGTATTTGTTATATAAATCCTGATTCTTCATCCGTCCCTGCTAGTTTTGCACGAGGAATTCAACCAATTTTGAGTAACTATTTTTGCACAACTTCAATTCAACTATCCTTTGGCATCAACTATATATAGCCATTACTAGTTCATTTTTATCTTATGTTATACATGCCCAAAACACTTAAATTTACTTTCCATTGTCTTTTCTTCAATCATTGATACCCCCCTTGTCTCTTAAACATCATAATTTATCAATTTAACCGCATAAATTTTACCACGTATGCATGTGGTTCTCATTTTTACCATGCTCGCCTTTAATTATGCTTAATATTTCTAGATCATACGAAACCATAATTAGAAACTAAAATATTTACCCTGTAGAAATTGAGCCTTAAGTACAAATAGCTCATCTACAATTGGAATATACATAATTTATCCTCTTTTTTCGGTTTAACCACAAACCTAAAACTGAACGTTATGTACAGATAGCTCATCTACCAATTCAGTGCATTCTACACAATATTCTTTAATGAAAGAAATCATGTTTTTAGGAAGCTAAACTAGAAAACAAAAGGAAAAGTATGCTCCCAATAATTCAATAACAAAATATTATCAAGCTCATAATAATATTTAAAATTCAATTTAAAAAAAAAAAAAAACTACTACAAACCCGGGCTTTAAAGGCAAATCTTAACGTTTGAATTTGTGTTCCCGAGCAAACTCTCAAGTCAAAGCCGAGACTATCCAATCCGATAATGAAGGCTTCCTGCAGTATAATGTAGAATGCAGGTATAAATATAGAAAAAACGCTATTATTTCCTACAGAAAAAGAATTAAAGCCAAATTTGTGTTCTGCGCACAAACAGAGAAAATTCTTCAAATTCAAAGGTTTTGACAAAAAAAAAGGAAGCTTGAAGGGGATTCACCAAGAACGAACAATTCATGAACTGATGACATACAAAAGTAGTGGTGGAGCTTAATTCTTAGCTTGATAGGGTAAGGTAAACTTTCATCACGAAAATCTATCGTACGGTTAAAAAGAAGGAAGATTTATATACAACCACTCAATTCCTCTGTATATACATTTCTAAAATCTAAACTTTAATTTTTTATACATAAGCTACCTTACCTATGCATAAAAAGGTAAATTTACTTTCTAAAAGTTATAATAGTTGTATTTGCACTTTTTATGTGATGTAAAACGTTTGGGTTGTAGAAATGAAAAAAGCAAGCTTTAGAAGTTAGATATGTAAATACATAGGAAATGGGTTGTATGTATTTAAATGCCCCAAAAAAGAAACGAGACTTGGTGAAGCTCATAGAATTCATTTTATTTCATAGCTGTAAAAGGACACATCAATATTGAGCCTAAGCATTAACTTCGGTAAACTTCACATGCTCCAAGTTATAATGGTGTTCCAAAGTACATGACCATAGACTTTAATTCTTCAAATGCACTAGTCATAAAATTTGAAGGGTTTTTTAGCTAATATAATAAACATTCAAATTTGAAAAAAAAATTATTAAATAAATTGCACCATGATAGTGCTCCGAGTTACCTCACCATTGGACTTGAATTCATCAAATTATAAGGTTATTTAATTTGAAGCTTTTAATAGCTATTCTAATGAACATTTAAATTTTAAAAAATAAAATAAAATTTTTATTATCATAAATTGAACCATGGCAGCCTAATGTTGTAATTGAGAAGCAAATAATTTTCAAAATTTTACAACAATTTATAATTTATTTTTCAAAAGGAATTGAAAACTCACATTGTTCATCTAATCAATATAGTAATACATATCGATTATAAGTGGATTATCCAGGGATACTCTAGCAAAATCTATAAAACTCAAGTTGGTAGAATTTTGAATGTTCAAATGACATTTTGAATTGTCTGGAAGATCTAGAAATGTGTAGCATGAATACTATTAAAATGATCTAATATTTATGAACTCAGGGATCAATATGTATAATGACTAATAGAAATTTGCCAGATATTCGATCCCATATTATGATCGTCAAAAAATCATTTAGCAATGCTAACACTCAGCTCTAAACACAAATTTGCACTCTTTTCACAAGAATTCATAGTCCTTTGAGCCAATAATTTACCTCTTATCATAATTTAGAGAGATTCAAGTCCAAACTTCTAAAGATTAATTTGTACTCGTTTACTTATTCTATGCTATTTTACTTTTATATTAAGAAATACTTCTGCATCAAGGTATCTTGGTTGAATTACTTCGAAAAATTTAAAATCTTTGGATTACTTGTTCAAACAAACCCACGTCAACCTCATTCCACTCCCACACCCACCAGATCCCGACCTCGATTTTGTCCATAAACCATTCAATTAGTATTAGAGTCGAGGTCCATGGTATAAATCATATAAAGATTCATTCTTTATGATTATGATCCATTCATGAGTTAATCTAGGCATTTCAAAACGTACCATCATGAAACTTTTTTCGAGAAGAATATGTTTGTCTTCAATTTTGCCTGAATGTCATCAGATTTGCTCAAGTTTTCTTATTTTCGTTTTAGATATGTCAACAGACAATCATATTCATTCAAATGAGTATTAACTTATAAGCACTGACTACAAGATGATCATTAATACAGAAGAATCAATCATTCACTTAGATCGCTCTTAGTAGTGTAGTGTCTATCAATGAAAACATTATTTGATTCAAGCTCGTGTAATTCTGGCCATGTTTGATCGAAGGAACTATAAAAAGAATAATCACGATAAAAAATGAAGAGTTGGCATTGATCTTTTATGGAGCCTCTCTAGTTTACCAAAAGAACTCTTATATTCATCCCATTGTAATTCTTTTTTCAGAAACTAACAAGAGAGAATCCAGCAATCTTCCATGATGGATGTAGGTCATTACACCAAACACCTAAGATCCTGTGTGCTAATGTATTCATATTTTTATCTCATTTATTTATTTTATCGTTCACTCATTCATAGTCATATTTCCGACATATAAGCCAATGATCCCAGCCCTCAAAAAACCATAATGGATTAGCATATTAAGTATTGGATTGATTAACCATTGACTCTATTTATCAATTAAAAGTTCCCTAGCTTCTGCTGGCCCTTGCCGAGTGGTAAAAAATTAAAGGGGTTTTTACATACATACCACTCAATTCTTACGTATTTACATATCCAACACCTAAACTAGTTACATTTATGCCACCTAAACCTTAATAAGACATCAAAAATTCAAAAGCAATTCAAATGAATTTTGAGCTAGACACTATCACTAGAAGTTTGACACTATCACTTTGACACAAATTGATCTAATTTGATTGGATTCAACGAAAAAAAAAAAAAGTATGAGTTTCTAAATTAAAATGCATAGGAGTGATTCATTATATTTTAAATGGGCTGAAATAGGCTAAGCAAAGCTCATCATAAATCTGTGCAGGTCTAGATACATAACAACTTTAAGGATCTTAAATAAAAGAAAGCTTAAATGCACTTAAATAACTCATTTGACACCCCTAAAAATGGATTGTATCCAATATTAAATGAGAAATTGTTATAATCAGAAGACTGACCGTATTCAATGGGATAGTCCACAACAAAAAAGGTAACGTCACAAAAGAGAAATGGACAAATTCTCATAAAAATCCTTCAATATCCAGAAACCTAAAATTATGAAAAAACAAGTTTTCACTTTATAGCCCAAGAAGTATTAGAATTCTCATAAGACAAGTTAAATAATCTCAATTTTAACTTGTAAAGGATTTAAAAATTGCAATTAGAAACTTCAATGATGTGTTTTAAAAGATGACAAAGAAGCAAATCAATTTTAAAAAGGAAATGAATCGTGTACTTCTGATTAATTTGAAAATTGAAAATGAGAAGCTCGAGCATAAGAAGGAAGTTAAAATCGAAAAAGCAGTGCATGTTCCATGCTTGAAAAGTAGCTATCTTTATAAAATGTGAAGGCTGTAATGTTGAAGCCTTATGCATATAAATAATGCAAATTAGATAAGTATATTAAGTCTGCTGTTGAAACAGATTTTCATTATGGCCCCATGCATTAGTAAGCCTACAGTATATATCAAAAGCTGCAAGTACCACCATCACCTGAACTTGTATACCCTTGTGTCTCAAACAAAGTGCCTTGAGAGCTTGTGTTGTCTTATCTCCGCCAGCTTTTAAACGAGAAAGTATATTCGCCGCAGAATGAGCAATAACATCTGGACGAGCTAGATGAAAATCTTCAACTTTTACTGTGGACTGAGATGATTAAAAAAAAAGAATGATTACTGCAAAATATAGTTTGTATTAACACGTGCGAGCAAAATTAGGAGCACATATATCTGATAGAAATAAAAGCAGACAATGTGATGCATCACTTGAATTTTAAAGTATTAAAAATAGCCTGATTTTCATGTATTTGTTATGAAGCGTTTAAAGTAATTTGCACAAGGAAAATCATTTCAGTTGTACTTTAAACAGTGAACAATTCAATTTTACAATAACAATTGATAATATTTCATACGTATAGATAATCAACAAATATAAACAACTAAAATCTATTTTCAGAAAAGAGCAAACTATATGCTAAGGGTGGTATCCAACTCCACAATAGCTTGTATCACATCTCAGTCAATGGATATCCAATAACATATTTTTCATAACTTGAAAAACTAATAGACCCTCACTGATAAAGGCAAAATTTTGAAGAGCGTGGCAATTTTTAATTTATCAATATGGGCATGGTTAAAAAAAAAAAGGCAAAAACACATATTATGCAGGTGTTTTCTTCCTCTATTCATGAAAATGCCAAGGCGATGGGCATTTTCAGGCTAATTTTTTAAACTTTCGAGATAATTTTTATGATAATATAACATAATTATTAAAATATGATTATACTATAAAATCTAATTTATAAAAGCTATAGAGTTGTTAACCGTATTTGAAAGTCAAATATTAATTTGCATAATTTTATAAAACTACCTTATAGAATCTTTAAAGAAACTATATAAGATTTTTAGAGCAACTCTAAAAGCATTGTAAATATTATTTTGAAGTGTTGTATAGCTTTAGATAGCTTTTAATAGATGCTTAACAAGATAGTTGAAGCTTTTAATTGCTTTTTAAAATGTTGTACAGCTTTTGACAGCTTTATGTGAATCAAATGTCATCATTTCATCATTTCCTTGACTTCCTGAATCAAATTGAATAGTTTGATTGTTAGCAACACCTAAATGTTCACTTTTATTTGGTTATATATGTCATATGGCTAAATTGTGTTCAACACCAGTAAATGTATTTGACTATATATGTCTTAATGGCCTAATTTGATTATTTTCGTAGTAGATGGTACTTCTTGAAATCTAAAAGAAAGATCATTTGAACCTCCTTTAAAAATTAGTACATCTCGATATCAATTCTCAACATCCATATTGTAGAAGAATTCTTGTGAAGGGTTTTGCTTGGAGAGATGAAGATGGAAATATTATTTTTTTTTCCCAAGGGTAGGGCAATGTTAATAACTGACAAATACAAACTCATGTGGCCATTTAAAAAACTAGTTGAGATAGAAATTGCCGTTGAGGATATGAATTTATGAAATAAAATTAGGTACAAATGGGTAGGCAATGTGGAGTTAAAGCAATAGTAAGAGGCATCTATTACATTTGGTATTCATTAGAGACTACCCAAAACTCAGAGAAACTAGCTTGCGAGATCACACGATGTTATATACATCGTTGGAAGTAAGTTGCTATTGTCATTGCATGTAGAAGCCTTACTCACAAATAAAGATTCAGGTGATGAATTTATTATTGGATTGGGTATGATGATGGTACATAAGAAGATCATGGAAATAACTCATTATTTAATTAGCTTATATAATATATAAATGAGGTCAGGCAAATCAGTGAAGTAGCATTCAAACATAGATGGTTAGACTTGAACTGCAATAGAATTCAATATCAAAAATAGAAAAAAAAAAAAAGGAGAGAATAAATTCAAATGGGACTTATATTCTTGGTTGACGACTTCCGAATTGTAAGTGAAAGGAAATCTTGATGGAAGAGAACTAGGAAAAAATCAACGGGCATTATAAACCAGGTTGCAGCATAAATCAAATTTTAACAAATGTGTATATTTTTTATTTAGCAATAGAAGCACAGTTAAAAAACATTTAAAAAGCAAAAATGACTTGATTTTAAATGGTTTTAACTGTATAATGAAAACACAACACTAGCATTTTCACAAAAAAACATCCATGCATAAGCATTTTCATCACTAAGCTTTTAGTTGTTGGTCATTACAGGTAATCAAATACTTTGTATGCCCATTAGAATACATAGGGAATATTATTCAAGAGCATCTAATGCTATTTCTTTTGCTATAAATATCAGGCTTCTCCCTTGCATTCACCTCACTCCAATTCTCTTCTTCAACTAATATACATTTTTTTGGAGGCATCCATAGTTAGCACTTATAAAAGGTTAGTTTACAAAATTTATTTTATTAGTATACTAAATTTTTATATTCCATACATATGTTAATTTTTTTGTCAATAGTCTTTAATTAATTGTACTATTATAAAAACATTGTAATCAACTAAATATGCTAATTTATATCAAGAGATTCAAAATTAAATTAAAAATTAATTGTTCAATAATTTTGAAGTTTATTTATTTTTTTAAAAAAGCATTACCTTTGTTTATTTTATCAACAAATTTTTATCTTTTTTAATAGTTCCTGGGTAAAATTATATATATGTATGTATGTGTGCTTGTGTGTGTCCATACATACATACATGCGTGCATACAAAAAAATAATTTATTGAAAAAATAAAATAATAACTCTTCTGAGCAGATACAAGAATAAAAATAATAACCTAAACTAACAATTGAAAAACAGTTTCTCATTTAAAATTTTATGGACTAAAAACAATTAACATAGGCATGAAAACATAAAAAATAATTATTATACCGGTAAATTAACAATTAACATAAAGAATGTCGTTTGCTGGAAAATTGGAATATTGCATTTGGAAGACGGTCATTTTGACAGAATACAGAGTAATTTTCAAAGGATTTTAAACTCAGCTTCTAGTTCATTTGAATTTCAAACTTGCACAAATTATGTTGAGTTCCGAATACACTGCAAACTATCACTATTGTCGCCAAACCGCCGTTGCTGGCCACTACCCACAAGGGTCTGCCCTCCACATCTTGCGCTGACATAAGTTGCTAGCCATTATCGTTGCCGCCGCAGTCGTTGCCTCCATCCGTCCAATTTTATATTGATTTAATTTCCACTTAAATCAAGTGCAAGAAAATAAATCCCTATAAACTGAGAAGTGTGAGATTGGAGAAGTATTCAGATATACAGATGAGAACAACAATGAGACAACTGCAGAAATTGTGGGTTTTGGTGCCTTTAATGCTTCAATGGTGAAGAATATCAACAATCTTATTTTGCATTTTGAGACCCTGAGTACCCAATCTTTTTATAGAAAAAAGAAAAAATGAGAAGAAAAAAATGTAAATCCACTTGAGTTCTCCATTCCTATACCTACAGACGATAATAAATATATATATACACAACAAAATCATATATTCCTTGGACTGTAACCTTTTCAAGTTCAAGTTAAAATATTTTTGAAAGATAAAGCTATAAGCATATGCCGATTTCACAGTCTATTAATTTACATTTAGCGCCCTCAGAAAAAAAGAAGAATATCAAATTCAACCAAGCTTACCTGATTACCGCATGCCGAAACAAGCTGAATGTTTATTATTTCAAGCTTGAAGAATGTCGTTTCGCTGTGTTGGTTCTCACCATTAGTCATCTCCCCTACAAAAATACAACATTATGAGATGAATTATCAACCAAATAAGCATGCCCCAGCATCCACCACAAAAAAAAAAAAAAAAAAAAAACAGAGATGAACCTTCTGCATTGACTTTGACATGTTTTTGAAGATTTTGTCCTCCGCTACTTCCCGAGTCACTGATAAGTGGACGTCTTATAGTTAATTTATGCTCTTCAACAAAAGCTGGTCTCAATAAACCTTGGATTATGACACTAGCAGAAGGCTGATCCATCCAATCTAAACTACTATTTGAGACAGCCTAGAAAAAGATGAGTAATGTCAAGCAAAGCAGTAGGAAAAAGCATGAATTTTTTAGAAATTTTGGCGGGCATCAATTATCCGATGATAAATCAAAGTTAATACCAACAGATTATAAAACTATATATTTTATAGAATAAGATACCTCAGCAATCTTTTGAGCAAAATAAACTGGGTGAGTTGCTTGCATCGTCTCCGCATGTGACCAATCATTTGACATTTCGGAGGTTATGTCAACATCATCATCATCATCATCATCAACTTCTTCTTCTTCTTCTTCTTCAAAAATGACTAAATCATCCTATAGTACAGGAAAGAGAAAAAAGAAAAGCATAATCAAAACAGCAGCTATGTTCATTATTTCACCAAGTCAAAAGAAAAAAGGGGCATGTATACATACCATACAATTCTAATGTATTTACATATTTAACACTAAAACATTCAAATATACATGTATACCACTCAAATATTTATCATCGCATAAAAAATACAACTACCACTACCTTTTTTTAAGTAAAATACACCAGTTCATGCATGACTTATGATACCAGGGTGTTACGAGTGTAAATAATTTTGGGTGTTACATATGTAAATATATAAGAATTGCATGGCATGTACGTAAATTTCCTGGAAAAAAAAACATGGTTTATACCTCTTCAGAATCATAATCAAGTTCAAAATCCTCACTAACTACTTCCCCGAGACCCAAATTGAATACAGAAGATCCGGGCGCTTCTATCTCTTTAAGTATATCCACATTATCCAGACCAATTATAACTTGCTGCAATGAACATAACATATTAATCCATGCATGGAAATGATTTAGAAAGTCTAGAAAATTAAATGCAATACCGCCAAAGCATCATCCGCATCATCTGAAACGAAGTTTTTCAAAATATCATCATCATCAGTGGCTTCAAAGTATATATCTGACCAGATATCCAAGTATTAACCTCACAAGAAGAAGATGAGATAATTTTACCAAATAAAATATGTAGAGCACTTATTATTCATCGAGTGTCCCATTCTCTAAATTTACCTCCATGCTCATCAGTTAAGTAGGAGATGTCAGGCAATATTACATTCTGTTGGACTTCACCAATGTCTTCTGTAAGCAAAAGTGCCCCTTTGATATTCACCTAAGCAGGAGAGTGTCATGCTGGTAAGTAGGAAACAGTATAGGAAGATTTACAAACATACCACTTAATTCCTATGTATTTAAATATCTAACATCCAAACTATAATTTTTACATATATATGCCACCTTACCTATGCATGAAAAGGTGTATTCAACATTTTAAAAGTTAAAATAGAGAGCTTTTTTATGTGACATGAAATATTTTAATGAAAAAAATAAAGTGTTGGAGTTAGATATGTAAATGCACCATATAAACAACAGAAGTGTAATTGGTCACACAAAATGATCAATAACCTACACCTTTTGCAAGCATAATTACTGATAAAATACCAAAAAAAGTACCATCACTGATTCCAAAATTAGAACTACTATAAACCAGTTGCAGCTCATCAATCAAGTTCTCGCGTTCAATTTATCACATCTCTCACAAAAATTTTCATTTTAAATTCACCTTTGACACTAAATAAAATTGCAGCATCTATATGCTCTGGAAAAGCTGGCACTCGGTAACATAGTTTTAATTTAACAGCGAAGAAGAAGGAATGTTGGATACCTCGATCAGTGTTCTCGCTGTCTCAGCATCAGTGAGACGTGCATACCGGCCATCTTCAATGGGCAATGGCTCTCTGATCTCCTCAGCAGGGTGGTAGTTTTGTATCCAGCTGCTCTTTGGAGGATCGGGTAGTGATTCCGAATGCCCCGGTGGAGCACAAGCGAAAATTCTTCTACCACGGGATTTACTCGCAGGCATGGTCGAACAGCAACCCATGTCCACGCGCCCGTCCCTAAAAGACAGGCGTTTCGCTAAGCGGGAAAGAAGCACAAATATAAAGCAAGAACGACAAGGAAATACCAGAGACCACCGGGAAACTTGCTGCTGCCGCGCAAGCTGGAAGCTGCGCCATTAGAGAGCGAAAAGCGGCAACCTGTGAAATAGAAAAGAAGCTATGAAATAAATGATGGCTCGGGATTCGATGGTGAAGAAGAAGATTCTAGGGAATGGAGACGAACGGCTCGCATGGAAGCCTATCCCCAGTGCGGAGTCCATTGCCATCGGGATCCACTTCACAGTGCTTTGATGGATCCGCCGCGAGCGTGAGAAGTTTCGAGGATAGGGCTCAGTTTTCTCTTATCAGTCCCATTTCATGTATAATTTTCAAATCAGCCCTCAGCAAAATAATTTTCCAAGTTAGGGCGTGTTCGAAGCCGCATTTTTTGCGCGGTGCGGCCTGAAAAGTCCAAGCAGACTGTTTGTTTTTTGCATACAGGAGGTGCTTCTAAAACATTCGCTTAAAACGTGATTGCGAGTTCGGCCCCGCGACCTACATTTCTCTTTTCTCGTCACGAACATATTTACCCTGCAACCTCTCTTCTCGCTTTACCTCCGCCTCTCTCGAAACCACTCCTTCTGTGATTCTTCTTCTGCCCTAGGTATCCATCTCGCATGGATCTGTGGCTTTGGCGGCTAGGTTGGCTATTTTCAGTTGGTCGTTATTTGAGTGATCCTTACATTCTTCTCCCTCTCTCGTTCTTTCTTTCCGGTCCAATTTTGGTGGTTTGAGCACTTTGTGCTCAGTATGATGGAGGTAGTCCTTTGGTTTGGTAGATCATTTCTGTTGGTGGTTATTTCAATTTGTGGTTATTTTGTTGATGTATGTATTCTCTCACCCCCTCTCAATTTTCTTTTTTGGCTCAGTTTGATGGTTGTGCGGGGTTCACTCTTCTTCCAGTCTTCTATGTTCTTCACCTCTTTTCTCTTCCCTTTGTGTGTATGTGTGCATTATGCTGGTTGGTTTCATCCTGTAACTAGGTTTTGGTGGTTTTTTGTTTGCACATTTTTTATGGCTTTTGATTTAATATGCTAAGTTATGTGATTTTGATGCTTCATATTGCATCCAAACGGGTTTTGGTTTATGTCTTCGATGCAATGTTGCTTGGATTAGTGTTTATCATGATCTTGGGGTTTTTTGTGCTTTGCCTTGTTAGTTGTAGAGGTTTCAGTTTATCTCCATATGTGGTCTGTTAGATTTCTTTAGGTGCATATGCTGTGGAGGTTGTGTGTTATGAAAGTATTGGTGGTTGTGTGTGAAGGTGATGGTGTGTGGTTGATTGACAACTCATCTCTTTGTCGGTTTTTCTAGCACAATACAAGAAGAGAAGGTTAGAATTTATTGTATTTTGCTAGGCTAAGATCCCATGAAGTATGCCAATATAATGCATGAAAACTTTGTATCAAAGAGCTTTTGAAATTTTTTTTTATATACTATATTAAATTTAAAAAATATAGCTAATATTAACCACAATTCAGGAATATATGAGTATGAACAGGCTTTTATTTCAAGTGTGATAACCGTTCCTCCTGGCATGCTTTTCGCTCTTATAGTCAACTTCTCATCAGGTGATTATCCTCTTTTGATGTTTATCACTTGAGTGTTGGGTTGCCAATTTCTTGTAAACTTTTCATAAATCTCATGAATTCAGCTTGAAATTCATTTAAATGACAACCATTATTATTCTTTTGAGGATTTGCTAAGAAATAATACCTAGTATATGATCTTATCTGGTGTTTTATGGCATTCGTTTTAAGTGGATTTAAAAATTGTTTGGTATTAAGAGAGTTATGGGAAGCATTATTTCCTTATATTCATTTTCGTGGCATGTTGGGTGGTTGTGTGGTGTGGAGTTGGTGGTGTGTGGATGTGTTGGCGTGGTGTGGAGAGGTGTTGTGTTTGTGGAAGTGTTGGTGGTGGACCGTTGGTGTGTGGAGGTGTGTAAGTGTTGGTGTGTGGTTGTGTGTTGTGTTTGTGTGTTGGTGTAGAGGTGTTGGTGGTGGTGTGTGGAGGTGTGGAAGTGTTGATGCGTGGTTATATTTGTGGAGGTGGAGGTGGTGGTGCATGGAGGTGTGGAAGTGTTGGTGTGTGGTTGTGTTTGTAGAAGTGTTGGTGGTGGTTTGCTGAGATGTCTAAGTGTTGGTGTGTGGTTGTATGTGGTTGTGTGTTGTGTGGAGGTGTTTGTGTAGAATTGTTTGTGGTGGTGTGTGGTTATGTTTGTGGAGATGTTGGCAGTGGTGTGTGGTGTAGAAGTGTTGGTCAGTGGTTGTGTTTGTAGAAGTGTTGGTGGTGGTGTGTGGAGGTGTAAAAATGTTTGTGAGTGGTTGTGTATGGTTGTAAACTGTGCGAAAGTGTGGATGTGTTGGTGTGTGTTTATGATTTCTGCTAGTTACTTCTTCCGTCAAATACTTATGTTTAATTTTTTCTATGCTAGTAACGTAATAGTTAAGACAAAAGAAGTTGGCTCATCGGTTATGTGGGATAAGAAAGTCAAACTCATATTTTGCTACCTTTGTCTTAAGGTGGTCGACTGAAAAATAGGTCCGCCGTCTATTTTAACAATGAATGATGTCAAATATTATGAAAATGTTTAGGAAACGACAAGAAGGGAATACGATAGAATACAACGGAAAAACAAGTGAGATCAGAGGAAAAATAATTGGAAATTGTGGAAGGAATTAAAACGAGGATCTACGGGCTTGGGTTAGGATCCAATCAAACTGACTATTAATGCTTCAGAAGAATGGTGGGCTAAGAGAAGGGTGGGCTTGTACAATTAGTCCTTCAAAATTTACTCTGGATGTTTTCATCACAAATAAAAATCTAAAAATAATTATGGAAATGATGCAAGTGTTCAAATCGTGTCCAAGAAAACTATTGAATACATGAGTTAAATAAATTATGATTTGCACATTTTTCCTTCAAATTCTAATACGCAAAACCTTTAAATTTGATTTTATTCTACCACAACTTATGAAGAGTGGAGCAAATTTTTAAAATCTTCTTCGTGAATGTTTTTCTTGTAATGAGTTAATGTAAGATCTTCTTTGTAAAATTGTGTTTTAATGATGTTGGAATTAAACGATCATTGGCTCATTGAATTTATCTTCTCTTGATGCCTTGATTTGAATATATGCATGTCATATTTGAAATATGTTCAATCTTTTAGTTGTACCCTAAAAGTTTTCAGAAGTAGTTCCCTGGCATGATTTGACTCGGATTGGACCAATTTTGGTACCGTTGGGTCCGTCTCATCGAGCTGACCAAGTTGATTGTAAGTTTGTTGAGTAGACTTTTTCACGATTTTTTTTATCAAAGTTTGAATATTATCTGCTAAAAAAATTGTCCGAAGATCGACATCATATCTCGAGAATTGTGCCAGATGATTGAAACTTGTGATGTCATATCATACATCTTTTCTTAGTAAAGTGACTAGAGTCCATCAATAATTGGCACAATTAATTGCCTTGTAGCCCCACGAGAGAAAAATAAAAGGGTGGCAACATGGATCACACAACATCGTTGTGCACAGGAAGCCACTCTTCTCCCTGCTGGAGTCTGACATCTAGTATGAGAAGTATCATTAGCCTACTTCTCATGCGTACATAATACATATCCTAATGATTTTGAAAGTTAGTATTGAAGATGAATATCTCATGTCAAATTCAAGTTCTTACTTTTAACTTTAAAAAGGGAAATTTAAATACCTAGCTCACAATTCATATGCATTAACATATTCCAAGCTCAAATTTTTATATTTATATACGTAACATTATGTTGCATTATTTTTCGCATAAAAAATGTATTCCATTTTTTTTAAAATATTTAATAGAGTCATTTTTTATGTAATATTAATACTTCGAGTGCTACATATACGCAGGGCGTAAATATGAAAATTTATGCGTGAAATACGTAAATACATATGTATTGTGT
Source organism: Phalaenopsis aphrodite (assembly GCA_003013225.1). Lineage (NCBI taxonomy): Eukaryota > Viridiplantae > Streptophyta > Magnoliopsida > Asparagales > Orchidaceae > Phalaenopsis > Phalaenopsis aphrodite. The sequence continues at coordinate 9,221,109 of NEWO01000002.1, read as the reverse complement.
GCTCTTTAATAAAACAAATTTATTAACTTTCCTAAAGCTTAGAATATGGTAACATATATTTTATAGCCTCACAATTACTTGACATTGAGGGCAATACATAATTAACTAATTAACATTTATATTTATTTAATATTAAAATAATTTGAATGACAATAAAGGGCATTATTATCAAATTTTAATGAAAAGATGTCCATTTTTTTGTTCTGATGGCTTCATCTCTATCAGCTTTGGAACATGAGTTGTTGAGCTGAAGAATCCACTGATATATTTACACCAAACTTAATTAGGTTTTGTGATGGTTTGGTTGGATGTGATTGCGGCCGGCGCCATGGTGATGAAATATATTTAGGTATGATATAAAGCCATGATATCACTCACGTACTAGTTGCTTAAGTCCATGCGTCATCATGTTTTGTAGATTATCTTGCCCTAACTATTTAGAGCATGACACATGTGACCTACTCACCCTCTCTCTCTCTCTCTCTCTCTCTCTCTTATATATATATATATATATATATATATATATATATATATATATATATATATATATATATATATTACGTAGTATTTTGAGTATTTTACAATTATAAGCCTATGGTTTGGCAAGGACTGCTCGGTCGGCTCTGCTGTGCTGATATTGTTGGTCGATCTTGTGCTGACTTTAGGTTGGTAGGATATAGCTCAGCAGGCTCGTTTTCACTATTCTGATCCCTAGATGAGGAGCAATGGTCGGCGGTTTGAGGCTAGACTATTGAAAAAAAAATATGAATCACTGTAATCTAATTGATAAGTTATATCTCGACGATGAAGTCCTAAGAAATATTTTTGGATCTCGTCATTGTCGGTCCTTGGGCCTCCTTGAAGAATATTGGAGGGCGTCGTACTGTGGTTGGCGATGATGAACTTTTTCTTGAATTTGGTCGCGAAAGGTAGGACAATGCCTATGCTCAGTTCAGTTGGCTTTGATTTGGTCTGTATAGCTTGCATCCGATCAGCCTCTAGCCCCAATTTAGAGAGGCCACACTTGGTCTTCCATTAGTGGGTCATACACACACACACACACACACACACACACACACGATACATGCTGGTCCTTGCCGAACCTGTCAGCACTTGTTTAATTAAATATATTTAAGACTTTTGTTAAAAGAAAAAGGAGATTATGATGATGGGCTAAGAGGATCGTACGGCTTCCCAATTAGAAAGTAGGCAGTTCTTTTAATTATCTTATCATTAACTCTTCTTTGCTTTTTCAGCACCTTTAATTGTTTAGTTACTCATGATATGATGTTCGAGAGTTTGTTTAAGAGGATTATAATTATTTGTAAATTTAAGTATAATATTATGTAAATAAATATTTTTCTTTTAATTCTGTGAGTGTTATATATAATTTTTTTTCTTAAAAAAAAAGATAGCAGCTTTATTACTTCTATTATATTCTAATATATTTGACACTTAAAAAATATATTTCTCTTTAAAATAATGTTCAAAAAACAGCAAAAAATATGCAAAAAAAGGAAAAAAAACATGTTTAGTAATCTCTAAAGATCTGTTTTGGGCAGCTTATTTGGTGAGGTGGCGTTTTGAAAATGTATCTAGTCTATTTAGATAAACTGCGTTTTAGCAGCTTATATGTTTTCAAAACGCTGAAAGCAGCGTTTTCATACTGCACATATCTAAGTGCATATAGGTGTGGTTGCAGCTTTCTGACTGCGGTCTGACTTTTTCAAAAAAAAATAAAAAAAATGTAGTAATCACAACACCTAGCTTATCAGCAAATTATTCAATAAGTTGCAGCTGCCCCAAAATAGACCCTAAATTAATTAAAATTATATAAAAATTATGATAAAAATTAGTTGTGACATTATTAATAAAAATTACATTTTAAATAATAAAATATTAAAAAAATATTGAACAAATTATTATATAAAAGCTCCAAATAATCCTTAAAAATTTGTTTGACCGCGCTTTATAAAATCACTTTTTTGACCAAACTTATAATCATGCCTGCAATTTTTTAAAAAAATTACATAGCAACTTAAGATAATAATATCTTTTGCCGCGGTTTTATAACCGGACAGCTGTGGCCGTCCAAACGCACACTGCTTTTCAATTCTGAAAGAGCTGAAAGATGTGTCACAGAACTGGCGTGGAAGGTGATGAACTTAAGACGTGGATTACGAGACAGGCGTGATTAGGATAATTATACAGCTTTTAAATTGGTTAATTAGCACGCTAATTATATTTATTCCTACCTATCAGTTTTTGAGTGGTGGTGGTAAATTCATGGTGCAGGTGATGTCTGATTTATATTTTAAGATGGTTTAATGTTTTTATATTAATATTATGGTTCTTTTTAAGTAATTTTGTTAGGTTTTCAGGCATATAATGACTGGTGATGTGTCCTAAGCAGACAATGCGGCGGTAGAATAATGAGTTATTGTTTATAGTCGTGCAATAAAAAGTGCCGAATAAAAATATAAAAAAAAATTATTCGTAAAACCCGAGGCTAATCCTAGTTGAAATAAACTAATATGAGTATGTGATTCTTATAGGCTATTTTTGTCACGCATGCGGGAAAATATAATACAATTTCTCGAGTTATAACAATCGTGTATATGATAACTCGTCGCCCCCGATATGAAGCAGTTGCAATGGGGAATGGCTGTTGGAGCTTCGATACACTGTCATAAATAAATAAAAATTGGGTGGAATGTAAGTAAACACCCCAAAAAACAATATAAAATTCAGACAAAGTAGTCCCGTTAAGCCGGACCTTCCGTGCAAGAAGAAAAAAGTAAGGTGAATGAGTATAGCACTTTTGAGAGACAAGACATATAGAAGATATTATGGTTGTGAGAGAAGATTACCATTGCTTTGGTGAATGCAACAATCTTACTTATATGGCATCACCTAGTTATGTGTAGTTGATGATTCTTATTTCATCTCTATGTTTTTCTCTGGATGTATTTTTCTTTAAATATATATAGCAACATGTGTTGAACATTACTCTTTTGAGAATCAATAAACCTTAATCGTAATCTTAAGACTATTTGCATATGTTTTTTTAAATTTCTCGAATATTGTATCAACCTATTTTTTTTTAATTAGAGCAATATTATTTTATAATAAGAGGAAATATAAGCTTAAGTTCATCATTCACCTTTCACTCTATTATTTTGGTGATAGGTGTGTTCAATACCAGTATAGGAGGGAAGACAACAATGGGAGAAGATTTTATTCTCATCCCAGAACAAGGCTCCTACAAATTGTGTCTTCTTCCGTTGGGTTTATGCCATTGACGAGACTCCTTCAGACCATGATTAATTGAGGATAGATGTAGGGATGAAGAGAAGATTGTCCCAAAGACTTGGTCATTTGGACTTCAAGACAAATATCATTCTAGGCTTGTTGATTACCGTTGTTATCCTCATTATTGTAGTCATTTGCTCAACATAACTAATCATTTTTTTATGTAATAGATTTTTTTGGACTGAATTGTTAGTTTTTTTAGCAGCATAGCTTCTTTCTGTTATTTAGTTATGAATATTTTGAAAACT
>NEWO01000002.1:9172819-9210268 GCA_003013225.1 Phalaenopsis aphrodite | reverse complement strand
TTTCCTATGTTATTACATTTCTAACACTTAAAATTTGATATTTAGATTTATAACAATTCGGACACATAATTTACGCATAATTTTCTTTTTAAGTAGCTAATTGTGATGATTTTGACGCATTTCGTAGGCAACTACCTAAGAATTCTGTGGCAAGTACGTAAATATCAATAAAATTTATTATAAAATTAATATAGGTAAATCCATTTCGGTATTTTTTATTTCCGAAAATACTTGGTGAAATAAAATATCTCTTAGATTAAAATTAAACTAGGGTCTCTCTGGGGCAGTTTTAATTTATTAAAAAATTATTGTGAAATTATTGAATAATAATTTGATATTTAAAAAGACTGCGGTGATTATGACAATTTTTTTAATTTAAAATCAGACCGTAGCTAAAAAGTCGCTATCACATCCAGTCACGAGAAGACAGATTTTAGATGTAACTTTTTGAGAATAACTATTAAAATCGTACGGAAATAGTTAAAACTACGATACGATGCCGCACCATCGCGACTTAGGGCTCATTTGGGGCAGTTTATTTGGTGGGGTGACATTTTGAAAACGCACATGATCTTTTTCGGTAAATTGCGTTTGACAACTTATGTGTTTTAAAAGCACTGAAAATAACATTTTCACTCTACAATATCTTGTTGCGGTGGCGGCTTTGTGAAAGTTGTCTGACTTTTCTACAAAAATAAAAATTTATAATAGCCACCACACTTAGTTTATCAGCATATTATTTTAATTAACTTATCAACATATTATTTAATAAACTACAGCCGCCCCAAACAGATCCTAAATTTTAATAACAAGCTATAAGCAAATCATCTCACTTAAATTTATAATCAACTTAGATCGTGTCCCGCAATTTCCAAAGATAATATAATATTTCTGCCATCCCGCCCTTAACTTTTAAAAATTTTATATTTACAACACTATCAAATTACAAGCGCTCACACGTGGCTTGAATTATCCCTTTCTTGCGCTCTTCTTCTTTTTAAGGAGACGATGGGTCACCAGTGCTGAATTAGGATTTGGTGAATCGCCAGAGATAGAAAGAGAGAGAGAGAGAGACCGACAGCGTCAAGCGGTTACGAAGGAAAGGTGGAGGACGCTTTTGGAGAAGCATTTTCCTCCCGGATTCACCTCAGCGGTCTGTGCAGATCCGCCGGAACCCTTTCTCCGCCGCATGCAATGCGGCGGAGATAGATAATTCTGCTTTCGCGATTCCATTTATCCGATCATCGGTCTCCGGCCGCCGGTGGGAACTCTGCGTTTTGAACCCTAGCAATCGTTCTTCTATATTTATTGGGTTGTGATTGGAAGGCCGAAGAATCGCCTGGGATGGGGGTTTATGAGCTTGTAAAGGATGATGAATGCGCCGTCGCCGATCCAATTCAAAATCTCTGCGATCTCGAGGAGGGATTTGCTTCCAAGAAGTCGGTGGAATCAGGCAAAAATTTGGTGGGGAAAGCCGCCAAATCTTCGCTAGCTGGCTCCGTCGCGCCTCTCAAGAAATTGGTCGGCGATGTCGGCGGTCCTCCGTCTTCCGCCCCGAGAAACCCTCGTCTCGTGTCGCTCGATGTTTTCAGGGGAATTACTGTAGCGGTACGATTTCTGATCAAATCTCCCCTTCGATGCGCATTGCGGAAATCTTGATTTATTTCATCCGTTTGAACTGATTTTGTTCGATTTATTCTAATCTTCACATCATTTCATCTGATTATCGTACTTATGATTTCTTTTCCACTCAATTTCGTAATATTATGAAAATGGCCAGTCGATCATCTTTCGCTCAACACTTCATGAATTTATTGATAATGATCTCCATTCCCCGCCTCCATTCTTTCATTTTTCTTTTAATGCTGTTTGATTGATGTTCATCGTTATGTTAATCTAGTTTTTAATTGATCTCGTCTTATGTATCGTACCAGTTTTAAAATGAATCGAATAAATTTAAGTTGTCCGAGTTATTTTCTTCGCTCAGGGCTGTACCACGCATTCCGTCTTGCTGGGCGTTGAACTGCTCGCCATTTATTTAATGTAGCTCCGGACGTCCCGCTGGAGTCCTTCTCATTTGTGACTGTTAATGTCACCTTACGTTTTTGCCTATATTTAACACCGCTCTATTGCTTGCTTCGGCACTCATCACTAGGGTTGAAAAAACTATAGCAATAAGACGAGAAAAACATTAAAAGGCATTTATTTATTTCGAATTTATAATTATAACCTCTGAAAAATCCTCAACCGCAGAAACAATCGGTCAATGCACGTATATACAGAAAAAGCAAATAAAGGCGTTACGGCACGTTTGGAGCTTAAGGGGCTATTTGCTGTTATTCCTTCTCATCCCAAGCGACTGTGCTTGTCTAAAACATAGTTTTAATTTTATTTCGAGGGGATATAAATTAAATTTAAAAGGGCATTTAAATAAATACCACACAATTCTTATTAATTTACATGCCTAACTTGTACACATTAATATTTACATGCATACCCCTCAAATATTTAATGGCACATTAAAAATATCATCTTTATTTTTTTAAAAGCATAAATTTAAGACAGAAAAGTGCTGTAAGTGTAAATATCAAACTTTGGGTATTAGATATGTAAATATATGAAAATTGTGTGGTATGTATGTAATTTTTTCAAAAGAAAAGAAATTATAATCACAGGGCCCTCCAGTTAAAAGTCGCCTTCCATACACGTTGACATAGGGGACAGTAAGAGAACAGAAAAAAATTGACGCAAATATTATTATTTAAATTGAAAAATTTTGCTTTACATATGTCTTAGTACGTAAGTTTTGAAAATTTTACGTCTTTTGCTTTTTTCTTCTTGAAAAATATATCTAAAAATTAAATTATAGGGGGGGGGGGGGTGTATGTTTTTCCACCACAATTCTTATTTATTTGCATATCTAACCTCTAAACTTTAATTTTTATTTATATGCCCCTTATAGTATGTATATGTTCTTTTTCGAGATACAAAATAGTATTTGTTAAAGTTTATAAATTTATACAGATTAGTTATTGATACGTATAGGTATGAAAAAATATATTTCACTTTTTAAAATTTAAAGTAGTGGCATTTTTTATGAGATATAAAAGACTTGGGTGGTATGTATGTAGATGTTCTTTTTTGAAAATATCAAATAATAAATATATTTCTCTAATTCATTAAACGGTGGCACATACAATCAAAATTTGTTTGTAAATTTAAATAGGCGACTATAATAACTATTATATTTGTTTATTTAGAAGTATAATAAACTTTTTTGTTTAATTGATTGTTTGTTTTATTTATTTAAAATAAATTCAGATTATTGTTAAATTTAATATTGCCAGCTACAGCCTTAGTGTTTGGAATCTTAAGTAATTACAGATGTTGGAATCTGTGATGTATTTTGGATGATTTGGCATTTAAATCATTTTTTTAAAATAGTTTAAGTTTTTTTAAATTGGTTTGATTTCTTTAATGCATTTTAATATTGAACTGATTGCTGGATTTATGCCACGGCACTCAATGTTTCCATTTTTTTAATTTTTTATTTACGAATTTGTTCAAGTGGTGGTCGGTTGCGACCAGCAAGCGGCTTCTATAGGAGTTCTATGTCTTTGTATCAGGTGCATCAATCCAGAGTTCCACACGCATTCTCCTTAGGTGGCTTGCTGACTCTTTTTGGTATGCCTAACATATAGTTATAGAGTGCTTGAAGTGGATACTTGATTTAGAATCTTAGCGAAAGCCAGTCTTCCAAGATGGAAACCTAAGTTTCATATAAATTTTGACCAATAGATGTGAGTGGTTCAAATTCATAATCTTAGAGATAAAACAACCTCTTTTAACTAATATAATATGGCTCTTTTACATTTCGAACCTGTTCGTACTTTTTTATAACATTCCAAAAATTAAAATGCATTACGGCGTAGAATTGTGCAATCACAATATTTAATTATAGAGCTATAATTCAGGGACGAAATCAAAATTATTTATTAGGATGCACGAAATCACAAAATTTTGATTTTTTTTAAGTAGTTGGACAAAATATATTAAGGGCGCAAAATTATTAAATTGTCTAAATAACATAATAAAAATATATTAAGTTTTACTATTTATATAGTAAAGTTGAAAATTATATTAAGGCAATTGCTCACCATGATCTGATTCCACCCCTGCATACAAATTTTATATTTAATAATTTCTCGTTATTCAACTGAGGATAGTTTACACTTCCAACATTGTTTTTGCCTGATTCGTGCGTACTTAATTATAGTTGGCTTGTAGGCGAAGGTAGCCAGTTTAGTATACGAATCATAGGTTCAAATATGGCGTATTTGCTTTTTGATTCTTTAGATTAAAGAGTCTTCTTTTCTAAATGTGTTGACTCTTTAATCTAATGAATCAAAAAGCGAATACGCCATAAATGTGTTTGCCTGATTCGTGCGTACTTAATTATAGTTGGCTTGTAGGCGAAGGTAGCCAGTTTAGTATACGAATTATAGCTTCAAATATGGCGTATTCGCTTTTTGATTCTTTAGATTAAAGAGTCTTCTTTTCTAAATGTGTTGATTATGCTTTGATTGGTTTGCACGACTTAGGTTTATTTTTGTTGGGTAGGTTTGTAAGTTTTGCTTTTCCCAATGTTCTTGCTTGTAAGAAAACCGACTTCGTGCTTCAACGCATCGTCTCCCATTTATTTTTCTTGATAGGGAAACAACAACTTTGCATCTTCGTTAATTTATGTATTTTCAATATTAAAAAGGCGGCCTTAATTTGTTCACAGTTCTGAAAGGGCGTATTTCTAGTATTCTTATCTTTTAAATTTAGATGCATGTCCAAATTAATATATTAAAGATTTAGTTCAAAGAAATAGTCGGTGTTTTTTAACCTTTCTTTTCTAATTAATTTAATTGACATGTAAATGCTTTTAGTCAAGATTCAGCTAATCATGGGAAGCAGTCGCCATAGAATCAGACGCGTGGAAAAAAAAAAATTGTTGAATCACAGATGAGAAATATCTACCTATGCTTGCAGGAATAATGTAATATTCAAAATAAGTTATGTTTAAAGTAAAGCCATAATGTTTTAACAAAGAGAACCAAATAAGATTACACAAACATAAGTATGTACGATATTCTATATATTCTGATTAATTATCCTAAAATAATAATATCTTTGTAAATTAAAAAATGGGAGAGTGACAGATCCATGAGTTTCAAATGCTCAATGAGCTCATATAACCTTTACTTGCTTTTGATCAACTTGTAAGTGGAAGTGATATAAAGAAAGTGAAATTTGCATGGATACCACAATTCTTATAAATTTACGTACCTGACACCTTTACTTCCATATTTACATTCATTCCACTTTGATGTGATAAATTTATGCATGAAAAATATATTTACTTTTTAAAAGTAGATGATAGTTGTTGTGAATTCTTGCCCCGCCAAACAACAAGAGAAAATTCAAAAGAACTCCTACAGCTCTTGATCACCAAGAATACCAAGAACTTGCAAAGCTTTAAAGAATTGGACAGCCTTTCAGTTCTCGCAGAGCCTCTAAGAAGCGAACACCTGCCTGCAGTTTGCGATCTTGTTACCCTTTCTCTTCAAGAACCTGGGCTGCCGAAAGAGAAGGGGAGAAACAGGGAAAAGAAAACTGCAGGAAGAAAATGTGACAAGGACATAGACACAAGAACACAACAATTACGTGGTTCGGTCAATAGACCTACATCCACGGGAGGGAATCGCCAACAAATACACTAAGACAAAGAAGAGTTACAAGCTTTTTACATCAAGAAATGAACATTCCTCTAGATCTCTCCCTCTCGAAACTACCTCGATACAAAATCTAAAACTTCCCCCTCAATTCTTGAAGCCCCTTCCCTTCTTCTTCTTCTTGGACTGATTTCTTTCCCCTTCTTGGTCTTCTTGGTTTTCTTTATATCTTCCTCTTTGTAGTGACCTCTCCCCTCTACAAGCCTATCTTCTCCCTTGTAGTAGACTCTCACCCCTACAAACCTATCTTCTCCCTTGTAGTCTTATTCCCCCTCTCCTACAAGCTTCTCCCTCATCTATTAGATGAGCCCCCCCACCAAGTAGACCATAGAAACTCACAAGAAAATCACAAGTATGCCATTATCATAATTAAAAGTCATATTATAACAATTCTCCATCTTGACTCTTAATTATAAAACTTCATAATAGAGATTCCCTCCACCTGTCGCAACTGCACCTGTCGCAACTCTACTTGAGACAAAATTTGCGAACACCGCTGGTCGAGCACCACCTGTCGCAACTCCTGCGACAAACTTGCGAACACCGTTGACCGAACACCACTTGTCGCAATTGTATCTGTCGCTACTACCTGCAACAAACTTACGAACACCGCTGGTCGAGCACCACCTGTTGCAACTGCACCTGCCGCAACTCCTGTGACAAACTTGCGAACACCGTTGACCGAACACAACTTGTCACAACTTCACCTGCCGTAACTCCTGCCGCAACTCTTGAGACAAACTTGCGAACTCCTGCCGTAATTGCACCTGTCATAACTCATCGTGCGACAAACTTGCGAACACCGTTCGTCGAGCACCACCTGTCGCACAAAAGCTTCCAGCAAAAGAAATTCCCAAGAAAATTAGGAGGGAATATTCCTTCATGCATTCATTGCACAACAAATAAATATCCAATATTTCATTTCTTCAGCTACAATAGATTCCTCAGATTCCTTTTCTTTTTCCAACAAGGATCAGCATAAGAAATATTCCTCCCCTTGATCCGTTCCTCTACTTCCAGCCAAAGAACGAAGGAAAGAAAAAACTTCTTTCTTCAGAAGACCGAACCCTTCCTCCCCTGCGAAATTTTCTCTCGCAGGATTCCTGGCAAACCCTACAGCGATGCACCTCCTGTTGCGCCAACTCTTCTGTTGAGCCCGCGCCGAAGCCTCCCTGACAGAATCGCAAGGCGAATCCTTCTATCTCGCAAAACTCTCCGGCTCTCTGAATCTGTCGCTGCCTGGTCCGATCCGCTCCGCTCCATCTGTCCGCAGTCTTCTTCGCCCGAACCTGCGGTTCCCGTTACTGCCATCATCGCTCCGAACAGTCGCTTGAAAAACTTCTTCTTGGGTCGAAGTCGTTCTTCCCGGTGAATTTCTCGATGTCGAATTTGGCGGTTGCCATTATCGTGGTTGAAATTCCCACAAGCAGCGTCAATTGCTGTGAATTCTTGCCCCGCCAAACACCAAGAGAAAATTCCAAAGAACTCCTGCAACTCTTGATCACCAAGAACACCAAGAACCTGCAAAACTTTAAAGCACTGAACAACCTTTCAGTTCTCACAGAGCCTCCAAGAAGCGAACACCTGCCTGCAGGTTGTGATCTTGTTACCCTTTCTCTTCAAGAACTTGGGCTGTCGAAAGAGGAGAGAAACAGGAAAAAAAAAACTGCAGGAAGAAAATGCAACAAGGACACAAACACAAAAACACAATAATTACGTGGTTCGATCAATAGACCTACATCAACGGGAGGGAATCGCCAACAAATACACTAAGACAAAACAGAATTACAGGTTTTTAACATCAAGAAATGAACACTCCTCTAGATCTCTCCCTCTCGAAAATACCTCGATTATGTCCCTCTCGAAAATACCTCGATTCCTCAGATGCACCTCTTGTTTCTGCTGAGCCCGCGTCGAAGCCTCCCTGGCAGAATCGCAAGGCGAATCCTTTTGTCGCACAAAATTCTCCGGCTCTCCGAATCTGCCGCTGCCTGGTCCGATCCGCTCCGCCTGTCCGCAGTCTTCTTCGCCCGAACCTGCGGTTTCCGTACCTGCCATCATCGCTCCGAACGACCACCCGAAAAACTTCTTCTTGGGCCGAAGTCGTTCTTCCCGGTGAATTTCTAGATGTCGAATTTGGCGGTTGCCATTATCGTGGCTAAAATTCCCACAGACGGCGCCAATTGTTGTGAATTCTTGCCCCGCCAAACACCAAGAGAAAATTACAAAGAACTCCTGAAGCTCTTGATCACTAAGAACAACAAGAACCTGCAAAGGTTTAAAGAACTGGACAGCCTTTCAGTTCTCGCAGAGCCTCCAAGAAGCGAACACCTGCCTGCAGGTTGCGATTTTGTTACCCTTTCCCTTCAAAAACCTGGGCTGCCAAAAGAGGAGGGGAGAAACAGGGAAAAGAAAACTGCAGGAAGAAAATGCGACAAAGACACAAACACAAGAACACAACAATTACTTGGTTCGGTCAATAGACCTACATCCACGGGAGGGAATCACCAACATATACACTAAGTCAAAGAAGAATTAAAGACTTTTTACATCAAGGAATGAACACTCCTCTAGATCTCTCCCTCTCGAAACTACCTCGATTATGTCTCTCTCGAAACTGCCTCGATGCAAGATCTAAAACTCCTCCCTCAATTCTTGAAGCCTCTTCTCTTCTTCTTCTTCTTGGACCGATTTCCTTCCCCTTCTTAGTCTTCTTGGTTTTCTTTCTATCTTCCTCATTGTAGTGGCCTCTCCCCTCTAAGTCTATTTTCTCCCTTGTAGTAGACTCTCCCCACTACAAGCCTATCTTCTCCCTTATAGTCTTATTCCCCCTCTCCTACAAGTCTCTTCCTCATTTATTAGATGAGACCCCCCCAAGTAGACCATAGAAGCTCACAAGGAAATCACAAGCATGTCATTACCATAATTAAGAGTGATATTATAACAATAGTGATATTTTTTGTGATGCGCACATCTGATTCCTCCAAATCTAGCTTCATGTTATACCTACACATCTGTTTTCTCTCTAATCGCGTTAGTGGACTGCTTGCTCTAGCGGCACTCTTGATCAAATACTTTAAATTCCAAAGTAAAATTTTGTTTTTTCATTTTTACATAAAATATATGATGTTTTTTCATTTTTACATAAAATATATGAGCAACCATCGTTTTGCTAGAATCTTGGTAGAATTTTTTTATTGTTTGGCTCTTACCTCCTCAAATTCACAACTTTTGCTTGCAATCAATTGAAGTAATAAGAATTGAAGAAGAAACTTAAAAATGTGTGAGTAACAAGGCATACAAGAATGGGAAAAATAATACTCAATGATTAACATCAAAGAATATATGTGGTTTGACAAACTTTGCGTATATCCATGGACACAAATAGTTTGTTTTAAATGCTATGTAAGTTTTAGTTTATTGGAATTGTTCGATATCAATTATCATCGACCAATGGTAAATTAATAAACTCATCATAAAATAATCAAATTACCACAAAAATCTATTCCCAATTTTAGAATAAGCCATTTAAACTGGTATTATTTCTCTTTCTATTTTCTTTTAGATTTTTTTTTTTTAAATAAAGGAATTACTTCATATTCAGTACAATATTGAAGCACTCTTAACTATATCAAAGGACAAACTGCATAAAGTTTAAAGTGTTAAAATAGTACCCTAATAGTTTTCTTGAACATCAAGATTGAAATAGGAAACTATTTCAGTATGTATTAAAACATTTTGGAGACTAAACTTGCACTTCTATAAACCTGGGATTAAAATAACCTCCAATAAAGAGTAACGAATTATTTTTGTACTTTTCTTATAAATAAATCATCGACATCTGTTTTCTCTCTAATCTTCGCTGCTACCTGGGATTAAAACATCTTCGCTGCTTTTTTTTTTCTCTTAAGGTTTTAAACAAAACATACTTTTTTTCTCTTTGTGGATGTTTGGGGCATATTAATTATTCATGGTTATGCTAATGATCTTCTTTTATAATATAATTGCAGCTTATGATTCTCGTAGATGATGCTGGCGGTTTTTGTCCTGCCATCAATCATTCACCATGGAATGGAGTAACCATTGCTGACTTTGTTATGCCTTTCTTCCTATTTATCGTTGGTGTTTCCCTGGGACTGACTTATAAGGTACTGCTTCCAAAATATTGCTCAATTTTTTAAAGTGAATGTCTTTATATTTTTGGTCTTTATCATCTTCTTTTTATGTTATCTAAGAATTAGCCTTTTTACAGAATGTTTCCAATAGAATAGCTACAACTATGAAGGTTGTACTTAGAGCGCTGAAATTGATCACTATTGGTCTTTTGCTTCAAGGTACATTACAAACCATCTTTTTTTGCTATTATAAAATCAACTTCCTCGTTTATTTTCTTTTAGGCGAGGGATTCTCATTTTTATGTCACAAAATGTATGGGAATCAGGTGGCTATTTTCATGGTATTCGCAGCTTAACTTTTGGTGTTGATTTGCAACGTATACGCTTGATGGGAGTACTTCAGGTTGGTTATCTATCTTGGCTTATCCTTCTTTTTCCCTAATTTTCTTTTAGGCAGAGATTTTCTTCAGAATGATAACTCTGTGATTGCTGACTACTTTTTGTCTTAATGTTAATTATAATATATTCCTAGCTAAAAAAATATGGCAAACATGATGAATTCATCTTTGGTACGTAAGCTACGCTTACCTATTTTGCTGCTGTTATTAATTAGGAGTTCTTTTCCTTTTCTAGAGAATTGGCATAGCCTATCTATTGGTAGCAGTATGCGAAGTTTGGCACAGAAGTGATGTCTTGGTGGATTCTGGATATTCCCTAATGAAGAAATATCGAACACAACTGTATGTTTCCACTTTTTTCATCGAAACTCCCTATTTCTGTACGAACATTTTTTTGAGAAACAAGTGCAATTCATTAAGTTTTCAATTCGTAACTTTATCAGTGGAGAATATCAAAAATTTGAAAGTAAGATTAGCGCAGTAGTAGCAATTTTAAAGAGTCCGCCTTTTTATTTGTTGTGTGTTAATATGGATTTGTGGTGGGTAAAATAGAAGGTACTAATATAGCTAAGTTGGGTGTTAGAAAAATGAAAATTATACGATCAATGCCTATGAAAACTTAGAAAGGATAATTGAGAAATGATTAAAAAAAGGAGAGAGAGAGAGAGACAGAAAAGTATTGACGAAAGTGAAAATAAGATTTGTATAATTTGGAGAGGTCAACAAAGTAAGGTGAACTAACAAAATGAGTAAATGAATTTAATGTGGTGGAAAGAATAAAGGGCAATGCAAAAATTTTCATGGTTAGAAGAAATGCCAAGTGATTTGCACAAATTGGATTGAACCTCCAATACCCTCAATAAAAATGAATGGAAATGATAATTCATGGATATGGCCTAAATAATTTTTGTTAAGAATAATAATGATGAAAATACTGGGTACCTCTATTTTCTAATTGCATTTTTTTTTTCTTGGACTCATTCATTAGTTTGGTTGGAGGTGTGCTAACTGCTACGTACGTATATCTTCTGTATGGCTTGTTTGTTCCTGATTGGGAGTACCAGATACCACTGCAGGATGGCATAACAAAGTTTTATTCAGTAAGTCGCTTCCAGATGAATCGTTGCCTAGCCTAGCAATTACAATTCTTCAATATGTTTTTTCAATGCTTTGAATTGCCTTTTCAAATTTTGAAGGTTTACATACATACCACTCAATTCCACTGTATTTACATATTTAACTCCTAAACTTCAATTTTTACATACATGCCGTTTTACCTAATCATGAAAAGACATGTTTCACTTTTTAAAAGTTAAAATGATGGTATTTCGGTGTGATAAGAAAGATTTAGGTGGCATAAAGGTAAAAAAGTAAACTTTAGTTGCTGGATATGCAAATACAAAAGAATTGGTTAGTATTTATGTAAATGCCCCAAATTTTTAGTTTTTATTTTAAATTTATTTTTACCATTATTGTTCAGGTAAAATGTGGAGTGAGGGGTGATACTAGTCCCGCTTGCAATGCGGTTGGGATGATCGATCGCAAAATATTGGGCATTGAGCATCTGTATAAACGGCCAGTTTATGGAAGAACTCGGGTACAAATGCAAAAACCATACATTTACATTTTCTTTTTTCAGAAGATAAATTTATACCTCTAACTGCCGGATTACCTTGATAGCAATGCAGCATTAATTCTCCCTACAGCGGCCCACTTCCATCGGATGCTCCTTCATGGTGTGAGGCTCCCTTCGACCCTGAAGGACTCCTCAGGTTTGCGGCACGTTTTTTCTTTTTTTTTGGGGAAATTTACTCTTGTGAATTCTAACATCTAAATTTGATATGTACATTTATAACACTTTGATGTCATGAACTTATGCATGAAAAGGTGCATCTGATTTTTAAAAGATTTGTAAAGTGGTATGTTTGATGTGATGTTAAAAATTTGAGTGGTACGAATGTCAATATAAAAAATTATGTATTAGATATGCAAATTCATAAAAATTGTCTGATATATGTAAATGTTCCCTTTTTAATCATTCTATCTTCTAGGATTAGCCTCCGAAAATTGAAGTTTTTACTATTATTTATTTATTTATTTATTCTTAAAATTAAAGGGTTTAATTATATTTAATCCGCAGCACCATTATGGCTGTTGTCACTTGCTTAATCGGGCTTCAGTTTGGGCATGTCATTGTGCACTTCAAGGTATTCTCGCTTTACCATGACCATGCTCCCTTCATAGACATTCTGAAAAACTGTTTGGTTCCAGACAAATGAATAAAACTTCTAATTTTATACGATATTTTCTATTTAAATCCTTATGTTATTTTAATAAATGTTTGTTGTATATTGAAGTAGTACGGTCCGAACTGTCCATTTATCAGCTTCCTCAACCTTGGTTTGTGTGCGTTTACTGAGAGATTCTTCGGGCGAGCTTTTGACCGAATGGTCTTCTTAAAATTTTTCTCATATATTGATTATTAATCATAATTTTTATGAATTTTATTAACTTCCAGCATCACAAAGACCGGATCTTGCACTGGATGATCCCCTCCTCCTGTCTCCTCGCCTCTGCCTTCTGCCTTGACTTTTTTGGTAAGAGCTTACTTCTTTGCAGCATAACCCAAACATTTTTACAAATTGTAGTTGAATTTTAATTTGTTATTGTCTCACGACAGGCATGCATATGAACAAAGCTCTGTACACCGTCAGTTACACATGCGTTACAGCTGGTGTATCGGGATTTCTCCTGGCTGGATCCTATTTGCTGGTTAGATCCTGGAGCATATGAGACATTTACATACATACTACTCAATTCTTATTTATTTACATATAAATTTTGCTTTTTTACATTTAAACCGCCCAAATATTTCATATCAAATCAAAACCACCCAACATTTTAACTTTTAAAAAATGAAATACTTCTTTTCATGCATGGCTATAGGTTAGGTGGTGTTGTGTATGCAAAAATTGAATTTTAGGTGTTAAAATGTAAATACATTGGAATAGAACACTAATATATGAACTCACTCTCCATTGTTTCAATATAGGTGGATGTATACGGAATTAGGAGACCTATGCTCGCAATGGAGTGGATGGGAAAGCATGCGTTGGAGATTTTTGTGCTAATGGCATGCAACATACTGCCCATTTTTATTCAGGGCATCTACTGGAAGGAGCCTGGAAATAATCTGGTGAGTTTACCATTGCCATTATTAATATTCAAGGGTATGTTATTACCTAAGGTACTGTTTGATTGAATATAAGATTTAGATAAGTAGAAATTTATTTCAATCATGTTAATTATGTTGTACCATAATGTAAGATGGTTTTTTATCTTTAAAATTATACGATAGCCATGACATTGAATTCTAGAAAATTAATAGATTCGAACTCATGAACAATGAAATGCATGGATGCTAGCAAAATTAATCAGGGATTAATTGTAATTTAATAATAAATAAATAAATTAATAAATTGGATTTTAAACTGGAGTAATTGAGCTCTTTTAGTAGGAATGACAAGTCGAATACTTTTTACTTGGGATTAATAAATTTTTGAATAATATTTAATTTAATTATTGTAATTAGAGGAAACTCACTATTTATTAAGGATTAATAGCTATCAGAGTAATAGGGAATAGTTGGATTAACAAATATAATTTAAGTTCATTAATTCTTTGTTGCGTTACATGTGCTAATTGCTGTTTCATTTGATTTATTTCGAAATTAATGTTCAACTGGATTAAATAGGAAACAATTAATTTTGAATTCACTAATATAGGACAATGCTGATCAATTTCAAGTTTTGGGATATCCTTAACTCTAAATTTATCACATTCAAACTTTTTGATTGGATTATGAGGATTTTAATACCTGTAAGCCCAATTTGAAGCTAGTTTTAAGCAAGCTAAGCCAATAAGAATAGCAGAGTAAAGAGTGAACGCGTGGTGTGCTGTGTTTCTCTCTCTTCAGTATTGTGGTGATATTTTGATAGTATTATGATGAATATTACTACCATACCACTAAATACACACATCTTTCCGCACGTACTAATTTTTGGGGACTGTTTGTTAACCTTAATTCTGGTGACTGATGTTTTGAACAGCTGAGGTTGATTGGGATTGGATCGTAAGTTAATAATATTTATGGAAATCCGAACAACAGACCGCCAGGATTTTATTTATACATTCCACCCGGGATCTGCTGGGTTGCCGTTACGCCCACCTATAGATTGCATGAAGCCCAGTTTAACACAATAATAATACATGTAATATTACTATTATGAAAGTGGGGCCGAGTCTCGTTTGTTCTTAAATATAATATTTGCTCCATCGTCCGCTGTATTACTGTCTCTCTCTGGTCTGTTCTTCCTTGTGCGAGTTTGTAAAGAGCGCTTCCGAGAAGCGAACCGCCACTTGATATGTATAATTCAATAAAATATCTATTAAGTGTTCCATGCTCTTTGCGTCATCTGTTGTGTACCACTAACTGGTATTCTTGACCACCGAAAGCTGAAGCCACTGAATGCTTTATATATATTTCTTCTTCCGCTTTCAAAACATGCTTTAACGACCACTAATGTTTGAAAAATATTTTCCCAATTTTAGTTTAGAAAACAAATTT
The DNA here is from genome assembly GCA_003013225.1 of Phalaenopsis aphrodite. Lineage (NCBI taxonomy): Eukaryota > Viridiplantae > Streptophyta > Magnoliopsida > Asparagales > Orchidaceae > Phalaenopsis > Phalaenopsis aphrodite. The sequence goes on along the minus strand of NEWO01000002.1, from coordinate 9,195,348 downwards.
AAAATTTTGCAAAAGAAAATAAAACAAGTGTTGGTAGAATATAGACACTCATAATGCAGAAGAGTTGAAGCCTCCCATCTAATGGTGTAGCCATTTTCTGTTAGTCTAATTGTGCTTGTAACATTATAACTTCCCAAGTTTAAGCACAAGTAATAAAATGCTGAGTTAATTAACTGAGAGAAAGTTAAGAGTTCAACCCTTGAGATTTAAAATTTAATAAATATAGAATATTTTACTAATAATCACGTTCAATTTAATATTTCGTGATTATACTTGTAATTAAACATAGTAATTTCATTAATAGCTGACATATAAAGTGTGGCCAAATGTAAATTTTTGGAGCAGTTTATTATTTGGGACATTTACATACATACCAGACATTTCTATGTATTTACGTATCCAGCAAGATTTAATTTTTACAATTATAATACTTGAATCTTTCATATGACATTAAAATTATCATTATTATTGTTAACATTTAAAAAATGGAATGCACTTTTTTTTGCTTATAAGTTGAGTAGAATAAACATACAAAAAAAATTTATATTATATTATATACATATATAACATGTATGCATGCAATTTTTCCTTATTGTTTTTAGTATTATACTCTTGTGTAAAATTTAGGTGGGAGCTGTGGGTGATGAGAGGTGAAGAATTGTGAAGCTTTATGGGATGTCTTCAGGTGAACTAAGTGGCATATGACCTGAAAATACGCATATTCTAAAGAATATCGCCCTCCCTGTAGGAACTAAACAACCTATAATACTGATGATGATGTCTTAAGCATGCATCACCACATATAAAATAACAAACATGTAATAAATCCACCTTTAAACAATCAAATATAGAGGAAAAAATATTCAAAAAATTTATTGAAAACATAATTTTAACATAACAGTACTTCTATATCTATAATCATGGTGATGAGCCGAAAATGAAATAAAACCAAGAAAGAAAAAAAAAAACCCGGAAAATGCTTTAGGAATCGGTGAGTGCGATAAGCTGGTCGACCACAGCAGGATCTGCAAGAGTGCTGGTGTCACCAAGCTCATTCAGCTGCCTGGAAGCTATCTTTCTTAATATCCTTCTCATGATCTTCCCGCTCCTCGTTTTCGGGAGCCCTGGAGCCCAGTGGATTTTATCTGGAGCAGCAAATGCTCCAATCTGAAAATCACCAGTTTTCATTTGTCAATATTCTCTTTTAAATCCCAATTCCAATTGCATACCATTAAATTCCTATTTATTTACATAACAAACACCTGAATTTTACTTTTTACATACATACCCGCCTTACCTGTGCATGAAAAGAGATACATTTCACTTTATAAAAGCTAAAATGATGATATTTTTTGAAAGTTTTGAATGGCATACATGTAAACATAGGAATTGGCTTAAAGTTTGAGCAATTCTTTGAAAGAAATGGTGAATGATATATCTCAAATTATACGATTGGATTTCATGATTTTGGAGAAAATAACTTTCTACTTCAACCACTAGACCATGGATCCGTTGACAGTTTTGAACTCTTGTGATCCCGTGCATGGCGGGGAGAGCGTGTTACTACATTCTGGTTCTTAGGTGTCTGGAAAGAAGAGTAAAATGTTAAAATAGTCCTAAGACTATTTACATGGGACCATTTTAATTTCAGAATTTATAAAAATATCAAATTAATATCTACACTCTTTTTATAGAAGCTAAAATAGTCCCCAAGAGTATTATTTTAGCCCCCATGAAAAGATTCTAAGAACTAAAATGACATTTTTATAGATTTTGGGACTAAAATGAACCACTAAAAAGAATTATGAGATCATTTTAACACTTTTCTCCACGAAAAAATAAGCAGTAGTTGATTGATGAAGGGAAGAGTTGGGCAATTTCGATTATGGGGGCATAAACTCAAAGCATGGGAGAATGGTGACTTAATCAACCAGGAAATTAGGCATATTTCAACTCTTTTAAGAGTAAATCAGTTCTATACTTGATTTAAACAACTGAATTCACGACTTCATAAATAAAATATACAGGTTTTAAATCCAGACATAAAATATGGGATCAATACTATGATCCTACATAATTCATCCCTTATGTAAAGCAGTTTTAGGTATTAAATTTCAATTTAGCTAATAAATTTAACATTAGAATGGGTACTTTCATAATGTTTTATCCTTGGAATATTAACCAAGATCAAAGTATCACTCTCAGAAATCCATTCGAAAAACTTTTCATCCGGATTTCAAACTTCTTTGTTGACCAGGAAGGCTTTCCGCCGATCAACACTAGTTAATCCAAACTTGACACCTAAGGTCAAATCCATGTAAATTCTATATCTATGGCTAACCCAACCCAAATGTTAACATTTACCCGACCAATGTGGTAGAATATTCTAAGTTCCGTCGACATGTAGGACTACATTTAAAGCTAGCCCAAAAAAGGAAACAAAAATGACATACACGCATCAAGATTCACAAAAAACACCAAGCACAATATCATCATCCCATCCTTGCCCTCCTCTGCCGACCCGACCGCCCTCCCTAGGAAAGAAGGGTGTCCCATTCTTTAGAAAAGTATTTATTCCTTTATGTATTTCATTATTATATTAGGTGCTTATGAATAATGGCTAGGTGGCCAATGACCTCCTTGAGCTGTTATTCTCTTCTGGATATAAAAAGGAGCTCATGTCGGCCTTATTATTCAAGTCTAATAAATGTTAGTTCAAAACATTATAGATCTCTCTCCTCTCTCTCACCTCACCCACGCATGCACACACGCAAACCAATTGACCTCTATTTCACTAGGCAAATGATGCAAAACAATCTTCAAAACAAAAAAAAAAGGCCTAAAAAAAGGTAATAGAGAAGATGGAAACAACAAGAACATTAATAAAAGTAAAGAGATAAAGCAGGCCTACTGCCTAAACTAAAGAGAGAATATCTCAAAAAAAGATATTAAATCTTATACCTGATTAAAGATAAAATCCTAAAAAAGAAAAAGAAAAAGAAGTGTTTTCACATACGAAGCAGAATTTTATAAACGTCATAAAACAATCTTGCATGATTAAGAATTTATATATTTATGGATAATAAAATAAAATAAAATAAAAAACAACTAACCAGGGGCTTGTGACAATAAGCACAGAACAAGGAGTCCGAGTGCAACAAAGAACATCTCAAAGCAATGCAACCTGCCTCTAATAACTAAGGACTTGTTTGGGATCATTTTTCTTTTTGGTTTTTATGTTTGATGTGTTTTAATAATCTTTTATTTTTTGTTTCTAAAAACTAATAAACATATTTATAAGAATACTCAAAATAACTTTTAGGTGTTTTGTGTATTTTAAAAATAATCATGTCTTAATTAAACATGTCAAATATGCTTTTTTCAAATCATAATATAAACTAAACAAAATGAAAATAAAAAAAATAGAAAATAAAAAATAAAAATGATCCCAAATAGCCCTTAAAAGTCTAGCTTGGCAAAACTCATTGAGATTAGATTACTCATGAAAAACAAGCACTGCACCATGCTAACTAAACCGCAAAAGAACTTGGAACATTTATCCAAAGAGAGCAAAGTGCCAATATAGTGCCCAACTATTTACATGTAGCCGTTTTAGTCCCAAAATTTATAGAGGTGTCAAAATAGTCCATAACTATTTTAAAATTGAGCTCTAATAGTCCTTAATGGGAACTCCTTCAGCCCCAATTTGAAAAATTTGAGGACTATTTTGACATTTCTATAAACTCTAGGATTAAAATGATCCCATGTAAATGGTCAGGGACTATCCTAAAATAATCCTACACAAATGAAAGTTGAAAATATACCTGATTTCTGACAGCTAAAACAAGACTTTTCCTCAGTTCCTCGCTGTAGGGAACACCCTCCACCAAAGTAACAAAAGCATAAATTCCCTGTCCTTTAACCTGCAACAGCAGTAGGTTCTTAAGAGACGCATATAAAACGAGTCAATTAAAACCAGACCTCTGAGAATGACACTTGACCTCATGTTCAACGCCAACTACTGCAGCTTCCGCACACTGAGGATGAGAAACCAGCGCCGACTCAACCTCTGCTGTGCCAATTCGATGCCCACTGCATACAACTCAGATTTTAACACTGAATGGAAGTGTTTACTTAAATCTTCTAATATGAAAAAACACTTTTTGCAAATGAAATAATTGCATGCTTTGATGTCCCACATTGATAGAGCAAATAAGTTTAGAAAGTACCTCACATTAATTACATCATCAACTCTTCCAGTGAGCCAATAATACCCATCCTTGTCCCTAAAGAATGAAGAAAGTTAAATCTTAATGCACTAAAAAATGAGTAAAGATGATATTTTTTTCCGCAACGAGAAGGTTTAACCAGATATATTGCAAGCTCAAATGAATCATGCTTTATGGATGATTAGCAATCACACTACAGCATCAAAAATAACTTGCTCATAAATAGCCAATATAGTTTCCTTTCCAATAAAAATTTAAGAGAGAAAAAGTTATGTTGTGGTTCCATGAAAAAAATGTGAAATGTAGAATTAATAGTGGTGTAAAAAATCCATAGGTTATTTAGTGAAGGGGTGTTTACAAAATGCATTATACATTTTTTACTGTTATAGTTTTTCTTTATCAAGGAGGCACTATCTTATATCTTGCATCAGATGAATTTAATACATAGCACACAATTCGTATGTATTTACATATCTCAACATACATAGCGAATTTGAGTGCTACGTGTGTAAATATAAAAGTTTCGGTGTGAGATATGTAAATACATAAGAAATGTGTGCAATATATGCAAAAGCCCCTAAAAAAGAAGTAAAACCAATACTAGCAGAAATTAGACAGCCATTAATTGGGTAAACCAATAAATAGTTATTTTTGTTCTAATGTGTTGATTCTTTTTCTATGTTCTATTCTTTTTGCTCTTAGTGATTAAATTTCGCTTATTTCCCAATATAAAAAACAAGCAATAATTCGATATGGAAAATGTCACCTGCTGCAACCATCACCGGAGAAATAATATCCTAGGAATGGCTTAAAATATGTGGTCTCATATCTCTCATGGTCACCATAAAGCGTTCTGAAGGCTCCAGGCCATGAATTTTTAATACAAAGGTAGCCACTACACTCCCCTTCTATCTCAGTGCCTTTCTCATCAACTATTACTGCCTACAAAAATAAAAAATAAAAAAGGATATCATAAAATCTATCAATGTCTATGCTGTATGTATCCTGCACACCTGCACCCCAAAAAATGGAAATGTAGCCGAACCGGGTTTTTGCGGCCAAGCACCTGGTAAAGGTGTGATCTGCATGAAAGCTTAAATATCACAAAAAAGGCGAAATGATGTTGCACAACATTGCAATTTAAACTGAAATAATTAAAATATGGTAAATCATTATAAAGCTAGGTAAAAGATTAAAATGTCACCATGAAACCGCCGGTCTCAGTTTGCCACCAGGTATCGGATATAGGACACCGTGCATCACCGACAACATTGAAAAACCACCTTCACAATCGTTAAAAAGAAAAATCTAACTTTCAGCGCCATTACAAAAGAGACTTAGCAAATTAATGAATCCAAAATTGATGTTATGAACCTCCATGCACTAGGATTGATGGGCTCCCCCACACTTCCTAGAACACGTAGGGATTTGCGTGAGTGGCGAGTCACATGCTGCAAGAAAGAATGCCAAAAATGTGTGTGAAGCAAAAAAAAAAAAATAATAATAATAATTTCCAAGATACTAAATTGATGAAAGGCCGCTAATCAACCACATCTACATAAGTTTTTAGATGTTTTGAGCGAACATTTGTGTGCAAAGAGAAAATAATATAGCAATTAACATACTAGTTTGATGGAAGGTCACTAATAAGCCCAATTTAGATAACCATATAGAATAAAATAAGATGAAAATAAAAAATAATGTGAAATTAATAACTACAAAAATAAACTGTTGTTTGCAATTGAAGTTTTCTATTTGAATTGATCACGTCCTTAATGAAAAAAAATATAGGAAAAAATAGGTCTGCAGATGGACGTTCAGATATTTCAACCAAAGAAAGACAACAATCAGAAAAAAATTTGATATTCACAAAAAATATGAAAGCATTGGGAGCCTTTTTCCATTAATTGATATGGAATAAGGAAAATTAAGAACAAAACAAACAAGTTATAGCATCTAAGTAAATTTCAGTAAGCCTTCATTGTGAATCCCTTTGGTTTCTAATTGTAAGAAGATGGAAGATGGATCCCAACAGTGTGAAGACTGACATTGTGGCTATTTAAAAAAGCTGGAACCAATTGTTGCTTCTCTTAGCCTTGGAAATTAGTCTCTATGGTCAAATTGAACACTAACGGTTTGATTTGCAGGAAAACCGAGTATAAGGAAAAAATATTGGGGCATCTTAACATTAATTTGAAAGTTTTTTGTTCCTCGACTCAAGGATCTTTTCTTCCTCATTTGTTTTCCTAGTTTTCTTAAAGAGAAACCTAATTTATACAAGAGTTAATTTGTATGAAAGTCTCTATTCTAATTATTGACATTGTTTCAATGAAAAAATTGGCCTGCTCTTCTCTTTCAAGCTCAAAACATCAGAAATACTAATCATAATATATCTCATATGATTTTTGGAAAGTACACTATCGGCCACATGCATTGAAAACCCTACCAAGGGTCATTTCTAAGCTTTTGAATGATTGATGTTCAAGAGGAGGTTCATATATTATCTCTTACGAAGAATGATTCTTAAAATGCAAGAGGTTTAGGCTCTAAAGAAGAATGTTCTCAAAGCTATTCAACAAGAGAATCCAAATATCATTTGTCTTCGAGAGTTTGCTCTCTAATCCCTCCTCTATTATTCTCTCATCTATTAGGGGGAAGATTATTATTGATTGGCGCACACTTAATTCAAATGGAAAATCAAACTACGTTATTTGGGGCTCAATTTTAGAAGATTTAAAGTGCAATCTCTATCCATTTTTCCACGACTTATTTGAGTTATTCCTCACCACTCTATATATGAATTATGATGAACTGGAAAGTTTATATTTTTGAATCATTCATTTTGTTCAATAATATTTACTCTTTTAAATGAATTATTTCTGATCATCTCAATGAAACTTTGTTTGGAGTCGAATTCCCCCAATAGTATTAAATCACCTTAAGCATTCTTCATAGATTTGGTCCATGAATTCAACTTATTCGATATTCCTTTGTTTGGAAGAAAATTTACTTGGTAGAACATATAGAAAGAATGTTATCTTAGCTAAACTTAACCAAATTCTTTCTCTCTCAACGCCATAGCAATCATTTTTGTAGTTGTAGCTTAAAAGCAACTAACAAATTTTTTCATGAACATTGCTTGCAACACTTCACACAAAATTGCTTCTTCATTATATTTTAAGATTTGATTTTTAGTTTCGTAAAGAGGGATTCAAATAGATAATTCATAATTGATGGAATAACTTCTCAATTCAAGGTGGAGTCAACTTATGAAAAAGGAAACTCATATTCATTAGAAGCAGATATAAATTATAGAAAAAGCATATCCATACTATCGCAATAGAAGCGAAGATAAGAATCATCTATAAACTCCAATGCATTGAGAAGAAGGTTGAAATGTACTTTAGCCCAAGGTACTTTGAACCCTAGGGCCTAGTTTACTCAACCTTAGGTCAACTTAGTGAACATAAGCTTACCGTACCCAATTGACCCGACCTAAACTGAGGCGAACCCATAACCAGCACTAGATTCCTTGGATCCTAGCAGAGCCCCTAGGCCCTAAAGACCAACCTCGGTCAAACACTAAGTGATTAGGTCAAAGTCTAGTCAACCCTAGGGCCGATTTTAGTCAAATTTTCTCATAAATCGTTTGAAATCCATCAAACCTAAAATTTTATAAATCCATAACCTTAATATTGGTTAATTAATCACCCTTCTCAATACCCAGTTCATTGAATAACATTTACTGAGATAAAACTACATAAATGATCTGAAAATTCTTGAGAATAAAATCTTCTTAAACATTTTAATTAAAATACATTCTTTATTTTTTTAATTAAATCCACATATGATTCATATAATTATTTATGCAATGAAATGTCATTCTTCGAATTAAATATTGATCAAAATTATAATAAAAATAAAAAAGTTGAGTTTAAATGGATAACAATTTTATTTTATTATTTTTTAAAAAATAGTTTCTATAGGATCATTTATGAAACTTATTAATCTATAAAATAAATTTATCGAATTAAATAGATAATTTATTTAATAACCAAAAAAATAGATTTAGCCAACAAAGATGGGATAATTCTATGTTTTTAAGAAAATCAATTTATAATTTTTTTATGATTTATATATTAATTTAAATAATTTAGATTAAATATTGGATAAATTAAAATTAGCGATATTCTTTGATAGATTATTTTAAATGTTTATTTGCATATTTAAAATTAAACCTATGTTTTTCTGTGATTTGTAAAGTATTTATGTAATATTCAATATATTCCTATTTTTAAAGTTATTAAATAATTACTTTGAATTAAGAATATAGGAATACTCAATTGCCAAAACCTCTGAATTTAATTATGATTTATTAAAATTGGAGTTAATTTATTGAATCATTTTAAAAATTTGAATCAATATTTCTTTGTTTATTAATTAATATATAAATTAGGAAATTAATAGAAAAACAAGAAAAAACATTTTATTTATTTTCTATAATTTTCTGAAGGGAATTTGGTACTTTATCAATACTCCCTTAATTTTCATAATTTTTTAAGTTTTAGGTTAATTTCATATTAGAAAATAAATATTCACATTAATTTTTATTTTATTATAAGTAAACCTAGACATCATAGGTAAACCTAGTCAGTTATAATCTAGGAGTAACATCTAGGAGAACATAGAGGAAGGTTCAAATTTACACTCAAAACTCACAATTACCTCAATCTTTATGTTAGGCTGGTTAGCATTTAGGAAAATATGTACGCATCCCCTACACATATATAATCACATAGCCGATGATGCTAAAAAGAAATAAGGCTGTAAATGCATGTAGAACCTATATTGTGCACATGATTATTCGCAGGAACATCCTTAGATTGCATTTTGGGTAACCTTGCCCATAGGACAATATTGTAAGAGCCATTAGAATAAGAGCTTAATAGAAATAATTATCAGGAAAATATTTTATCCAGTGTCAAGTTTCTTTTTTAAAATTGTTATTGCAGTTGGATATTCATAGTATTTGGTTTAGATAATGTATTAGAATTTTGTGATTTAGTGGCTCTTTATTATTTGGATGATTTGTGAATAGTTGTAAATGTTAGACTGATATGACACTATCGTCTGATCATTCATTCCCGTCTTGGTAAATCCAAACTCCCAGGTTGCGTCTTAACACAAAATAGCATTTACAATCTTAGCATAAAAATTGACTCCATAGATGATGCTACAGGCATAAATCAAAGTAATTTTATAATATCAAAGCTTTCTAAGTTATGTTCCTATGACCCCCACACATAACGTAATTATAGTATCAAAACTTAGATTATGATCCTCATATAAATAATACAAGCAAATATATACAAAGCACAGGAATTTAAACATCCTTTTTCATCTTTTTTTTATTTGCAAGAATGAGGGCGTTAAACTAAGATCTTAAACACCTCTTAATCTTAAAGACTTTGATAAAAATATGAGAAAAGTGTCAAAATAGTCCCCTAATTATATATAGAAAGTCATTTTAGTCCTGGAGTCTATATAAATGTCAATTTAGTCCATAACAACTTTTAATATTAATTGAAATAATCCTAATAGAAGACAATTTAAGCCCCAATTTAAAAACCTAAAGACTAAATTGACATTTTATAGACTTTAGGACTAAAATAACCTCATATAAATAATTAGGGGACTATTTTAAAACTTTACTCATAAAAAGATTTACAACCAAATTACTCCAACATATTGCAATAAATCTCAATATGTGTAGCCTTTTAACCTAAATCTTCTTCAAGTTTAGCTAAACTTCAGCTTTTTAGATATACTTGGTGCATATACTTCCTAACTCTATTCATTTTACTCTTAGAATTGATTCCTTAAACCTCACATCTAATAATTCCACATAACAAAATTTGCAATTTTTCCTCAAGTCTTGATCTTCATTAAGATCCTATTACAATCGCTTTATATACATCTAACTTGATCAAAATTTCTTATTCTCATTCACTTGCCATGACTATCTTATATATCTTAGTTTCTCCTAACTTAAAGCATAGCTCGGCTCTTCTACAAATAGCTATGATTCCCTCTTCGTAATTCTTTTCTTACTTTCATATACTTAAATGTCTAGAAAAAGAAAATGATAGATTAAATGAAGGGTAAGCTTTTTATCCCTAGACTTCTTGTTCACTAAAATTACATCATGCACGGTGTATTTTCTATGCTAAAATATTAAGAATAGCAATCTAATAATTTAAATGAGAAGGACCAAAAGGTAAACTTCCAGCAACAAGTATTCTGAGCGACATAGAAATTCTTACCTCGTTACCATCACGCATCAAAGAACGCACCAAAGTCGGAGCAGTGTAGAAAAGCGACACGTTATATTTATCAACTATGTCCCAGCAACGTCCAGAATCTGGATAATTCGGAACCTACAGAAAAATCTGAACAATATCAGACATCCAATGAAGAAACAAAACATATATTGCAGGGAAAGCTTTAGACCACCTAAACTAAGTGCTATATATCCATGTTAGTGATACAACAGAAACAAACAAATAATAGTTTGAGCCAACAAATACAAAGTTAACTACGTAAAAAAATACTTCTTCAAACATTAGACAGTAAAAGCTGAAATATTTTTCTTGCAAAATATCATTTTTACAATAAAACTGAATTAGAAAAATTTTCAGTGAGCTGACTACCCCTTCAAAAACAACTATGGTTGCTCCATTTAATAGAGGTCCATATGTCACATAGCTATGCCCAGTGATCCAACCACAATCAGCAGTGCACCTGAAATTGGAAGATGGGGAGTTTGGAGAAAGAGTGTTGAGGTAAGTAACAACACTATCAGAAAGAATGCTTCAGAGGTGCTATAAAAAGAAGGGGGCATTTAAATTCATACCATCCAATTGCTATGCATTTACCTATCTAATACAAACTTTAATTTTTATATTCATACCACCCAAATCTTCCATATCTGTTGAGATTTGTATCCATTCGAAGGGTCCTATTGATAAATAGAGTTTTATTTTAAGATATATGCAATTCTCTATAGGAGCCCTAGTCATTAATGAATAGAATCACTTTCATAGCAAAAGCCTAGCTGGCTCTCCGAGACCGATGCTCCTCCTCCACCAAATTGTCACTCCTCCACTAACAGGCCGCCACTCCTCCCTCCTCCAGACTGCAGCTCTACCACTTCCGCCTCCAGCTTCGCCAACTTCCCCAACTTCGCCGCTCCCATCTCCAGTAGGCCGCCAGCTTCGCCGCACCTGTACTCATCAGACCGCCAGCTCAGCTACTCCTTCGCTCCCTTCTTTTCAAGATGTCGTACCCTTCGCCCCTCACCCAAACCTTCCTCTCTCTCAGCTGGCGCTCACACTCTCTCTTGGTCGCACCTCTCTCTCTTCTGGTCGACCGTCGCATCAAGAAGATCTTGTCCATCGGTTGAAGGTTCCGCGCCGGGGGGGGAGAGGGAGCAACGCTCACAAATCCCAAGAAAAACGAGTTGAAATGAGGAGGAATTCATTTATGATGATTAGATAGATAAAAATCGGGTCAAGAAGAGGAAGAAAATTGTGTGTGATGTGGACTTGCATCTTTGTGATTGAGGATGCCAAAAGAAGGAAATAGTGAAGAAGGTAAAGGATTGTAGCTTTTGAGGAAAATAGATCTTGAAATTCTGAAGTTATTTGTTGAGCCCATACAAGAAGCTGAAGTCTTGGCGGGAGCTACTACCTCGGCATGTACTTCAACGCAGTTGATGCTAGATCTCCCTCATGTGGATCTGAAACTTGATAGACCGGCTACGTATCTGAGTTGGTTGCATCAGGATCGAGGAGGCTGCTCTAGTAGATAAGAGACTAGAGGGACATCTGACCGGAGAAGGGCCAAAGAGAGACCGTGCTGAGAGGAATCAGTGGATGGCCACACACGCCTTGCTTTGCACATGATTAATCAACTCAATTGTTTCATTGATTGCCTCATCAACAGATGACATTCAAAATGTGAGGGGCATCTAAGCAAAGCTAAAGAGGATCCCTGTTGGGGCTGAGAATTACAAATATAGTTAGTGGTATAGAGTGATCGATCGATTCAAGAGTACTCATATATCTGGAGCGGTTGTGGACAAACCTTGATCACTTCTCACTGATGTTGAGCTATGGTGATTTGGAGGTGCAAGAAGGGGGAGCTCTTTGCACGGATGGGGAGCAGTTTCTAGCCCATCTAAATCTGACCTTTGATCAGAGGATATCAGTCCTCCTAGCCCAGGCGAAGATACATTTACTAGATGAGGCCATCGCTATGATGATACAGGAGGAGAGTTGCATGAGGCTTCACTGAGCCGAGTGGACTTCCACATACACAATTAATTTTGATTGTCTTTAGCTCGGGTATGGTAGGTGTCTACGGGGAGACTCACAAGTGCAACAACTGCGGTGAAGAAGGTCATCAGAGCAAGTTCTAGTCTATGCCACGTAAGGAGAGAGAAACATGTGGACGTCGATAGTTTAGAGGGCATGGTTGTTGTCATGGTCGTAGAAGAGGTGGAAGATTGGGATACCGGGCAAATCTGATGATAGCAGAGGATGAGGGAGAGAGATGTTGTATTTACTAATGAGAATCATGAACTTTTGGAGATTTTGAAGTAGAAAACAAGTGATGGGGCTGAGGATGGTTCCTCCTCATCGTCATCAAGGGGTTAGCATTACCACTTATGTTCACTCTAACAAAGGTACTCGTGATACATATATTCTTGCCTCTATTTCCACAACAAGATCATTGGAATGAATAATAGATTCTAGTGCATTTCAACATATGTCAATTACAGTTAGGGAGTTCTCTTCATATACTCATCTAGCAGTTCCAGAGAAAATCCAGGTTGTTGATGATACGACTCAACTTGTAGTTAGTAAAGGTACAGTGAGGTGTAACGATTCTATGTCCTTGTTCAATGTTTTACACGATTCTTACTTTCCAGTGAAACTTTTGATCTATTAGTGTCATTATCCTCCAACTAAAATGTTTGTTTCATTTGATATTCATAAGGTGATCTTTCAAGAGAAAATGATGGGTTGGATACTTAGGATTGAAACTTAGTGTAGTGGACTTTAGTACTTTGATAGAAAGGGGATAAACTAAGCTTTGACATCCATAGTAGAGTGCTGGAGGGAATTTGGGAGAAGCTTGGAGGATGTGTTGCTGCTACAACAAGGGCACGTGAGACGCTCTTGTTTTGGTTTATGGGAACATTTGTAGTTGTCTCTGTATGAAAAGGCAAATAAACAAAAACTTCTTTGTGATGTGTGGGTTTGACAAGCTTACTATGAGCCTTTATACAACTTTGGGAAGAGGGGTTCTTATGTTTTTGATTTGATACATTTTGATATTTGAGAACCTTGTTCAACAAGTTCAATGGATGGTTATCGATATTTTGTGATTTTTATTGATTGTTATTCTCGTATTATTTGGTTATATTTGATGAAAAATAAAGATGATGTGTTTGTTTTAAAAAATTTCAACAAGGCAATTAAGACTCAATATTGTGCAGCAATGCAGGTATTGAGGTTTGATGATGGGACAAAGTATACTAACAAAGCGTTTGAGGAATACTTGTCAGCCTAAGGGGTACAACATCAAATTACAAGTCCATACACATCGCCACAAAAATGGAGTAGCAGAGAAGAAGAATAAATACCTTCTAGAAATAGCCCGAAGCATGATGAATGGCTCAAAGTACTTGTGGGGCAAACAGTTTTGACAGGTGCTAAATTGATCAATTGAATGCCCTCGAGAGTGTTCGATTGAAAGTCTCCTAATCATCTCATGAAAGAAGATAATAGCGGAATATTTCGGTTAAATTATTTGGTTGTGCATGTTTTGTAAAGGATAATAGACTATCAATACGAAACCTGGATCCAAGAGCCATGAAGTGTATTTTCATGGATTATTATGCCACCCATAAAGGGTATGTTCGTTAGAGCTCGATAAAAAATAGGCTATTTGTGAGCATGGATGTCTTTCAGAGAATTCGAACTATACTACACCCTGAAGGTGATCTCAACCTTTGGTGACTAGCCAGATACTAGAGGTATGAGGGTAGTGACAGTGAGAGATTGGTTCATGTGGAAGCGGTGTATTGTCCTGTGATGAGGGATGAATCAGATGAGATGCTGAAAATGAGGAGATAGAACTCGGAGGTGGTGGGATCAGGCTGAAGGGCAACTAAGGGTGTATCCAAGGAGAAAGAAGCATAATGAGGGAATATTGCATGCAGTGTCACTCGTGTCAGGAAGTCTCTTGAACTGGTTAACCCCGACTCTCAAGGCACCTACTCCATCCACCTCAAACTTAGAATACAGAGGTGATATGATTCTTATTCCTTTACTTCCAACCCTATGAATTTAAGGAGGACATCTCACAGTAATGCAAGACATCATCCTGAACGTTTTGGGTGGGAACATGGTATTGTTCTATTTCATACACTAACATATCACTTGCATATGGAGCATTCATTGCATATTTTGACACTGCATCTATACCAAAGTGTTGGCAAGTAGTTATGAAGCATCTCAAATGAAAAGCGGCAATGCATGAAAAGCTTAGGGCTCTCGATAAAAACTAAACATGCGAGATAGTACAACTACAAGCGGGGAAAAGAGCAGGTGGGTGCAAGTGTATCTTCATAGTAAAAAAAAAGATTCAGAAGGGATAGTGGAGCATTACAAGTAGTGATTGGTGGTAAAAGAGTACAGTCAAACGTATGACATTGATTATGATGAGACATTTGCACCAGTAGCGAAGAAAATCACAACAAAGATATTGGTTTTTTTTACAGTAAATGGTTGGTGGAGGTTACACCAACTTGATTTGAATAATAGGTTTCTTCATTGTGAGTTACCGAATGAGGGGTATATGGAGAAACCACCAGGATTCAGTATAGACCAGACAGTAAGCAAGATGTACAAAGACAGGAAGTCATTTTATGGTTTGAAGCAGTCTCATCGGGCCTGGTTTAACAAGTCTATAAAAGTTATGGTGTATATCAACAAATAAATACCGACCATAGGACATTTTTTTGTCAAAATGAAGGTCACGCCATTATACTTAATGTGTGCCGATGACATGATTATCACTTGGATGATGAGATAGATTGTTCAACTAAAAACAAGATTGGGTAAAGAATTTGAGATAAAGGACCTTAAATAGCTCAAATACTTCTTTGAGAATGAGGTGGCCCGTGTATTAGAGGAGATAGTCATGCCATAGAGGAAGTATGTATCGGATCTCACAGAAATATACATGTTGGGATACAAGTCCATAGTTTCTTCAATTGTTCAGAAGGTCAAGTTGTGTGGAGAGCCGGGAGAGCTAGTTGATCGTGAGAGGTACCAGAGAATGATGAGTCATCTGATCTGTATGAGTCACAATCGTATTGACATCTCATTTGCAGTGTGGCAAGCCTACAGTCATATTGACACAGTGAATCAGGTTCTGCGGTACCTAAAGAGTGCCCCGAAAAGGGGTTGATATTCAGGAAGAATGGGCATGTAGGCATTGAGGGTTTTTGTGACTCTGGCTAGGCAAGTTGTGCGGATGACATAAGGTCCACATCAGGATACTGCATGTTCGTAGGGGACACCGTAGTCTCATTAAAGAGCAAAAAATAGCCAGTAGTAGCGAAGTCAACAACAGAGGCAGAGTGTAGGCCTTATGAATTGTCGAGATTATGTGGTTGAGTGCCTTATTAGTAGAGCTTAAAGTGGATCAAAGAGTTCAAATGAAGTTATCGTGTAACAACAAGTCAACAATCAACATTGCCAACAAACTCGTGCAACACAATAGAACCAAAAAAGAGAAGATTGATAGGTTTTTCATCAAGGAAAAGCTGAATAATAAACTACTGGAGCTAGGTCATGTAGCTCCTGAAGAACAAGTGGTTGGTTGCCTCACCGAAGAATTTAGCTCAGTAGATTTGTTTAGATTATGTGACAAGACGACCATAGTGAATATCTTTTGCCCATCTTAAGAGAGAGTGTTGAGATTTGTATCCATTTGAGAGTCTTATTGGTAAATAGTTTTATTTTAAGATATTTGTAATGCTCTATAATAGCCCATGTCATTAATAAATAGAATCAGTTTTTGAGCAATTTATTCCTTCTATAACACAAAAAATACTACAGTTTTAAATTTGAAAATGTAAAATACACCATTTCATGCATAGATAAGATGTATGCATGTAAAAAGTAAAGTATAGGTGTTAGATATTGTTAGAAATTTTTTAGTTTCCTTTTTGGTTATTTCTTATTTGTTGTATTTTTTAATTTATGACTTTCTTTTCATCATTTAGTTATTAGAGATAGATTTGAGTATTATATTTTTTCTATTTTAAAATCATGGTATCTTGTGTTTATACTCCTTTCAATAGCAATAATATTATCCTGTTCAATTCACAAAACCTACATGGTATTAGAGACAGGTTTCTTATCCTAGCTGCGGTACGTTATCCTAGCTACCAGAACTTCCATGCAGGCCTTCCCTACAGTTTTTTTCAACTGTCGAATCCCTTCCCTGCAGGCTCCCCTGTCACCGGTCTCTCCCTTGTTGGTTGTCCTAGCACTGGACCTACCTCCTGTCAGCAGATCTTCCAGGGTAGTCGAAATGTCCTCCTACAGCCAGATCTCTCCTCTGCATGCCCTATTTCGTTGTCAGTTGTGTAAGGGACCGTCTACGTCTTTATCGACACCAAACCCCCACTTTAGCTCCGTCGAAGTCATGGTTGATTCTTCCACTGCCAAGCTTTAATCTGACGTAGTCCACGAGTCCACCAGAGCATTGACACCTACGTCATCCCTCTGCAGACCGAAGGAGATGACAACCCCATGAATTTCATGATTATCACTCCCAAACTCAACGAATTGAATTTCCTCCAATGGTGTCAAGTTGTTTCGTTGTTCGTCAAAGGTCAAAGTAAATTCAGCCACCTCACAGGTACGATTCGTGAACCTTTGAAGGCAGATTAATTCCATGGAGACTTTTATCGATCGTTCGTACTTGCTTCTTCAATCTGTCAGTACCCACCATATTGTCATTCGAGATACATATTTGGACGTAGGAAATTCTGGACAACGTTATGAAGTTTCTAATAAGAACCAAGAGGCAAAACAGTGATCGAAGATAGTGACACGGTACTATAATGACTTGGTTACCTTATGGATGGAATGCAACGTCTATTATAACTACACGTGAGACTCTCCCACATATCTTTCTCTCTTCCAAAAAATTCTAGAAAATAATCCTGTGTTCCAATTCCTTGCAGGCCTGAACAAGGAACTCAACGAAGTTCACAGCCGTATACTTGATCGTGATACTCTTTTTTTAACTCGGGCAGCATTCACCAAGGTTCACCGCAAAGAAGTCTAAGACTTGTCATGCTTGTCAACTCTACTAATTCAGTTGAGTCTTCAGCTTTGATCTCCAACAGTGCTCCATGCTCTGCCACGTAGTCGCCCAACAATCACTCCACATGTGATTTTTGTCACAAACCATACCATATCGATGACAAGTGTTGAAAGCTCTAGGGGAAGTCGACAAATAAATATTCAACCAAATCTTCCATTGTTAAAGGTCTCACTATGATCTCAGAATCCACAACAGTTTAGCCGACCATCATTCAGGCCATCGTCGAATCACCAAACTCCATCAAGACTTAGATGGAACACTTAATTAAGCTGTTTGGATCTAGTCAGCTCTCCTACGGCCCATCGACTTCCTATGTTCATCAAAGTAAAATCTCTATGACACAATGATTTAGTTTTTTCTATTATGGGGATTATTGATTCAAGTGTCACAGACCACATGACCAGGTGCTCTCTATCCTACTCGACATATTCTCCATACTCTGAGCGAGACTCTATTAAAATTATCGATGGCTAATGTAATTCTCGTGCGGGTAAAGAGTTGATTGTACTAGAAGTCGGGTTGACTCCGGGATTTGTGTAGCACGTACATTTGCTTAAGTGTAACCTCTTATCGGTTAGTGAGTTGACATATGACATTGATTGTGTTGCTCATTGTTTCTTCTGATGTTTGCGTCTTTCAGGATCGTTGTTGATAGAGAATGATTGGAACTAATAAGTGGGTAGCCAGAATCTACTTCCAAGAAAATGACATTGATGATGAGGACACTTAATTCCATAGTTATAGTTTTTTCTCTATACTGTTTAACCAATTATGCTTTTACATTGTCATTTGGGTCATCCCAGTTTCCACTATTTAAAACAATTGCACCCTTTGATGTTTATTGATAAAAATTCATCCGGTTTTAAATGTAAAATTTGGCATTTAGCTAAACATAATCGTGTACATATCCACCCCGCCGTTGCACTCCTTCCTCTCTGTTTTCACTGATTTGAAGTGATTTACAATAACTCTCTCGAATTGCAAGCTACAAAAATAAACGGTAGTTCATTACTCTAAGTGATGACCACATTCGAATAAATATGAAGTTGCGGTCACATTCAAAATTTATATTCATTCATTTTGACTCAATTCAAAACCTTCATTTAAGTCCTTTAAACCAACAATGATCTTGAGAACTTTAACTTTAAATTAGGATAATTCTCGGTGAGTAGGGACATCCTCCATCATAGCTCCTGTATGGATACCCCTCAACAAAATGGAGTAGCTAAGAGAAAAAATCAGCACCTTCTCGAAGTGGCACGTTCAATTATGTTTCAAATTAATGTCCCTAAATGATTTTAGAAGGACACCATCCTTACCGCCGCATATCTCATTAACAGGTTCCCACAAAAATTCACAATTTTTGAACCTAGTAATTGTCGACACTATTTTGGTTGGGGAGTTGCCAGTAAGAAGCTGTCGGTCACCAGAATTGAAGTCTTGTCGCCCGCTTCAGAAAGATTTTTTAATTTACATATAGTTTTAAGTTTAAATGAAAGAGTGTTGTACCTCAAATCATGTATTTGTCCCGAAGGATAAATGTAAGACTTGAGGATAAACTCGATCAGATAAACTAAGAAATATATGACGTCCGTTTGGTCTGTGAAACTGTTTTATTTACTGACAAGTTCTCCTATTTAATATGAATAATTAAATAGGATTTAGATTAAGCTGGGTTCGACAAAGTTTCCTACAAGGGCAAGCCTCTATAGTTAATTACATCTTAAATGACTGAAGTCACCTAAGGAAACTCTCGATAAAAATCAAGAAATATTATCTTCAAAGAGGTCAAAAGGATAAGACTTTTCAACGAAATTGGACAAAGAGATGTGCAAAGAGGAATGGTTCAAACTTGGAACATTTATTATAGAATTCAAAGGAAGAATAACTAGGGGGATGCCACAGATCCGAAGGAGAACCTCGGTGACTTTCCAGTCTATCCTATGGTTTAACTTCAGTTTCGAGGAAGAAATATTCAAGGGTTTTATCCTTCCAATTTTATTTACTTATGACTTACATTCGTGTGAAACGATCCACAAATAGCCTGAAAGATATGAGGATTTAGGTCGTGACGGACGACAACCTCGGAATCCTAAGACTAGTTAGGGCTTGGAATGTACAGTAGAGCCGTACAAATGCCTAAAAATAAGTTGAAGATTTATATTGCATAAGCAAACAACCTCGAAATCTTGTGGATTGTTGTTTTAACTTCTAAGGAAGAAATGATTTAACTGGTGTAAACATGTTCTGTTGTTGAAGATGACCGTGCTGTGCACAATGCTAGCTCCAAACTCCTTGTCGTGACGAGTTTAAGTTTTATATGGTGTCAAGTTATGATATCAAATCAAGTGGCCCTATGGTTGTAGTTCTTTAAACATTTTATGAGAGTCATGTTGAAGTTGTACAATGTATGAAACAACAGTGGAACGTGTAACACAGGACAATAGTAAATTATACAGTGAAAAAGAACAGTACAACATGCAGTGTAAAGGTAAAAGGTACAACGGGAAAGTGACTGCAAGAAAGTAACATGTTGTAAACACAAAGCAAACATGTATACCTGGGAGATCCGTTGTTCCTTAAGTGTACTTGATGTAACTGGTACAAATAGAACATGTTGAAATGCATCATATAAACGAAAGCAAAAGAAAAAAAGAAACGTCACCCGGAAAACTCAAGAAAGAACGGTAAATGACCCACGATGGAAAATTCGAGAAAAATCAAGGAATAATCTATATGACCAAAAGCTTGAGAAAATTGACGAGTAATAATTCAAATAAAATTTTCAAAACCTCGGGAAAATCCTGGAGAAAAGACCATAAGTGCTTTGACAAAAAATTTTGATAAAACATATGAAAAAGTTTGAAAAGAGGGGACCGCAAGCACTTGGATAGGGCTAGGCATAGATATATATTTGTACTCGAGGGTCGTCGAAGGCTACTCGATCACTTGGATGTATAAAGCCCGCCACTCGACTAGAAGAGTGTCCTACTGAACCTAACTTAGGAGGGTACTCCTTGGCCCAAACAGGTAATCAACAGGTGAACAACCAATTTTATTTAAAATGTATTTAGATTTTATATTTTTAACATGCACATAGGTTTCAAACATACAAAAGTGGGTTGTATCAATTTTGTTTGTAGCAAATTTTTTTTGTTTGAAAAAAGTGTATCTGCTCTTATCAAATTTGGTTTTATTGGTTTTGAAAAAGTGTAGTTGTCCACGAGTCGATCACACTGTCGGGCGTAGGACTACCAATAACCTAAGAAGGTACGAGTCAACTCTCGCAAGTCTTATGTCCGTGAATGATATTACATCTTACGGTTCACCGGGTCCGTGAGGGTGTCCCGATGTCGTAAGATGAAATATCATTCCGCTCTAGCACCGATGTGCCTTTGTTATCACCGCCTTAAGCCTTAAAACAAAGCCGATCTACTTACGACATTGCTTGATGGTTTCACGTATAGCAAAAAACTATACATGAATACTTATGTATCGGACATAAGCATCAAAAACCGAACCAAGAAGCAAGGAAAAAAGAACAAAAGTTGGGTGAGAGAGCCACCGATCCACCTAAAACACCGAAAAGACGAAGGATGAATCGACCCTCAAAACTTGTAACAAAAAGACTTGAGAAGGTAGGGCCCAAGGTCCTTGAATCAATCCGAAAGGATGTTATTTTCTCGCTTTGTTAGAATTGGATCAACCCAAAGAGGGTGTCCTTCCAAATCTCGTCTTGAACGAGTCGAAACGGGCCCAAACCGACATGACGATCACCCACAAATGACCTCCTCGATATCAGTGTCTAACCTCCAAAAATATCTTCCATGGGCTCAATTCAACCAAATGCTCTTCCAAATAGGACTTGAAAATCCTTCAAATTCCATGAATTGAACAAAAGGAAAGTGACCCGGGAAAGACTACCATCGACACCTCCAAACTCATGCCAAATTTAAGATTTTTCAACTCCCAAATTAATCATTAGCTTCACATACCAAATAAACATTGAACCTTCCAATAAAGCCACATAAATGCTCATGATCGGGGTCAACAGAGAAGAGGAAGTAGCCACCAAGGCTCTCGGCCAAGGCCACCAACAGAACAAGGAGCTCACGGCTAAGGCAGAAAATAGGGCCAAAAGAGGTTCACGGCTAATGTAGGAAACAGGGCCAAAAGAGGCTCACAGCCAAGGCAACCCAAGACACAAGTAAGGCTCGCGGCCAAGGCAACCCGAATCAATTCCACGAGGATCTTTGATATACATAAGAGAGTATAAAATATAACCATAATTTTGGGATGACAAACTTGATCCACCAACAATCATCCAAGTAATTCAAGCCCAACAAGAATGACCAAATCAAATTAAACAACCCTCAATATGTGTCACGGGTAGGAGTAGGAAACCATCTGACAGCTCTCGAATAAGGACAACGCAACATGCCAAGACAAGTTCTCGGGTGAGGGTCTAGAACAAACCAAATCAATCCCCCAAGCCACCTCTCGGGTAGGTACAAGTATAAAGCACAAACATAGGCTCTCGGGTAGGAGCTAAACCAGCAAACCGAGCCCCCAACCAGAGCCAAAGGACAAGCTTCCGAGGCTAATAAATGGAACTCAAATCATTAGGACAAAACCTCAACTAAAACCAAAGCCAAATGCCTCGATGAAATCAATATCCCATGCTTCAATAGTGCAAACCGAGTACCAACAAGAATCAAACCGAACCGCAGCTAAGGCTCAAAACCAGGCCACAACAAAGGCTACAAAACATCCTCATGCCCCCAAAACATCAAAACATAGAGCCACCACGTGTTTCGAATAAGAACA
>NEWO01000002.1:9154088-9172269 GCA_003013225.1 Phalaenopsis aphrodite | reverse complement strand
TCCAACAGTAAGAGGAAGTCAACCCAAACACAAAAAAACTAAAGAAGCAAGTGAGAAAAAAATAGCAGTATTTTCCCTCCCTCCAAGAGATTTTCAGCTCACTGAAATGCTCAAAACAAACCCTAATATAGACCAGAGAAAAGAGAATGAATGATTAAGAGATCGTATATGGCTTGAGAGATCGAGAGAGGATGAGATCCTCGCAGAGTATATGATCCGCCGCAGAGAAGATCAAACACAGAACACAAAAGATAGGATACGAGGGATGGGCGCCTGCGAGGCTTGTCTCGCGTGCCAGAGACGCGCCGGGAATGAGTCTCTCCAACGACACGAAGAATGTACCTCTATGTTTTGCATGTCACATAACACATCACTTCACCTCGTCCGGTCGCCCCGGTCTAACGAGCATTTCACTTCGTTCCGTCTAGCCGTCGCGGTCAGACGAGCATTTCATTTCGCTTCGCCCGGCCGCCCCAACCCGGTGAGCATTTCACTTCGCTCCGTCTAGCCACCCAGACCCGACGAGCATTTCACTTCGCTTAGGTCGGCCGCCTCGGCTCGACAGACATCCCACTTTATTTCAATCGGCTTCCCTGAGCTGGTTGGCTTAACACTTTAACTCGACCGGATCCCTCGACCCAGTCGAACAACTACTTGCACTGCCATATTGTTTTGCATGTGTATTTGCATTTTTGCATATTATAGCGCATATGCATGAATACATTATTGTGTCCCGCTTTGCATCTGTATGTTTGCATGATTATAATCATATGTCTGAGTTGAACATTCCCTTGGGCCGCTGCCACCACGTCATGTCCATCTTTTTGGAGCCCCTGCTGTCACAGCATGCTCAGTCTTTATAGGTTACTGCCCTATCAGCGTACTTTCTGGGGCCTCTGACGTCATGTCCTGCCCATTCCGTTAGGTTATTGCCTTATTTGCATAGCTCCTAGGGCCGCTGCCACCACGACATGCCCATCTTTATGGGGCCCTTGCCGCAATGGCATGCCCATTCCGATAGGTTATTGCCTTATCGGCAAACCTCCTGAGGCCGCTGCCACCACGACATGCCCATCTTTTTCGGGCCGCTGCCACCACGTCATGCCCATCTTTTTTGGGCCGCTGCCGTCATGGCGTGCCCATTCTGTTAAGTTATTGTCTTATCGACATATCTCCTGGGGCCACTCCCACCACGACATCCCCATTTCCTGGGGCCTCTGCAGTCACGACATGCTTACTCTTTACAGGTCACTGCCTTATCGGCATACCTCCTGGGGTCGCTACCACCACGGCATGCCCATCTTCTTAGGGTCACTGCCACTACGGTACGCCGACCTTTGTTTGAATCCCTGCCTCATGACACACCAATCAGTTGTGTGTTTTGATTAATCTACATTTGCATATTCGCATGAATAGCGAGTCAGATCCGTTAGGAGAGTGACTCATGTGTTGGTCGCGATGCTTTAACGAGCATTGCTTGTCGGGTCAATCCCGATGAGCAATGCAAGTTAAGTCATCGGGACTAACATGAGTATAACTGTGCTAAGAATCCAATGGATCTAATTGGTGTCATCTCCTTTCGTGACACCCTTTAGATTCTTTGGATCCTTAGGATGGGGCCAGTAAAGTGACCCCGTCAAATTCATACCATACCCAGACTTACCCCACACTTAGATACTAGATTGATGCACTTGTCGTTAGATGATGTGCTAGGCTAGGGTTTAGGATGCTATGTAGTATTTTTTGACACATCTGGCTATTGTTGTGTGTTGTGTTGTCTTGTGGTAGCCATGTGTCACCTTTTCGCTTTTTTTTCGGTGTGTTTGCATGCTTCTTGTGTGTGATAGTATATTAGGACGATTTTCTACAGGTATCGTGCCTATTTATACGCACTCACACAGGTGTTATTAGGGGGAGCATGTAATGATTTTTAATCATTTGTTTGCACGTGCTCTTTAGCTCCCCCCAATTATAAGACACGACATGTTATTTTGCGATGCATGATGTGTCCGCTAATACTTGTTTTATGCAGGTCGATTCTTTATTTTCTATTTCAAATGTATTTGATAAGGTCCTAGGAGAGTATCGAAAATAAGGTACGGGCATGGGTTTCGAGGCGAATGACGCATCGAACCATGTGACGAAGACCTGGAGCAACAGCTCATGTCCCGTACCTTAAGTCTGAATTTTATATTTTTTTATTGACTTAGGATCGGGCATGTATATGCGGAGTCCGGTCATTTTTATTATTTTTACTGAATTATGTTGTTGATCCAGCGGCATTTGACATGTTTATATATTCTTTTGAGGTGATTTCTTTCTCTTTTTCTTCTCGTATGTCTTTTGCATGTTGTAGTGTTTTATATTTTCTTTTTGTGTATCTAGACCTCATGAAAATGTAACCTAAGCTCACTAAGGGCCCTAAAATTTTAATTCTTTCTATCTAAAAAAATCATAATGATAAAATATCGAGATAATCAAAATTTTAGGGTTAAAAGATTCAAAATTTTTTAAAATCAGCCTTTACTTTTTCTGCATGGGCTTTCAGGCCGATTTTAAAATGGTTTGCATGCATAACCATAACACAATTATATTTAATAGAGCCTCCATGCTTAGAAATGTGGTAAATAACTGCATCATACTTGCATGTCTCAAGGAGTAGCCTCCTTGCTTTTCCAATCTGACTGACTCAGCATAAATTCACCTAGGTGGTTGTCTAGTACGTGTAGGGTGTTAGGAGGCTTCTCATTCCAGACGGGATATAAGTCTTCTTGTTGGAGCGTTTACCGCTTTGTAGCTGAACTTCCGTTTTCTCTTCCTTCTTGAGGCGTCCTCGCCACTTCGGCAGGTATAAGTCTCACATCTTGGAGCTCTAGCTTTTAGTTATAGGATAGAGTTTACCTTAGGGCTACCGAGATTTCTGTGGGTGACGCAATTCACGGATTGCTGACCAGAGATCTCAGGATGTGTTGGGTTGACTACCTTCACGACCAGGTAAACTTAGGGTCCTAGTGACTTGGGATGACGGATCCGTGGTACCCCGACCAAGCTACCTCTACCTCCTAGGATTACTCTTCCATACTCGTTTGGCTACCCCTGTGGAGCCACTTTTACTCCTTTGACTTCGTTGATGTCACTTTGACGGTCTGATGTCGATAAGCTGTTTATCTGTTCGGGATACGACGCTTTATCCTCTACCCTTACAGTCTGGATGTGATATGACGTATTGGGATACCCCTGTTGAAGTGATTTTTGTTTATTTCATAGGTTTCGTGAGTTGAGAAGCTGCTACCCATTTGGACGTGGGAGATTCACTCTCAGCTCAACGGCGCAGCGTGATCTTCAAAGTATCGAGACCATTCCATACGAAATAATCACCTTTTGATAACCTACACCCCAGGTTCATGATGATAAAGCGAAACTCCTTCTATCGAGAGACTTCATGGGTATCTCTCGAGACGTAATTAACCAATAGAAATTATGGCTGTCAAAACGGCTCGTTGTTCGCGAACAGCTCGTGTTTGACTCGTTTGCTAAGTTAAAAAGCAGAACACGAACAACACGAACAACACGAACCAATATTTATTCGTTCGTGTTCGACTCGTTTTTGGCTTGAAATATTACTAATCAATTATATATATATATATATATTTGATGAGTAATATTTTTTAAAAATTTAATTGACTACAAAGCTACAAAGATTTATAATCAATTAAAAATATTAATGAAGAAAATAGAATAAGAATTATTAAATTAGATTCAAATGATATTTTAAATCTTGCTCCAATCCTTAACATATGATGGTTACGTGATTAAGGTTGTCAAAATGACTCTTTGTTCAGGAACGGCTCGTGTTCGGCTCGCTAAGCAAATGAGTTGAACACGAACACACTTTTTGAGCTCGAAATATAAACGAGCCGAACACGAGCTGAGTCTAGGCTCGCTCGTTTTCGGCTCGTTTACACCCCTAGTAGAAATACATTCTTTTGGGAGCCTTTTGATTCCAGAACAAAAAATATTCTTTTTGGTTATCTGGTTACATGTGGCTTATATAGAAATTCTGCTCGTGGATGTTATTTTCGAGGTATTTTAATTTGACTATGCTTGGACATATACTCTCGACCCATCACACTAGGATTATCCCTATATAAGTCTTCCGTCTCTTTTCTTTCTCTGATTTGTTTGTCTATTTGTTATCGTATGTTAGTTCGCTATTCAATTCCTCTCTTCGAGTCATTCATTTGGTTAGAGAGGAAGATTTACTCGAATATAGAAATTATACGACGGCATACAAAAAGGCAGACTGGCGACTCTGATATCTAAAAAGAACCGAGAAAAACACTCATCCACTTAGCCCATATGCACCAGGACATTTGTCGCGTCGTTAGTATTGTGAGTCAGTTCATGCATGATCTCTATGAGAATCATTTCAACAATTGTCCATCGGATCCTCCATTATTTAAAATGCATGTCGAGCTCAGGTTTGTTATTCTCTCACCACACCTCTCGTTTTGTTGCAGTTTATACTGTTGTTAATTGGGTGGGGTATGACGATCTACCTCGGGTTATTGCTCCTTTATATGGGGAGATGTTGTCACGTGGAAAAGTAAAAAAATAATCTGTGATTGCCTGTAGTAGTGTTGAAGCTGAGTTTCATTCTATGTCCCTAAGGTATGTGAAGCCCTCTGGTTCGCATCATGCTCTGCGAGTTTGGTATGCCGGTGTATGTTCTTCTGTAGTTGTTTTGTGACCATCAACATTGCTCATAATCCGGTCCAACATTATCATACCAAGCATGTAGAGATTTTCCACCACTTTATCAAGGAGAAGCTTGATTCAGAGGAAATTTGTGTTCCTTTTGTCTCATCCACCGGCTAAGTCGCAAATGTTCTCACAAAGAATATTCCTCCATTGTTTGACGATTTCAATCCAAGTTCAACATGATTGACATCTATACTTCAACTTCAGGTAGTTTACTTTTAGGTTATTTTCTATTTGTTTTATTTCCAAGTTTATGACTTTCTTTTTATCAATGAGTATTTATTATGAAGAGATTTGAGTATTATATTTTTACTGTTTTAAAATCATCGTATCATGTATTTATATCCCTTTCAATAGTAATAATATTATCATACTCAATTCTCAAAAACTACAAACATGTAAGTATATAAGAATTGGGTGGTATTCATGTAAATCTTACTAAAAAGAATTAAGAAACAGTGGAGGAATGTTAACGCACCAATATATGTCTGATGGCTTGTAGTCGAAAGCATATTTGAATGTTGTTGCTGTGTATACCATGTAGCCTGCAGTTGTGTGCAATACACCCTATAATAAAAAAAAAGCAAATTATCAGTTTTGTTACATAGAAAGTGTAAGGCTAAAGTTTAAGAAATCATGCGGAGACAACCTTAGGCTTTCCAGTGCTGCCGCTTGTGTACAAGAGAAACAATGGATCTTCAGAATCCACCCACTCTACATCACACTTCGTTGAAAATTTCGGAACTACATCCTGGAAGACATTCAAACGAGTCAATGACCAGTTATAGGCACAACGGAGTAAAGTTTTGAAGACCACTCAGGGGAAAAAAAGTTAATATTTAAAAACGAGTAAAGTGTCAAAATAGTTCACTAACTGTTTACATTGGATCTTTTTAGTTCCAGAGTCTATAAAAGTTCCAAATCAATCTCTAAACTCTTTAAATTGGACCTGTGGAGACTATTTCAGCCCATGTTAAAAAAGACTGGGAACTAAAAGCTCCTAAAAAATTCAAATAGTTGGACTATGACATAAATATTGTAGGTATGTGGATAATGTGGGCATTCCAAAGGTGTACTTCTCGAGATTCAATACGAAGTGAATTAGATTCACCAACCTGCCACCATATGTCTCTTCCATCTCGCCATTTTGTCTCTTCTCTACTCATTGCTGACTTATTTTCATATGTCAGGCATAAATCTGTTCATGTGTAAGGTAAAAACAAAAGCTGAACAAAAATAATGATGCGAAATTTACAAAAGGGAAAATAAAAGTCACAGGCAGACATCATATTATTACATTAAAAACAGATAGAAATTACAAAAAACTATTTAGCATTGCCTCATTATGATGGACAAGATAAAACATCAACATTCTTTGTTAAGTACACAGAATATCAGCAACCTCAAATGGGAAATCAAACATCTAAAAAGAGATGTTAAGAGTTCAAATATTAATCCAAAAACCAAAAATATTTACAGGAGAAATAATGGTTAAAAGAAGATGGGGGTTGCTGATAGTTGGACAAATTTCTAGCATATAAACATTCATTCTTTAGGCAATGAAAAAAATAGTAACATCTAATTTGCACCTTAGAGCTGCAGTAATTTATATGCTGCTTTATGAAATTTCATGCATGAATATTGACCTGACACGTTTACTCAATGCTCAACAGTACTTGTTTTTCACATTTCATGGCATCAAGATAGTCCGGTAAATACCCTAGTATTGAAGATTTTATTTTCCAAATGAGAACCAGGGAAATCCACAAACTTACTGCAATAGATCTAGCTTCTATTATCAAGAATGTCAAAATTCAGTAAAATTAAACATAGAAAATAAAACAACGTAGAAAAATTATAAAAAAAAATTCTACAAAAGGATAGGTATATATACATCGCCAAAAGGCATTACAAAATTGGAATAGACTAAAAAGGAGGGGGTGGGGAGGCATGAACTAAGAAAGTGTTGTTTCTGTATAAGAAAGTGCATTGATTGCAATCCGATGGTCATATAAAAATTGATCCAACAGTTTAGGCCTTGATCAGAGCGCTTTAAGCTTTTTGTTATGATTAGATAGTGAGTGGGACTCACTGCGAAGAGAGAGAGAGAGACAAATTCGACACTGCTCAAACTGAATGATAGAGAAATATCATGCAATAGATGCTCAGAAATTTTTTTAATGGAGAGCTATAAAGTCAATTGATGAATATATCGATCAATGGATTCCTTATAGGCATATATCAAGTGCAAATAATCCACTTTTAAATTTCCTTTTATGAAGTGTATCAAACAGAGCATGTTTCTTACGATCATATTGTATTCTATTGTGTGCAATAAATATAGCTTCTTATGCTCTTTCTTATTGATTTTTAAATCTTCTAATATGATCTTAATTCATAGAAGTCCTGCAGATCTATTGTGCAATGGCGCTTTAAATTCGGTTTTAGCATCTAATCTTGAAACCGCAACGATTTCCTACTCATCTAAAGTATGATATTTCCTCCAACGAATGTATAATAGGCTGAAGTACCTACGATCCACATCTATATATTCTCCGATTTGGAAGGTACCACGTCTTTTGTATAGAATTCGTTATTTTGGACTTAATTTGAGATACATGAGAACTCTACAAGTGGCTTGAAGATGTAACTATAAGTTTGTGTGCCTGTCAAGAAGGGCGTGAGATGCATGGATTAGTTTTCCTACTAACAATCGAAACTGTCCCGTATCTACACAAGTTCTTTCTTCATCAAGATCTAGTTCTTTCATAATTCATTTAGAATTTCACAAGATTTACACGCCTTCAACTTGCTTTTTGCTCAACAAGACCATAACAATTTTTGTTGAGAGAAAAATATTATTAATTCAAATTGAGCAACTTCTACGCCCGTAAGTATTTGAGAATAACCTAAATTTAATAAAGTCGGCATCACAAACTCAAGATTCAAGTCATGTAGTTTACTGACAATATAGAATAATTTAGACTCTCATACCAACAGAGAAACCATTCTTGGCACATTCCGCAAGTGCACTATCCACAATATCTTTTAGTATGAGTTCTTTAGAACCCCTCCGCACACCATTGCATGTTATTACAACTTTAGGCTTGCAATCCATTATCCTTTGGGACAAAGACTCCGAAGAAAAACCAGCAAAGACAACCTGAAGAGAGAAACAATAACAAGATCACCAAACATCAAAATATCCACCATAAGAAATCTGAAATAGCGGAGAAAAGCTTACGAAAATACCGAGTGTACAGCACCAATACGAGCACAAGCCAACATAGAAATTGGAAGCTCCATCAACATTGGCAAGTAGATCACAACTGTGTCGCCCTTTCTAACACCCACATCTTTCAAGTAATTGGACAGCTAATTCAGCACGGAGAGAAGACATTATAAATCTTTTTTAAGAAATGAAGTGTAAAATTGAATTTGATTTAGACAAAGGAACGGCCTCACCTGGCAAACCTTCTCCAGAAGCTCATTATAAGTCAGTTTCCCATCCTGGCCTGGCTCATTTCCTTCCCATAAGATTGCAACCTTGTCACCATTCCCAGCTTCTATGTTTACATCCAAAGCATTATAGCAGATATTGGTGATTCCTCCAATGAACCACTGCAAACCACATCAGGTGAACAAATGTATAGAAACAGATCATTCTCCAAGAAAAACAGATTTGTTTCAGAATTATTACTACGACTGACCTCTATCTTCACATTCCCCTTCCTCGCATCAAGATTCTCTGAGAAGACTTTTAGATCCCATTTCTTCTTCCAGTAAAACTGGGAAGCTATCTCCGACCAGAAACCAGCCGGATCTTCTATTGATTTCTTATACATTTCCGCATACTAAACAGAAGAATGGGGCAACCACAAGGGGCAAAGCAAAATAAAAAACAATCGAATAACTAAACAAAAGTGAATCGTTAGGTATAAAAAAAATCATCAACATCATAATAATAAGGGGCATTACATAGCACACAATTCTTCTATACTTACGTATTTCACGCCCAAATCCTCATATTTACTCACATACCACTCAATTATTTCCCATCACATCAAAACAATCACTAATTATCACTTTTCACAAGTCAAATCCACTTTTTCATGCACAGGTAAAGTGGTATGCAGGTAGATATTAAAGTTTTGGTGTGAGATGTGTAAATACAAAAGAATTTTGTGCTATATAGTAAATTTCCCTGATAATAAATAAATACATGATATCATTGTCATTCAAATGAAACAATGCTCGCGGGAATCAAAACGACGAATACTTTCCCTCGTTCATTCTATCAAGCGCGCAGAGTGCGAGATTAAGCGAGCAGAAAAAGGAGCGAGGAGTCAGAGAAGAATTGAAGAAGAAGAAGAAGAAGAAAGAAGCCATTGATTCAAGTGAAGGAAAAAGAAGAAATATCGGTACCTGAGCTCTTGTGCTTGCACATAGATTGCTCTTCAATCTCTAATCTCAGGCAGAAACCATTTTGATGATCATGTGAAAGAAGGAGAAGGAAGGGGGAGCTGACGCTACGTCTTGCGGGAGATCACTGATTTTCGAGAAGAAGCTCTAAACCCCTAACGTGTGAAGAGGAAGAAGCATTGAGTGGCTCTAATGCAAAGGAAAGAGAAAAACTTGAGCCCTAATAAAGGAAGGGGAGCTCTTGTGCGTGCAGTACGAGCTTTTATTGTGTGCGGAGAGTGCACACAATTCTGCGTGCGCTCTCCGCACCCAATAATTAGACCGCGTGCAGAGGAGGAGAAGAGGTAGGGGTGTCAATTCGGATCAAAATGACCTGACCCGAATAGGTCAACCAGAACCCTACCCAAAAAATAAAAGAGTTAAAAGCTAAGACTTGAACCCGAGCTTGCCCAGCTAACCCGAACCCCACCTGAAATTTCGTGCTTATTTGGGTCATGTTTAGATTTTTGGATTCAACCCGAACCCGACCAGAATAATAAACAGATCGAATTCTCAGAACCGAACCCGACTAGAAAAATATTTGAGTCAACTCTAACATGAATTTTTCTAGTACAGTTCAAGTCGTGTTAGAGTGTCGGGTCAATTTTTGACACCCCTAAGAAGAGGTCTCACATGCGTCAGCGCTTTTGACCAAGATATCAAATGTGAGTTTTGATATTTTAATTAACTTATTTGATAAAATTCATTGATTAAAAAGAGATGATACAAAGATTTTAGTGAGTGAGTACAAAGAACCCAACTCATACGGATTACAAACGTATTCCTCAAAAATAAAACAAAAAGAAACAATTTTTAATCATTGTGGGTTTAGTCGGTGGATATACCGCTTCCCCTTCCCCTAGATCTAGGGAGGGAGTCCAGCAACATACGGAGATGTGAGCTTTCGCCTGACACAATGATACGGTCATCCTGAGATTTGTTGAGATCTAACATTCCTTTCTTCGTCTTCCTAGATTTGTAAACATGTCAATCATCTGTCAAAGGTAGTTCTGTGTGAACAATATGTGGATCTTCGATGGAGATAAACTGTTGATCTGACTTAGCCTGCAGCACACCTTGATCCTGACACTTCTCCATAACTTGAGTACCTTCTTCTCTCACAATAGGTGGTTCGAAGACACTTCGACTGGATCTGCTACGACAAAATTCATAGAATTTATAATCTGAGTAAGAGTTGTCTCAACAACAGTAGGCGGAAGCTGCTGGTCTGGTTGGTGAATAGTAGTCTTATGAGTCAAATTCTCATTCAACATTTATGGAAGTTTAACGGTGTCTACTATATTTTCCTCCACATGAATGATGTTGTTGGAACCTGTCGATTTCAAATATGGGTGAAGCCTGAAACATTTGACAGGGGGTGTGTCGAAACAGTTCACAGTGATTGCAGTAGTAAGGTCTTTGTTCTGCTATAATTGGTTGTCAATACCTATTGTCGGCAGTACCAAACTATATTTCGTCATCATTCCTTTCAACAAGAATTCTTGCAACCGAAGGTTTGGTTAGATTGAAAGTGGGTGTATCCAATTTCATAGATCTCCCTAGTGAAGCTCCAATAGAGTAGAGGACTTGGTGGTTGAAGTAGTGCAACTTTAAACCAGATAGTTTAAATCAGATTGGATCTATAGGCGGTTCTTGACTAGGGTCAAATTCAGGAGACCACTTAATATTATATATTAAATTTTATTATTGTAATGTTAAATTTATGTGTATTTGAAGTTAGGATCAAAGCAATTAAGTCCCAAATTAGAGAGAGTTCGAGGTCAATATTTGTGCAAAAAAATTGAGAGAACTAAGGTAAATTTTAACGTTTATTTATTTTAATTAATGAATATAATATACATATTGTATGATAAAATATTAATAATATATTTCATTAAACATAATTTAAGTTGTAGAAGTTCAGTTTGGAGGGAACAGAAGAATTAACAATATGAAAAATGAGTACTCCAAAATTATAATATTATTTTTGTATATCTTCTGAACCAGATGTATGAATTATTATTCATGCTTGATTAATGAAATTGATTCATTGATCTTAAATTTTATCAATCATTTCGATATAAATACTTGTAGTATCATATTATGACAGATTTTATGCATTTTACATGAGTGATATGAAATTATGAATGACGTGAACTGCATAAATTGATTGTATGTATATGTTTGATTATGATAGAGTTGTTTATTTATGGTACTGGCGGATGAATGTTAAGATATTCATTTATGAAAATAAAAATATATATTAACATTAAAGTATTTTTAAGTGGTACAATTTTTAGACGGTAATCTTGTGTCGGTTGTACATATATAAAATGATAATATTATGAAATATCATGAATGATTATATTTGTAAATTATTAATTTTTTGTGCTAATTTATTAAAAGTTTAATTGAAATGTATATTATTTTTATTGTGTTATTGTAGTCTATGAGTGTAAGTATTCATTGGCTTTAATTAGTTCACTATATTTTAAGCTAACATTTCATATCTAATTTGTTGAATAAATGATGAACAATAAAAGAAACAATATTTATACAAGACGCGAATAACCTGAACTAATGAAAATTTATAAATATTTTAATTTTAATTTTTAGCGGCACTTTCATTTATCATGTTTAAATCGTTAGAAATTATAAAAAATATAATTTTTCACTATCCACTCGTCTATACCCATTTATGTTAATTTCAAACTCCAGCCCTGGTCATGATACGGTATACATTGAAATCAAATTTCACCACTATTTTGTTCTTTAAAAGAGAATAAAATGGTAACTAAGGGCTCGTTTGGCGCGGCCACCTCTGCGCGGTGCGGCGGGAGGCTGTAGTTTGAGGTCGTTTGGCAAGGTGTTTCCCTCGCGGCGGCCACGAATTTATGTGAAACGTCGGCCGCGGGTGAAACCCCGCAGCCCGCGTTATCCCTCTGATTTTTTTACTCCCGTACCCCTCCATTCGATCCCGCCTTCATTATTTCTCCCACCTTTACTAGAACAAATCCTTGTCTCCTCAGTCGTCGGCTTCTTCTCGTCAGCGGGCTTTGGCGATGCCATCAGAAAAGGGATCGCGTCTCCCAGGATTCGGTCATGAAGGGCGCTACGATCAACTTCTGTCAACTGTATTGCGAGAGAAGCAGAGGGGAGCGGCATCGTGCGAAGGAACGGACAATGCAGCGAAGGAGCGGCACCGTGTGAAGGACTCTCGGTAGGGAGAACAGTTGATCGTGGAGGTAGACAATAATGGGATGGTGTGAAACCAAAGGTTGCTACTAAGGTGAAAATGCCAAAGACATCTGCTAAGCTTAGAACCTTGCAACCAATGGAATGCTCTCGAAGGTAAAGGAGAAAGGTGAGTTCAACGAGCTCGTGGCAGCCATCACGCTATTGAAGAGCGAGCAAACGATCCTCAATCAGGAGCAAAACGGCGGCGGAGCTTGCTCGCTCCAAAGTGCTTCCATGTTTTCCTCCTCTCTTTCGCCCCTTTTGCTCTCCAATTGCCTCTCTCTTCTCCATTCTCCGCTTTTATGTAAGTTATTAGAACTATTATTCTTCTATAAATTATACTCCGAGAACTGTTATTCTCCTCTCGCTCCATTCGCCCCTTCTGCCCTCCACTGTAAATATACTTTTATGAGGTCTTATTGAGAACTTTGTTGAACTCATCAAAAGTTGAAGAAGTTTCTTGGGGTTCAATTTTTTTTGTAGAAAGAGTAAGAAAGGTTGGAGAATGCTTCAAGGGCATATGATTTGACCAAGAAATTCTCCCATTAACAAATTCAAAAGATTAGAAGCTTGATCATAATAAATAAAAGAAATGGTAACCCATGGTAATAATTATTTCTCAAATAAATTTCCCCTAAAGCTTTCTTTTGCAAATAAGTAAGTGGATGTAGAACTTACATTTCAATACTTAAAGTAGGTTACAGAAAGATATTACAAAAAAAACTCCAGGTTTTTAATTAATGAATCATTTTTTATGACCAATTGAGTTTAGTTTGTTGCAAAAATTGGCTATACATTATATTCTAGTGAGTTCTCAGCACAATTTTATATGTATTTTCTATAAACAGTGGATAAAGGTCCAAAACGAGTCCTATAAATCGAAGGGATATATATGACTAATTTTTTCTTTTCTAAATCGAGACAAAAACACAAAGACAGGCTTTCTTTCTTAATTTCTAAAGAAAATCTTTCTAAACAAATGAAGACTCCATGTGATGCATAGCACAAGGTCTCTAGCCGACATTAGAGATGCAATTATGTGTTACATTGATCAAGTACATTTTAAATTTCTATTGACTCAAATGCAGTCATGAAATATGAAGTTACATTCAGATATACCTAACAATGAAAATTCTCATATGATATGATTGGAATGTCAATTCACCTTGTTTGGTTCTATTGGAGTTGTATGATAAAATTTGTTTAGTCCAATGCAAGATACATTGAAAATTCTTGCCTTAGGTCAACAAAACTCATGTCTTTATTTTGGAGCAACAAGCTAAATTGAACCAAAAGGTGTTGTGGTAGCTTATGTTCCTCACAAACAATGGCTCTGAACTTCAGAAATGTGCTCTTACCCAGATTTTTTGTAATGTTCTTGACATCATTTGTTGCAGCCCACCTTAGTATATATAGGGAATCTAAAAATTGTATAGGTAATTTTATCAATAGAAGTTGCTTTCATAGATTTGAAGACTTCTTGCCTTCCATTTCTCTCATGGATTATGTTTTTATGCATGTGGTTTGATTTCTTTGGTTGTACTCTTGTTTATGGTGTCAAAGTGTTATAAATATCTAACTTTAAGTGTTATGTATGTAAGTACATAAGAATTGTGTGGCATGCCTGTAAATTTCCCTTGTATTTATCACTGAAGCTTTTGGAAAATATGAAGCTCTGAATCATGGTATAATGCAGATGTTAAGGAATTATTTCATTTTATTTTGACTCCCTATATTTGCAATTATGGTCATTCATGTGTCATTGTGGTTTCGTTCATTGTTTATGATAATTACTTGATGAATCAAGTTATGATACATCTTTAATGAATTTTGCTAAATTGTTTGGATGTTTTATTCAACTTGATGAATCAAGCTATTAAATCTAAGTTACTGTAAATTGGTCTAAATTGATGCCTGGGAACTTTATGGTATCTATTGATGCCTGGGAACTTTATGGTACATCTTTAATAGCTTGATTCATCAAGTTGAATAAATGGAACTTTATGGAATATCTATTGACTGCCTTGAATTAAGTCTAAGTTCATCATCTTTCTAGAGTTACTGTAAATTGGTCTAAATTGATGCCTCGGAACTTTATGGCATCTATTGAGCAACTGTAAATTCTCATGCAGCATAAATGATGTATCTAATATATATATATATATATATATATATATATATATATATATATATATTCACATGCGCGCGCACACACACACTAAAACTAAACAGTGCTTGATATAAAAATGCAACTCATTCTCATGCAGCATAAATGCTGATAGATATAATGTGAGACCTGGAAAAACATCATTTTTTATAATGTGGCTACAGTGAATTTGTATCAGCCCAAGGACTTGCTCTTAAATTCTCACAATAATGCTGGCTAGCATTTTTGGGGGACTTAAGGACTGCTTGTAAGTTTAATGGCAAACCATGGACGTAAGTTTTGTAATACTTTCTCAGAAACTCACAACCAGCCATTCTTTCAATGTAGTATGTTATTTTGGCTACTTGGAAATTTGCTTTGCACACTACTATGGACTCAGCTTTGTCAGCCGAAAGCTTTGTTGATCACCCTGTTGAAAAATATACTACATTATATTTATTCTTAGGATATAAATTCTAGCCCTGTTGATCACCCTGTTGGGTAAACTTTTAAGATTTCAGTAACAATTTTCCTTCTTCATGTTGGAAGATGAAATTGGTATACACGTGAAAAAGTAAACTTTTTTAGCACATTTGATAATCATTGTTGAGTGAGTGGTGTATTCGTACTTTTGTTATATTTTTAAATGAATTTTTGCTTCTGAATTATCAAATATGTCGTTGTCATAGTTCTGTTTTAAACAACTTCACTAAACAGGGGCAGAATGGTTATTTTTTCAGAAACAGCTACCCTACAACTGTTCTCACACAGTTGCAACAAACAGTCAGTCAGCTTCCCCGCAGAAGCTTCCTGGGTCAGCACAACCAAACAGAGCCTAAACCACTAAACCAGCCAATCTAACATCATTACATCACCCACCAACATCAATTGACAAAAATAAAAAAAATAAAAATAAAAACTCACAATTCGCATGATCCTTGGCCTCAAAAGCATTGAACCGTCGATATACACTAAATAAACTGTAACACATGTCGGCTTTTAACCATAGAAACAATAAAGCGAAGTGAAAAAAGAGAAAAAACCTGTTCCGGGGAAGAAACGAGAGCCTGCGCTGAGAACTCTGGACTGGGGAAGACAAGATCGTTCTCCTCAGAAACCAGCGCCTCGCCAAGAACAACCGCGTTGAGCTGCGAGATCTTACCAGCGCCAGCAGGATCAGATCCCGCTATGCTTCCCACAGAAACCCTTGATCCAGCCATCTTGGTCACTCCCATCCCAACTCCGACCCTGAAAGCCCTCCTCCGGCCACCGGCACGGCCACCGCTATAAGATCGGAGAGAAGGAGAAGAAGAAGAAGAAGACGGCAGAGCAACCGAAGTCAGCTGATGCGGCGTAGCAAGGAATGGAGATGGCGTCGGGTAAGGATGGTGGATCACAGGGTGATATAAATACAAACGGGGCATGGCGTCGGAGTTTGTCAAACCTAACCTATATAAACTAACAGAAGTAATCACTTTAAACTGAAAAAAAAGGCATCTTTCTCCTCCATGATTCGGAAAACCGCGAAGATTTGTTGAACATTGAAGGGCAGTTGACGATTAATTTAATTTAGTAAAAGGCAGACGCAGCCGATATAAAAAAAATCCGAACTTTTTTTTAATATATATCCGGAAAAAAATAGACATTTGGCAGCTCCACATATTTTTCGATCCGAAGCTGGTGGGGATTGAATTCAGCTATTTTTAGTTCCAAGTCACGGTCTAATTGTTATAGTTTGTCCAGACTTGAGAGTGGATTGCATTAACTAATAAAAGAAAGTTTGACAGCTAAGGATTTATGAAAAAAAAAGTTATAAGATTTGTGTTCATTATATTTGATATTGATGTAATTTTAATAAGATTTGTGTTTATTAATAAAATTATTAAGAGTCATATTTAGAGACATAACACCAAATGTTTATGTATTTACGTAACACATCTGTGGGTGCTAGAAGATTAGCAACGGTAGAGTAATCAATTATCTTCTTAGCATTGGACTAGAATTTGAGACACAACTCAAATAAAAAAAA
Organism: Phalaenopsis aphrodite; assembly: GCA_003013225.1. Lineage (NCBI taxonomy): Eukaryota > Viridiplantae > Streptophyta > Magnoliopsida > Asparagales > Orchidaceae > Phalaenopsis > Phalaenopsis aphrodite. The sequence goes on along the minus strand of NEWO01000002.1, from coordinate 9,155,635 downwards.
ATAATGACTTGTAGAGACATCAAAAGTTTTTACATTGATAACTTAGAAATGAAAAAAACCACAGTCTGATCCAATCAGAATGACACGCTATGAATTGATGATCATATGCTCAAATCCTTCTCTCACAGGTTAAAAATTATTGCACAGTTTCTCAAAATACAATATTTGTCGCACAATGGTCAAGGGTGATTGCAGTTGGTAATAGTTGTTGTGACTCCACTATTCAATTATTGAGGTGGGTTGGCGCCTAGTGTGTTGCTCTATCCAGTGTTTCATTGTTACATAACATATTGTAGCATATGTTATGATTCTGTGATGAACTTCATTTAAAGAAGCGGGTAGCGATCGATGGTGATCAACAGCTGACGAAGCAGGAAGCATTTGTCAAATTGTCGATGTAGAATACTCGGCATCATCTTCCTCTTCACCAGACTATAATATTCCTTTGGTTCAGGATCTAGTCTCCTCTCAAAAGAGAGTGTGGATCTATTTATAGTATCCATATTATAAATAATGAACAAATTCATATTACTCTGATCGAACAACCTGAGGATATTTCAACGATTGAACGGGATTATGTGAACATTTGATGATGTCATAATTGAGTTTTCTTGAGATTGTTGGATTCATCTTGTCAAGAAGTTCAATTTGACTATAAGCTTATCAAATTCAGATTTTACTTATCTCTGATTATATATTTAAAGCTCCCAGAAGTGGTTTAAGTACTTGATTTGGGTTTGATTTGTTCTACATTGGATTAGATTTGGAATCATTGGGTTTGTCTCATTGAGTTAGTTAGTTAACCACTATTGACTTATGTGGCTCACAAGTCGTGTAGCTCATGACTCCAGCTCTACGACCTATGAACTTCACGGCTCACCACTATGGCCTACGACCAACTACAACTTACGTGACTTACTCGTGTAACTTCTAACTCCTCCATCTATGACTTACAAACATTATCACAACTCACCACTACGATCTATGGGCTCAAGGTTTATGAAACTTCATACTACAATTTTTATGACCAATTGAAGCTCCTGAAGCAACCATCAGTGTCCCACATTACCAACTATTATCATGTTTTTCAACTACAATATATAAAACAATCTTGTGTTATAGTCTTCTAGAACATTTACGGCGTACTAATATCTTCATAGCATTCGCTTTAGCATTTGTAGTCCATTATCACCGATAATTACATTCATAACAACTAGACTATGACTATTATTATACATTTATAATGATTGACTTTGTAAATTCATCTCCCATAATTCAAAAGAAGAGTGACCATGTGTACTCATCGTTCATAGTTGCATGTAAAAATTAAGGTGTCTTGTGCTCACTTATCCTTAATTATATGAGTCTATGTTGGGTTTTCTTCCTACCGACAGACTAGCCAGAGAGGGATTCAAAACCTTGACATGAGGTGACTTACGACTTTCAACCAAGTTGCTCTACCAACAGGCCACGGCTGGCGACACACACACACCCACAAACACGCACGCACACGCACGCGCGCGCGCCCATATACACACACACACACA
>NEWO01000002.1:9099438-9153871 GCA_003013225.1 Phalaenopsis aphrodite | reverse complement strand
TGTAACTTGAGTCTCCTATTTAAAGAGAAGTAGCTCTACCAACATTTCCATGTCTTGCGCAATTTTTTATTTTTACTTCTAAAAGCAGAAATTTTAAATTTACACGTATAGGTGAGCTGACATATATCATAAAAGTTGAAATTTAGACATCAGACATGTTAATGCATAAGAATTAGGTTCTATGCGTGTAAAATTTTGAAGTATTAAAGCATATAAATTTAATTGTACATATCGATACAAAAAAAAAATGTAAATAAATTTCAACTAAGTTATCATTCGGTATTGATGAGATCGAGTGAATTGATGCGTCTAAAATGTGTGATATGTTCGTCTATATTTTTCATGCATTTTCCTCTACTATTGTACATATTTATGCCTTTTCATATGCTTTTATATGCAATTATAGGGCACATGTACTAATGAGAGCATAACAACTCATTAAAGAGACATAGGAGTAAAAGCAAATGAAGCATCAAATTCCATTCCAAAAGCACCAGCCATGTTGCTTCCACCCGGCCCGCCTACATAAATCCTGGTTCAGATAAACTTACAATCCGAACTTCTTTCTTCCAGAGAAAATTTACTATTTTTTACCCGTTTTTTTTCTATATCAAAAGAGTAAGTTACATTTTCTTATGTTCATTTGGAGTCAAGCTAACATTGTTGAGAAGAATTACTACATTGCACCAAGATTTGAGCTTTTCATTGGCATTAATGGCAGCGAAGAAGTTCTTATGTCTCGAAGCCGGTAGCCGAGGGGATGGTTTTTGTTGATAGATTTATATGTAATAAACTATCTTCCATTGGTTTGTAACAGAACATGTTATTGTTTCAATTAATTAAAATTTGATGTAGAATCATCCGTTAGACAGACTAAAACCTTTTAAGTTAGCAACTTTATCTTTATTTCTCTTTCTTTGTTTCCTCTCATGTGTAAGCTGTAGAGAGGATTGTTGGGCTTTAAAGAAGGCAAAGATTTTGGCATTTGAGGCTGCCTTCTTAAGTAAAGAGATGTGTTAGTCAAGTTCGTGTTTAAAAATTGAGAAATTATGTGCTGCCTATGAAGAAATTTGAGAAATTTACATAGGCAGCACATAATTTTTTATTTTTTTATACTCGCATTTGTCTTTTTAGGCCCATTAACTGGCCTGACCTGTGGAGTGGGCGGGCTTGGCTATCATTTTTTAGATAGAAACTGAGCTCAAGCCCGACTCGAGCCCGCTTTGATTTATCATAGACTAGCCCATGCCAAGCCCGACCTGCCCAATGCCCAGGTCTAGGTGAGTGTGATAGAATGTTGGAGGGACAAATTAGGATGATTGTTTGAGAGTCTTCGTGTTTGTTAGTGAAGAAATGAAAAACGAAATTGCAAAAGTGTTTAATCTTTCTAGTTTTTTCTTTCTATACTTGTTTGTTATGTTTGTATTGATTAATAAAATGTGTTTTGTGTTGTTAAAAAGCATGAATGGTCAATAATTCTCATTTTTCCTCGATGTGGTGAGTAGTTTTAGGGTATAATTTTTTGTTTGTCAATTGTGTGAAAATTAGTTTTGATGAAGTTTTATTCTTTCAATATTCATTTACGTATAACATGGTCAGTTGAGTTGCTGCGACATGTTGTAATATTTGTGTTTTAGAAGAAACTTTGGTGGAATAACTTAGTTAAGACCCATTAACTTAGGAGAATACAAATATTACTCTTAGTTTAGTGCACTCCTTTTAGGAAATACAGAACCCTAAGATTTTCATGGGAACTAAACTTGGAGTTCCAGTAACTAGTTCCAATTGCAATCAATGTTGATCATTATGCAACAAACATTATACTACGAGGAACTGTGTTTTTTTTTTTTTGCCAAAAGAATAATTTGTACTTGTAATCACCAATACACCGTGGATCATTTCAGCTGGTTTAGGCTTAGTGATTTTTTTCTTTTCGAATTTTTTACATAAAAACTTCTAGTATATCTACATGTTACTTGTATTATTTGAATATGTATTTAACTTTTATGTAATACTAAGATACTAAATAATCATTCTATTGTCGTGAATCTTCTAGTATGCATCAAATTTCATGAAATAAGAACATTAATATGATAATAAAAAAAACTAATAAATATTGCAAAATAAAATAAATCACGATTTTAAGCGAAATCTTATGACCAATCAAATAGAACAAAAAATTAAATGAGTAATTTGATAATATTAAATTATTATTAAATTTATGCGAATATATTCACCTATCAAATTGACTTCTAAAAGAATAATCTAATGCTTTAATTTTTTTTTGGCGGAATCAGAACTTGAATTATCAAAAAAACCCAAATTATTCAAATAATAACTAAATTAACACCCACCAATAACATCATCATTATCGCTAGGCGAAAAGAGTAGAAAGAAGAGAGTTTTCAAAGGACTTTGTAAGCCACAAGCCTATTGTCGTTGAACCAAACATTGTCGAACCTAAAGAAACGATCATGTCAGACTGTCACCTATAAATCAAGTGCCACAATCACGTTATTGCATAACCGAAGGAGAAGAATGACGAGAATTTCAATGGTCTAGTTATGTCAAATCTCGTTGTCAAACTGAAGGAGGAGGAGAACAATGAGAGTTTTAGAGTTCTTTGTACGCATCATTCTTGTAGCTATAGAATCGAATGAGGAGAATGATGAGAGTTTCAAAGGCCTTTGTACTCCTTGATCCCATCTTATGTTGTGATCCCATTTTTGTTTTTGCTTCCGCATGATCGTCAAACGCTGTGACACTGAGACTTGGGATGTGAATATTGAAGTTTATAAATGAGATGCATAATATTAGTAGTATTGAGAACTATGCATATAAATAAATTATTTAATTACTCACATATTATATTAATTTTTCAATTAAATTAAAAAAAATTAAAACCAAGCCACCCAATTTTTTCCCTCATCCTAGTACTATTGTGTTTTTTTTTCCGGGNGTAATGAGGGTTACTATTAGTTATTCATTCAGTAAAACTGTCAAGTACACAATCTGAGGAGTATTTGTAACAAAAGAAAAAATAAAGTAGAGGAAAAAAACACAAAAAAATTCTGTAAGAGATGAAAAGAAGAAAAAAAGCTAAAGGAGAAAAAAAGGGAGCTCATAAACATAATCTATTCAATTATATCATCGGCTCCATCCATACTGAAAAATTGAAAAGATGAATGTAGTGTCGAAAATTTGGCGTTGTGCCAGACAACAATAGGCAAAATATCAATAGAAACCATAACCATGAGTCTTCAAATGTAAGCTCAAATGATGCAAAATCATCACAACTCCCCTTAAAAAAAACTGCATATAATGATATTCACCTAAGGAGAAAAATTTCTTGGTTGATACCAAAAATATTTAACCAAAGAGCGACAATTAGTTAGCAAAAGGGGAAATTATATAAGGGCAACAAAATCCACCAGCAAAACAGTCACAAAGAAATCATGGAGTGAGGATGAGTGAAGATCAAAAGCCCCACATCTCAACGCGATGTTCTTGGTTTGCCAAGGATGAACCACACAAAATAAAGTGACCAGGAATTAGCCTCCATTTTCAGCAAAATGACAAAGAAAAAAATGTTCAAAGGTCTTGAAGCAGCCATTTTCAGCAAAACAACAAAGAAAAAATGTTCAAAGATCTCGAGGTAGCCAAATATGTACATATAGATGCACTCTAGCTAGATAAGAGTAGCCAATATAAAACCAATCGAGGCGAAAAAGTGTTTAATAGCCTAATTAATGCTCTCAAAACCCATGAAACCATCCAACAAAGTGTCAATTGAAAAATCCATATATTGAATCAAGAGAAATAGATAGATAATCCATGGGTCCAATAAAACCCAAATTTGTAAAAGAAAGAAAAAACCAAGAGGACCAATAAAAAGAAAATTTGTTCAGACCATCAAGACGTAAATCAAAAGAAAGCAGAAAATAGAAATGTCCAAAGCTTATAGCCTATAAAGTTATTTTACGTTGTCAGGGACGTCAACTTTAGGCTTCCACTTTCTACTTTTCTCTTTTACAAAAAGTTTTTATTTTTTTGTGAAATGATATCAAAAGACTAAGAATAATTCCTAAAAATCCTAGAATTCCTCTCAATCCAAATAAAGTAAGCGATAACGTGAACAACAAGTAAGAAGAATTTCCTGGAAATAGGGCAAGTAAAATTATCATTATGAGCAAGCACTTGATTCATGGAACACCCCAGGTAAAAAAAATTCACCATAAGTAATGTTATTTTTTAGTAAAGAGAAAGATAAATGATAGTTAAAAAAAATAGGTTTGATTGATTCTCTTGGTCTTTATTGCAGAAAATACAATGAGTGTCATCTAACACATTCCTAGCAAGAAAAATATCTTTAGTTTTAAACCCTCTAATGAGTATTTTCTATGCAAAAGAGGCAAATTTAAGAGAATATTCTTTAAAGCAAAAGAAGTAATGTCAGTTTACGATAGACAAATCTCTATATAAATAGAAAAAAAATGTTTTAATGTGAAAATTGATCCTTATGAAGCTAACTACACTGTCAGATAGAGTTCCCAATCAGAATTTGAGTGATGGAACGAATGCAATCATTGTTAGCTTGAGTAATGGAGGGAAGGGCCCAACAATTATTTTGAATAACATCAGAGATTTATGTGTTTTTAGGGCAGTTGAACCAATTGAACACTTGGCCACCATATCTCTCAAACAATGAGATCCCATTAAACCAAGGGCCAAAGAAAAAGAAAAGATTACCATTGTTATTAACAAGCAAATTAAAGCACACTCTCAATAAGAAAGCAATTGTCAACAAACTCTTCCAGTAGAAATCTTTTTGTCCATTCTAAACCACATGGACGTGTAATTCATGCCACACCACCAAGAGAAAATAGAATTGCAATTGAAGAATCTCCAAATAAGTTTAGATTTACAAATAGTGTTGATACTGCCCATGTCGAGAAAATCGAGACCCCCTAGGTGTTTAAGCTTGGTAGTGTTATGATGAACAATGGTATGCATCTTACTATTAGAGTTATGATGATGCAAGAAGTTGTTCATAAGAGAAGTGAGATGTTTTTTGATGCGTTTTGGTGTGATAGAGAATCTAAACCAATAATGAAGGTAGTTCTAGATAGTGGTTCAAATAAGTGGCACTCTATCTACAAACAAAAGAATTTTATGTTTCTAAACAAGTAATGATTCACTCTTTCCATAAGCTTGTTGCATCTAGTGACATTAAGTTCAACAAAGTTGATAGTAGTTCCCAAGTGCTCCCAAGGTAATGATCTCTCTTAAAAACCAAGAATGTGGCAAGAGTAGGGCTTAAGAGAGTCTTCAGCAAAATTTGATAAAAAAGTGGATTTAGAGTTATTAACTGAAGGTTGGAAATACTAAAAAAGAATTCCAAAGTAAGAGCGAAGCATTTAACCTGATTAGCATTTGCCTTACCAAAAACAAGTAGGTCATCAACATAGATAAGATGGTTGATTCTATCAAAACAGCTATCCACCTTGTAGAAATTCTTGTAAAAATTAAGAAGCTGAGAGAAGGAATTCATAACAATAGTGAAGACGCAAGGGGAGAGAGAAACACCCTTGCTTAAGGCCTGGGGTAGAAGGAAAATAGGGACAAAAAAATGCACTTCAACATTACATGCCTTTATCCAACCCACAAAATTTGGACGAAAACTCGTCTTATACAACCTATTGTAAATGACACTTTAGTCGATAGAATCAAAAGGTTTCTTAATATCAATTTTTGAACAAAAACTCTCAGGGTGGCTAGAAGAGTTGAAACCTTTCAAAAGATTTTCAGACAAAAAAGTTGTTGCCTGCAATATCTCTCCCAACAAGAAAAGTTGTTTAAGAATGATGTATTATGCTTGGAAGAATGCCTTTGAGCCTATCAACAATAAGCCAAGCAATGACTTTATAAATGATATTACAAAGGAAATTGGCCTGTAATAAGTAATTTCCAACGCACTTAAAGATTTGGGAATGGGAGTGATGGTAGAGTGCTTCACTTTATCAGGCATCTTTGAAGTGGAAAAGGAAATGTTTAATGACTTTTTATGCAATCCTGACCAATAATATCACAAGTATCCATTGACTACAATACTTTTTATGCAATGTTGTGAAAATTATCACATTGACTACAATACTTTTTTATGCATGTATCAACATTTAGGAATGATGCATGAGCTCATAGAGATCAAAATAGGTGACCGCTATTGAGTGCTGTGAATGTAAATCAATTCCTCAGAGGGCTTATCTAATACCACTTATACAATTAGAGTTTTGTCATATGTTGCCATTCTCATTCTTCCTTATCCTTTGGGGGTTTTTGGTATGTTATTTTTAAGATGATTTAAGTTAGATTTAATCTAAATCCAACCACACATAATAAGCGGGTTAGATAAATCCAATTTTTGCTTGTTCTGTTTGTTAAATTTCAGACTTATTAAATACACTTATTAGTTGAATTTAATGAATTTCACACGTTAAAAATATTTCAAATAGATTTATGTCAAATACCTCAAATAAATTTAACTGAATTTAATTTTATTCAAACCAAATATTATTTTAAATTTAATAATATTTAGATTTAATAAATCTAAATTTATGGATTTACTAAATCATATTTAAATTAAATTCTCCTCAGAGCCAAACACCCCTTATACCCGAGAAATTATTGTATACGGACATGTATGCGATGTTCGATCCTGACCGTATGTGGGGTCCATCGATAAATTTTAGGTGATCTACGGTCAGGGTTATTTAAATTTTTTTTAAAAAAAAAATTTAGGTCGACGCACCACGGAATAATTTATCCTTAGGCTCACTTCGATAATCTCGTTTATCATCATCGCCCTCTTCTTCGCCTCGCACTGGAAGGATTTCCATGGAAAGGTTGTAAAGAATTATTGAAGGGAAGAAATTTAGGTTATTATAAAGTCAGGCCTTCTGAGTTCTTCGTGAGTTCTTTGCAGAATGGCGGTGAGCGGTGGCGGTGGAGGTGGGACGACGGAGGAATCGGAGGAGCAACAAAAACGTTCGGAGATCTACACGTACGAGGCGCCCTGGCACATCTATGCCATGAATTGGAGCGTTCGGCGTGACAAGAAGTACCGGCTTGCCATCGCTAGCCTCCTCGAGCAGTACACGAATCGCGTGGAGATCGTGCAACTAGACGACTCCACGGGGGAGATCCGTTCGGACCCCAATCTCTGCTTCGATCATTCGTATCCTCCCACCAAGACCATGTTCGTCCCTGATCGAGACTGCCTCCGGCCGGACCTCCTCGCTACTTCTGCCGACTTCCTCCGTATCTGGCGGATTGCCGATGATTCTTCATGCGTAGAGCTTAAGTCTATCCTTAATGGTAACAAAAACTCTGAGTTCTGCGGTCCTCTCACCTCTTTCGATTGGAACGAGACCGAGCCCCGCCGCATCGGGACTTCCTCTATCGACACGACATGTACCATCTGGGACATCGAGAGGGAAGCCGTCGACACGCAGCTCATCGCACACGACAAGGAGGTCTATGATATTGCTTGGGGTGGCGTCGGCGTTTTCGCCTCCGTTTCTGCTGATGGTTCAGTGCGCGTCTTTGACCTCCGTGATAAGGAGCACTCAACCATTATCTATGAGTCCTCTGATCCCCCGGACACCCCACTCGTTCGCCTCGGTTGGAATAAGCAGGATCCTCGCTACATGGCCACCATCATCATGGACAGCGCCAAGGTCGTCGTTCTTGACATCCGTTTTCCCACACTCCCTGTTGTCGAGCTTCAGAGACACCATGCCAGCATAAATGCCATCGCCTGGGCACCCCACAGCTCCTGCCACATTTGCACCGCGGGTGATGATTCTCAGGCACTCATTTGGGACCTCTCTTCCATGGGAAGCACCTCGATCTCGTCTGGAGGGAAGCAGCAGCAGCCTGCGGCTGAGGGTGGGCTCGATCCCATCCTTGCTTATACTGCAGGAGCTGAGATAGAGCAGCTCCAATGGTCCTCCTCGCAGCCAGATTGGGTCGCCATTGCTTTTTCCACTAAACTGCAGATACTCAGGGTTTGATGTTGTTCATTTTATGATCTTAGTTTTATTTCCACCAACCAATCTACCACTCCACAGTTTTTGTTCTTCGTATCATGCTGTGCATGCTGAATTGGAAGATTATTATGGGAAATGGGAGCAACTGAAAGTAGTTTCTCTGTATAATGTTTCCAGAATCTCCCCTTGCTATATATTGAGGGCTCACGCCTATATTTCTTGTTTATTAAAATCATAACATGAATTGTGGTTAGTTCACTTTGTTGAAAACCCTAATGCTGTCGATTGTTTTAGGGCTATGGATTTCATTTTTCAAACACCTAAACTTCAATTTTTACATAAATGTCACCTTACCTATGCATGAAAAGGTGCATTTCACTTTTTAAAAGTTCAAATGGCTGTAATTTTTATGTGATATGAAAGATTTGTGTGGTATGAATATATAAAAAAAAAAGAAGAAGTAAACTTTAGGAGTTAGATATGTAAATACATGGGAATTGGGTCCTATGTATGTAAATTCCCCTAAATTTATATGTCAAGGAAATTGATTCAATAAATAAGATGTTTTCATCATCTGTTCATGCCTCTTATTGCTCTTGTATTATGGTATTATCATTGCTTTTGATGTGCAAAAGTGAAGGACAAGTTTTTTGTTTTCATCATTCGGCTGTGGCTTCCTAATAAGAAATATTTGGATTTTACGAGGCAATTTGAGCAAGTTTTTATCATTCCATCATCATTTATGCTGTGTTTTTTTTAGCTGAAGAAAACTAATTGAATTCTGTTTCATCCTAATAATTGAATCAACTATTCATGAAACACTCAGTTTTTCCTCTGGAATGTAACACTAGTGTGACAGACCAGAGGAAACAAATCCACCTTTAAGAAGAGACAAGGGAGCAAGCTACAGACAGTGTGAACCTTGAAGCTGAGTGAATTTGAAGAAAAGGGCATCGTCCTAGCATGGAAGACGTAGAAGGGGGAACAAAGACTTCACCTTTCCGAGTGGTAGAGTAAGGTGTGCGACGAAGATCAACAATGACAAGAGTGGCGTTGGGCTTGAGTTTGACTACAACGTCGATGAGCCGAGGCGTGGGAAGGAGAAAGTAACGAAAAAGTAGGCTGTATAGGAGATGAGGCAGTTACAAACTAGGACTTCATTGCGTGTAAGGTATTGAGGAGTTAGAGCATCTAAATGTGAGGTGAAGCGAAGTAAAGGAGAAGTAGAAGCTGTGACCGAGCGTGGGATCGGGCGAACAATTGCAAGCATAAGCATTGAACAAATCAATTGAAGTTGAAGATGAGCTCAAATGAAGTGGTGAAAGAAGAACAAGCAGTGCAACACCCGCAACTTGCTGCAGGACGAAGTCGAGCATGCGACGGTGACTACAGAGGCTATTAAGGTCGCGGTGAAGAGCAAATCGAATGCAAGTGATGTGGCATGCAATCAATGTGTACGAGAGTTGCTCAAGCCATAAGGTTTAACCATTTTGGGGTAATGTTTAATTAAATATTTCATTCTTGAATCTTGTAACACTATAATATCAAATCTAAGAATTTAATGAGAATATTATGTATAGATTAGAAGATAAAATTTAATTATAAATTTGTAGAGAAATTTACTTGAAGAAAGAAAATCGAATTTGTAAGAAATAATTAAATTTAAATAATTATGAAATGTTATACATATATATATTGAAAATGATGTTATTTTAGTGCAATCAATAAGAATAATTGAGGAGGGTTTACATATTAAATTAAGGGCAAATTAAGATCAAAATTTAATAGAAGTAAATATTAATAATTTAAATAAGGCTATGTTAGAAGAGCAAAACATTAAAAGTTTTAATCTTGAGAAGGTTATAATCCACTTCCAAGCAATAAATACTAATTATGATTATATACTTAATTAAGCGTAAAGATTAATGAAACTTCTATAATTCAATATAAGAAGGACGTTATTTGATAATAGAAGTAAATAGAACCAATTGACTAAAATTTTTTACCTTTATAATTAAGTTCTTCAAGGAAACTGATAGCAACAAAAAAATGTTTGTCGTCAAGAGAATGAGGTGAGTACTCTTTAAGCCATAGTAGCATTTTTGAATTCTTTCAAACCAGTTGCATGAATTGTTTATTGTGCTTGATCAATGCACTTTCAAAACTTTATTTTGATTTATCCACTATTCAATTTCATCGATCATATTGATATGAATGTTTATTATATTTTAATATGAAAAATTTTATGCACTATTTATTAAATATTGCATATTATATAAATGAAAATGTGAATGCTATGAACCATATAGAGTGATTGTATGTGCATGCTGACCATGATGAAGTTCACCCTCTTTTAGTACTAGTGAGAAATGCTAAGATTCTTGTGCATGTAAATGAAAAGTAATTTTGATATAGATGTACCTTAATTGGTACAAGTTTTTAGACCGTGTACGCCAAACTATTGGTTGACATCCACGGTATAAGATCCCTCAGGTCACGGGTTTGAATCCCCTTCTGACACAGTTGGCCTTAAGGAGGTGCTGCTCGAATTATTAGACACATTAGGGGTGGCCGGAGGCTCATAGAATAGTCTCTGACCATTCTTTTATTGAAATATATATAGTTATTATATGAAGTATTAAACATTCTATACATCATCGTATGGTCATAGTTTAATATTAAAATATTGATTGGTTCTTTTACATTAATTAGATGCGCCTAACTAACATGTGTATTGTTTTCTTTTCGTTATGTGCAACTTTTTTATGGTAAGGTAATTGATTGCACAATGTTAGTTGAGTAAGCTTCGATCATTCCACTATCATTCATGTTTTGTTCTTTCCATTGGAGAAAACTTAATGAAGAAGTTTACTTCCTTCTACCATCACCTTAACATTACCATCATTTTCCCATCTCTCCGCCCCTTCATTATCATCATGGTGGCTAACCAATTTCATCTTTAAGCAATTCATTTTCACTATTTAGTATCTGCCGTTTTTAGCTCATTCTATGTTTGCTAAATGTTGTTGAATCCATTAAGTGGTTATAAATCATTGAGGCTATAGGGCTGAAAACCAATAGAGTGAAAGGTGAGAGGCCAAGTGTTTGACTTTTGTAAATGAGCACTCATTTTCTATAAAAATATTGATAAAATTTAGAGGGCTACTTGTCGAATTTTGAAATAAAGCAACTTGATGTTATTGACAGGAGGGATATTTAAACTCAATTACAATAAACACAATAAATGAAATAAATAAAATATAATAAAACAAATAAGAAATACATAATGAGGGAATAAAAACTAATAATAATTAATATCAACTGAAGATTTTCGTTATAAATCTAATACTCTCCCTCAAATTGAAGCATAAATGTCAGTCATGTTCGACTTGAATTTGAAGTCATCAGACAAAATATGTGGAAGATTTTTTGTAAAGATGTCTGCTAGTTAACCACTGGATGACACAAAAGGAACATAAATTTCCTCGTACTTAAATTTTTTCTTAACGAAGTGTCTGTGAATCTCCACATGTTTGGTACAATTATGTTGGACTGGATTGTGAGCAATGCTGATGACAACCTTATTATCACAGAATACTACGACGGGATGAATATTGATATACGATGTTCACTGAGCATGATGCGTAACCAGAGAGCTTCACATATTTCTAAGGATAGGGACCGAAATTCAGCTTCAGCACTGCTACGGACAACCATAGACTATTTTTTGTTTTTTCCATCTGTAAGGTTGCCTCATACAAATGAGCAATACTCCGAGGTGGAACGTCGATCATGAACCGATCCGACCCAATCAACATCTAAATAAACAGTAATAGACCGAGAGGTGTAATGGGATAAAAATAAACCTGAGCCCAATGTACCCTTTAAACAATGAAGAATCTGATAGACAACTTGGAGATGATGCTTATAGGGATCATTCATAAATTGACTTATTATTCCAACTGCATGGCAGGGCGAGTATGAGCGAGGTAAATGAATTTTCCCATAAGACGCTAATAATGAGTTTTGTTGACAGACATAAGATTGGGGATGTTAGATCATTTTTTATTGGGATCCATAGCCACAACAACAGGTTTGCTTAGACGAATGTTGTTCTCTGTCAAGAGATCAATCACCTATTTGTGCCGAGCAGACAAATGCTCCAAGATAATTGAGTCACTTCCATGCATAATAAGTACCCGAGAGATCCCAAGTCTTTCATTTCAAAGGACTTAGCAATAATGTCTTTCAAGGAATTCTATGCTGGGAGATCATTACCTGTAAGAATAATATCGTCAACATAGACAATAAAGATAGCTACCTGGCCATTGGAGGAATGCAAAACAAGATGATGTGATCCCACTGAGTCGGAGTAAATCCATGACACACGCCACCTTTATGAACTTGCCGAACTAGGCCCTGAGGACTGCTTTAGCTCATAAAGGGATTTTCGTAGTCTGCACACTTGTCCTCTAGAGGCAGTAGAGTCAAAGTTAGGAGGGAGAGACATGTACACCTCTTTTGTAAGCTCTTCATTCAAGAACACATTCTTGACAACCAGCAAGAATAAAGACCAATGCAGATTTATCGCAAGGGATAACAGGACCCGAATAATGTTAACTTAGGAACTGGAGCTAAGGTCTCCTTATAGTTAATTCTGTAGGTCTGTGAGTACCCTTTGGCGATCAATCGTGCCTTGTTGCTTTCAAATGATTCATCAGAGTTGAACTTGGTGCTGAAAATCCATCGACACCCTACAACTTTCCTATTCCGAGGAAGATCAACAACGTATCACGTATGGTTCCGTTGAAGGGCATTCATCTTCTCTGTGAATTTCATTTTTTTCATGTTAGATCAGCAAGAGTAACCTCAATAGTTGTTGAGATCTGATGGTTCGTCAAGACATTAATAAATGCTCTATAGACTGGAGATAGACTGTGGAAAGAGATATATTTTGTCATAGAATAGAGGGAGCATGTATGATTGCATACCTTACTCGGAGAACTCACATCCTCATCCAGATGAGAGGTCATGCTGAGACTCTCGCTCGGTGTGGAGTTAAGGTCCTTTAAGCAGGCAGCGGGCTTCGTAGTAGTAGCATTGGGACGAGTGTGTCATATGTAGACACAGATAGTGGGAGGAGGAGATGGTACACTCAACGAAATAGGAGACTCTTCAGTGGTAGGAATAATGAGGTGAATATCCATAGATTAGGTTAAGGGACTGTGTTTGTGAACTCAAGCTCTCCTTTACTTGAGGTCGAACTAGAAAATAGAGAACACTTTCAAAGAATGAGACATCGGCATTTACATAGATTTTGTTTTCGATAGGATCAGTGCACCGTTATCTTTTTTGAGTTGTGGTGGACTTAAGAAATATATATTTTATAGATATGAGGTCAAGTTTACTTCGAGTGGGGGCAGTGTTCCGAACAAATTTCATGCACCTATAATTCTTGGGATTTAATATGGAGAAGACCGATTGGCAGGGAGTCAAGAAATCAGGACGACCAAGGGATTCAAAACTTGTGAATTTTAAAGGGGACTCTATTTATGAGAAAAGAGACAGTTCAAATGATATCATTTCAAAATCGTTTCGGGACATTGAATTGAAACATATTGGAGCAAATAACGTTGAGGAAACAACACCTTTTCTCTCAGCTACCCCATTTTATTGAGTGCCCGCACACGAGCTATGGTGGAGGATGCTCTTATTCACCAAGAATTCACCTAAAATATAGTTGAAAAATTCGTGACTATTGTCGGTCCGAAGAACCTGAAATAAAATTTTGAATTGAGTTAAAACAAAAATATAAAAGTTTTGGAAGGTGACAACAACATTCAATTTGACATTTGAAATATTTACCCACATAATTTGAGTGTGGTCATCGATCAACGTCAATAATCACTACTTATTGGTGTAGCTGGAAATGCGAGGGTCGTCATATGTCATTGTGAATGAGAGAACAAGGAGCAGAAAGTGTGTAATTGTGGGTGGGTAATGGACCCGATGATGCTTGGCTAATTGCAATGTCTTACAATTGAAATTAGAAAGATTTTTATTTGAAAATATCGAATGATACAAGTTTTTTAAATATTGAAAATTAGGATGACCAAAACGACATGCAACAACATAATGAAACATTCAATGACTTGAGATAAGTTGTAACTCTTGAACTTTCAATGTTTTTCACTTAGAAGTAGTAGAGTCTAGCTTTCCTCTTAGCAGTTTCAATCATCCTCCCCGAACGACGATCCTTAAAACACAACCACCATAAGAGAAATTAGCAACATAATCTATATCATTTGTCAACTTGCTGATATATAACAAGTACATTGCAACAGAAAAACATATAAAACAGACTCCATAGTTATATCGGTCGTTAGTACAACCAACTTCTTAACAACAATGACACTACAAAAGTCATCGATAATTCTAACTGTCTTTTCCAAAGCACATATAGTAATTTGTGAAAGCTTGCGAGCATCCAGTCATGACCTGAATCAATAATCCACGAACTCGAGGAGAAGTAAACCATGAGAGCCATAAGAAGAGTATTTTGTTGGGCGTGGGAGGTCGACTGATTTGCGGAGACTTGATTGGCTCCAAGAAGCTTGAACAATTGCTCCTGCTGGTTTCTCAAAGATTCAGTGGATTCTGGGATGTTTTGGATAAGAGTCTGTTGAGCTGTGGTAGACTCGGACGTCATCGTGAGACCCTTGGTAGTAGACGATTTTGCCGAAGATTTGTTTGTCGGTTTGCCGTGAAGCTTCCAACACTTGTCTCGAGTGTGGCTGGATTTGTGATTGTAATCACAAGTGGGGCGGCCGGTCCGAGGTGGCATGCACGAGGGCTAAGTAGTATTTGAGATCAAGGTGGACGATTCGACTGAAGGAGTAGAAGTGCCGAGCATGACAAGTCTCTTGCTCTCTTCCCATCAAATCTCGGTGAAAGTAGCATGAGCGAAAGGTAGAGGATCCTGACTAAAGAATACAGCTCCGGACATTTGCATCTCCCTAGAGGATATATCCCTAAATCTATAGGTTAATGTGATTAACCTAGATAATTCCATTATAATCGTTTTTTGAACTTATAATTCACAACATATTTTAACAAATCACTTGATCAGAATGAAATGTAAATGAAGTGTAGAAGCTTAATCATCACAATACACAAATTAATTTACGTAGAAATTTTAATTCATTCCATTTATCTCGTCTCAATGAAGAATAGAAGATCTACTCACTAAGCATACTTATAACATCAACAAAATGCATTGATTCAAAGAGAATTCAATTACAAAAGTTCACAACTAAAAGATTATAGAAATGATATCAAAAGATAGCTTTCTCTTCTTCATAATGACCAACAAATGAAATAAAAGATAACTCACCGACTCCGTATGCTCTGTTGCTGTAGAACTTCTCTCCATTGCCGGGAAAAAGAATTGGAACTATAGCAAACACCACCTAGTATCAATCTCCTTCAACACTGCAATTCCCTTATATTTATAGTTTTCTTCCTTTAGTTTACATGATCTCCCATATTCCAGAGTCCCGAACTTTTCCAACTGCAAGTCGTAGTTTCTAAATAGAATGCGAGAAAACAACCTCACTACAATTGTGTCTGAAACGTTGACGTGACCTTTCGAGACTGCAACGAAGCTTGCCCCCCACATCGAAGAATGCTCCAGAGATGATCTTCAAAATGCAATGGAAGTTCCTTTGTCGGTTGGATAATGTACATCATTGGAAAATGAAGTAGGGGATCAATATTTCAAAGTTGAAGACAGTGTCGGACGGTGTTTCGTTTTCCACAGACGACATCAAATTGATGCGTGCTAGAAAATTCACAGCGGTAGAGTAATAGATTATCGTATTAGCTTTGCACGAAGATTCAATACACACTTAGATAAAAGAAAAACAACTAGTAAAAATACTAGAAGTTTTTTCGTGGAAAACCCAGAAAGGGAAAAAATCACGGGACCTGACCCAATTATAAAAATTAATCATAAGTTGATGATTATAGAGACCTATCATCCCATGGGCAAGAAAGGGTTACAAATTCTTCTGAATTACAACATCGATGTCCGGATAAACTTGTTACATGGAATAGGTGGGGTCGATGGTGATCGGTGGCAACCGATAAGAAATGGTCCGCGACGGTCGACAACTTGTGGTTTGCGATGGCCAGAGGCGGTCGACGACGATCGACGACGGGGTGATGTTGGACTTCAGCTCCTCTAAGCTTCATGTTTTTCCTCAAACCTCAAGCTTTCTTCTCCCCTCTCATGATAAGGATGTGCTCTATTTATATAATTGCATGTTCGATTAATGCAGAAATATGAACCACTTTGATCAGATGATTCAGAGAGTTTTCTTTAATCGTACGGTACTTCATGGAAATTTGAGTCTTAATGATGCCGAACTTGAGCGATTTTGGGCTGGTTGGATTTATCTTGTCTAGACGCTTGATTCGACCATAAGTTCATCAGCTTCAACATTCATTTGACGTCCCAAATATGCTCGGAAAGTTTAATGACTTGATCTGAGCTTGATTTGACTTGGATTATATCAATTTTAGCATCATCGAGTCTGTCTCAACAAGCTGATCAGTTTGACTATAAATTTGTTGAATTAGAGCTCTGGATGGCTCTTAATTGAAGTTTGAATGTTTCTTGCTCAAAAGATTACTTCAAGATCCGTGTCATGCCTCGAGATTATGTCGAATGATGGAGATTTGCTGGAGGTGTATCAATGATGATGGAGTTTAATAGGTCAACGACATTTAAATGAATGAAAATTAATTGGTATGTTATTTTCGTTTTTCTGTTCACCAACTTCAATTGGCCCTAGTATGTCTTGCAGAAAATTATTTTAAATTGTCTTATTGTTTAATATACTTTAAATATGATGATTATTGTCGGTGTTTCATGCGGATATTGTCATATTCTCAAGCTCTAATAAAAAGGATAGGGTTTTACTTGGTACAGAATTAGCCCAATTCATGTATAGTTAAATCAAAAGTCAATAATCTTTAGATCCATCCAGTAAAACTCAAAACAGTTATTGATATAAGCTGATTACCCTGAAGAACAAAGCAAGGAAAACTGCAACATCCTTAGCTGCAAACCAAACTATTCCTATAATATCCTTAACCATTGAAACCTTACCTTCTGATTCACAAAATCAGAAATTTTGTGTTATCCATAGCTGATAAAACTTCCATTCGAGAACAGCATCTATTTGGTGGTAAAGCAGATATGTTGTAAATATCGTGACGTTGTAACATCCATATAATTTGATTGACTATCGAACTAATAATAGAAATGGATACTTATTACCAGAGGATTTAGCAAGTTGCTTTGACTTTGAAATCGATGACAATTGAATTGACTCTAGTGCAAACCAACTTCTTGCATGGATCGACCTAATTACTAGGAATCACAATGGTAAAGCGCAACTCTAATGCTCAAAAGCGTACTAATTACGACATGTTCCAATTTATGTGAAATTTAAAAACATCAAAATAAAGTAGAACTATAAAATTGCTTCAGCTATTTAATCAACACTTTTGTTGAGTTTTATCATCTAGAATTATATTAATATGATTAATTAAGTTGGCATGACATTAACAACTATCATTCAATATTATTAGGAAATGTTGTGATACTTAGTTGTGATATATTAAGGCATCCTGGAACTTTTATATAGAAGTGTGAAGACAAAAATGAGGGATATGACTTGTAATAATTAAAGCTTGATGGTTAAAATGTAGAATTGCTGGAGTTTGATGTGATAAGATGATTTTATGGAGGAGGCTTAAATGTAATAATATAAAATTTCAATTAGGCTTATGATTTACATGGATCTAAATGTTGGGCAGTAAAAAAAAGTAAAAAATACTGATATCTAAGTTAAGCATTGCAAAAATGAAAATAATAAGATGAATCTGTAGAAAAATGAAAAGGATAAATTAGCAAATAATTACGGTGGACATTTATTAAGGTAAGATGATTGAAAATAGATTTATGTGATTTAAAATTGGACACAAAAGACGGAAAATGCATCCATCAAATGAGAAGTTAAATTTAGTGTAGAGCATTAGGAAGGAGAAGGATTAGGCCGCAGCTTATATGGCTAGAATTTGTTGAAAATGATTTGTGATGAGTACGTTTAACTTGTTATAATGTCCGTGACAAATCAAATAGGGCCAGATCCATAAGAATAAGAATAGTTTGTAAGCAGCAGTATGTCTAGCACCATTGTTAAGTGAGGATTAGAAAATTATAAATGCATGTAAGGATGTGTTTCAGTAAATTAAGTACGGATTTAATCTTTTTTACATTTTTTTTATTCTGTATTTTACACTGTATGTGCAATTGAAAGTTAGAAAAATGAAATGACTTAGGGGCTGTTTGGTTTTATTTATTTGTTTATGTATTTAGGGGCTATTTGATTTACCGCTATTGCATTCATTTTATAGGAGTTTTAAAATTTTAGGTGTTTGATGGGATGGATTCTAAATGTAGTGTAAAAGTATCATGTATTTGGAATTTATTCTTTACTCAATTTTCAATATATGTAGAATTCATTTGATTTGAGTAAATTTCAAATGCACCACTTTGTGTGAAATGTTGCTTGCCGCTACCACTTGTCAATCGTCTATATTTATTGACTGCCGCTGCCCGTCACCTCCCAAGAACCATGTAATTGATTTCATTTTTCTTCAAATCAAATAAAAAAACGCGAAGCCTTGCTTTTATTTTACACCGAAACAAAAAAAACTTCAAAGTATTCAAATAGAATATGTTACTTTTAAATTGTGTTTCTTTTATACTGCATTCTTTTTTCAGCAAACCAAACAACCCCTAAACAAAGTGCATGCTACTAAAGAGATTTTATTCTAAGGTGAGTGGAGGCTTTATTGAGGCACTCTTAATTTGGCATTTTGAAATTGAGTCTTATGGGAGGATGCAAAATGCTCGAGTGCAGGCATTTTATTAGTCTTAGTGCCTAAGATTTTTACATAATGTCGCCTTGTTAATTATGATTGATACAAAGTATATTTTCTTAAGGTCGGATTGTGACTTTTTTATCACCTCCTCGTTTGTTTGGTTGTAAAATGCTCTATATTATCATAGAAAATTTTATAAAAGTAAGAAAAAAGTTATAAGAAAACATCAAAACAACAATTATTTGTAAAACAAAGATATGAAAAAACCTTCCCAAACAAACACTGAACATAATTATTGGAGATTTTGAAAAAATGCATACCTGCTCTTTTCTGCCATGTGCCAACCGTGTCATATTTTAACAGTGTTAGATGATTAAGAGTTATCAGAATAATGGACTTCTAAATGCTAATGAGTTGCTTTTTTATTTTGTATGCTCATGAGATGTTGATTGTAGATTCCTGCATGCAAAATAATTGCAGGAAAGTGATCGCAAACTATTTTTTATTGAACTGACTAGATTCTTTATTTGGCTTGTTTTTTCTCGGGCACAGTACAGATATTTTCATCATTATATCTCATATTCAGCAGTAGGTGCCAGTTTTTGATCATATAGATATTTTCATGATGATATCTCATTTATCAGCAGAACAATCTTAGTTCATTTTTCACTTGAAAAACTTGCAGTAGGGGACAAAGTTAAGTTGTTAAACATTGAAATATTTGATTTTTGTTCATTTCAACATGACCGTTATGTATATGTTTGTTTAGATTAGTTTAAGTTTTAGCTCATTTGTTGCTGCTCAATTTAATTATGCCTATTTTTTCTTATATTAGTCTGCTTCAGCTGTTATTGTCAGTTATATCTAATATTATTTTATTTCATTTTATTTTGCTACACACACATATCTATTTATCTATCCACATGTCTTTATATAGATATACACATAGATAATTGAGGCATTTGATTGTGATGTTGTGCGAGTTGTGATTGGTTTTGATTAACTGTAATGAGGCTGTATGGAAATATCTTAGAAGGAAGATTTACATGCGTTCATATCACTTAATTCCTGCATGTTGACATTACTTAAAACACCCAAACTTGAATTTTTACATATTTGCCACCTTTATCTATGCATGTTAAGGAGCATTTTATTTTTCTAAGTTGAAATAGTGATGCTATTTTTTTTGATGTGACGAGTGATTCGGGTGGTAGAAATGTAAAAGTGAAGTTTAGATGTTAGATATGAAAATACAGAGGAATTGGGTGGTATGAAGTTTTGACACCACAATGTTAAAATATGAAATGTTAATATAATTAAAATTCAGTTTGATTCCATTTAAAAAATATTATATAATTGATTCAAGTGGTTAAGACAACCAACTGAAAAATAATTAATAGTTTGATTTAAAAATATTTAAAAAAATTACAGTAAATTTCCCAAAAAATATGCTCACCAAACCAAAGATATTGTAATAGTATATGAGTGATTGGTGAGAGATTTTTTTTCTCTTTTTTACTTGGAAAAGAGAAGCAAATGAGGGTAGGAGCATGGCTGAGGTGGGGGCAATTGACCCCCAACACCGCCGCCGCCCACCCGCCCCCAGCCCTACTCCTCTCAAATTCAGATTTTGACTGATATGAGAGGGTATTTTGATTTTTTTGTCCCCTCTTTGCTCTAACCACTCCCATGCTGGGCTTAGAGAGGTAGTTTGTCCGCTCAAAAAAGAGGTTGGTCCTGTCCTCCTTTGGTTAGAGTAGAACCTACTTAGGCTGCTTAAAGAATATTTAAACATGGTAGTTGCCCGCGTAAGAAAATCTTGTTGCAACTCATTTTTTTAGTTGCATAACACCAAATTCATATATTTGAGTATGTAAGACCTAAACTTTGTATTTTATATTTATATCATCCTAATCTTTAGCATCACATGAATAATATGATCATTTTAATTTTAAAAAATTGGAATACAATTTTTTAATGACTAGGTAAGGTGATTTGCATGTTAAAAATATGAGGTAGTATACACCAAGATGTCCCCTCTGAGATTTTTAATTTTACTTTTAATAAAATATGGTATATTTGTGACTTTCAAATGCCTAATGTACTAGACGATTAATTACTCCCACGACAAAAGGGTATTTATTTTATTTATAAACACCCCCATCAATTAGCATGAACCTATAATTAATTTGGGTCCAAATTAAGAGCTCATCGTACATTAATGAGCTTTAATCAAATCCTTCAACTAATTAATTTAATATAATCTTCAAACTAAGCTCACACCTTAATTAAAAACTAAACAAATAAAATAATTTAAGATGCATTTGAGACGACTTGTGTTTATATAGATAATCAACTCATCGTGAGATGAGGCAGAGGCATACTGTTTAGTGTAAAAATATAACCGCATACATCTTATAAACTGCCCACAACAGGCCCCTTATCGCATCACTTTGATCTCAACTATCATTTAGGATATGGTTGGGGCAGTTGTAGTTTATTGAATAATCTGATAAGCTGATTAAAAATAATCTTTAAATAAACTTGGTGTTTTAGCTATTGCAATTTTTTTTTTGAAAACATTGTGCGGTGTGAAAAAACGCTATTTTTACCATTCAGAAAACTCTTAAGCTGTCAAAACTTAGGGTCCGTTTGGGGCAGCTCATAAGTGCGGCCGACATTTTCAAAACGCCGCCGTACTGTTTGGTTTGCGCGTTTCACCAGCTTATCTAAAACTGCATTTGAGTTTTTATACTAAACGCAGGCCGCGGGACGACTCCTACGATCGGCCCACGGGCCACATTTTAAGATAAACAGCTTATCATGAAACACACAAATTGCCTCCAAACGTACACTTAGTTTAGGTGCGGTGCACTTTCAGTACTCCGCCACCGCTCCCCCTTAATTTAAGAAAATTAATTTAATTACATTCCTCAGCCATTGGATGGATAGAGGAGAGTAAAAGCCAAAAGAACGTAACGTGTAAGCGCAGCAGCCATCTTTTTCTTTTCCACTTTAAACCTTTTCCACTTTCAAGTCAAACACCCAAAATTGCCAATTTTTCACACACCCATTCAAGCTGTAATTTTCTCGTTCAACCCGAAAAGGGCTCCCATGTAAATATCCATTTTATATCAAAAAACAGATAAAGGTCAAGGATATAAAAAATATTAATAATAAAAATATTATAGCCATAGCCATGATTAGGACCAAAAAGGGAGACCGCTGCACGTTGTGGCAAAAGGCCAAATCAGGACATGAAGATTTGTAAGGTCGCGTTCTTGTGAGAGCGACACGTGGGACACGTGTCAACACCAGCATCGCAAGACTTGCAGAGGCAAAGATGCTTACATGGGAGCACCAGTACGCATACATTTTTCTCGCGGCAGACCTGACAGACCATCCGTCGCCGGAGTTCGTCATGCGCCGGCGGAGAAGCCAAGGCGGTTTCGAAGCAGCAGGACCGAGCATCGTCGGCGGGGAAAGGGGAGCAATCGCTGTCGCCGTATCCTTCTTTTGTCGGCGATGCTGTGGAGTTTTGGATCATGGCCTGTTCGAGGCTGGTTTTGAGGCTGGAAACAACCGCCTCATTGTTCTTGGCGAGATTAAACCAGATCAGGCTCTCGCCGCTTATCTTCCGGGCTCTCTCCTCCAGGTCGGCATTCTTCCGTTTCAGGTTTTCTAGCTCGATTTCCTTTTCGCGGAGGCGATTGATGGCGCGCTGGCCTAGAGAGCAGAGAACTTCCCGGCAATATTTCTTTCGCAACTCCTCCATCCCCAAACGAATCATCTCGCTCTGAACAAACCAGCAGAGAAATCAGCAAGTAATCGATTGCAAATCAACTGCGCTTTCCGAAGGGAAGATGCTTACCTGGCAGCGTAAGAGATCATCGATTTCGTTGCCCTGCTGATACAGCAAAGCAAGAAGCTCAGGATTTACATCGGATCCAGAGTACAAATAAGAAGATGAAACTCCACTTGTGGAAGCTGCAGCGGATTCAATCCCGGCGAAACTAAACCCACTAGCAACCTGAAAACCGGCTTCCGAAGCCAAAGCATCTGCCCTAACCGATTCCGCCGCAGCAGCATTCCGAAAGCATATCCGTTCATAGATCGGTGCCGCAGCGGCGATCATAGTCTCATCCATTCTTCTCTTACGGGAGGATCTCGAGACTTTGCATGTAAGCTCGCTCTGAGGCAGATCGCTCAACACTGCGGCGTCGATGAAGGCGCCTGCCACCGCCTTCGTTTCATCTCCGGCAGCATTAAAGAACCTGCGGATCTGATCATCATGCCTCTGCAGCCTCCGCACTCCTTCAACAACACCACCAGCCATCTCAACCCTGAACGATCCCAACTGTAAGCTAGATTCAAAGAAGAAAGATGCAACAGAGAAAGAAACCATGAGATTGGAAACCCCCTGCTCACCTGGATTGGAAGTCAGCGGGCGCAGCGTTGGACATAGGCTCAGCTTGAACTGCCATTGCTGGTGTAGAGAGCACGCGCTTGCATTTAAATAGAGGACGACGAACCATTGACTATGACCCACCCTCTTTTCCATGACTGCAACGACGAACGAGGTTGAAATAAAAAATAAAAAAATAGTCCCACACTGCGTATCCAACACGTATCCTAAAGCTGGTCCGTCTCTTTATAAATAGTGATCCACTGCTCCGCATGTCATATATATTAATTATTCAGTACGATCAAATATTAATTTTTTTTAAAATAAATATATTAAAATCAATTCAGTGCTATAAAGCTAAAAAGCTATTTAAAATAATATATAAATAAATATACTTTTTTAAGAAATATAGTATTTATTGAACAATGGTAATGATTCCACTGCCGCGTTTGCAGAAAGAAAGGACCAACACATTGTTCGTTCGGAAGGAAAATTGCATAGAAAGAGATTGAAAGCGACAGAGGCCCATCAATCTCTTCGGAATTGGGCCGGCGGGCAGCCCAATCTCCCATGGTTTCTCGGTCCTCCAAAGGTTTATCGGGCCCAGCGTCGTGTCGTCTCCCTCGCTTCAAGTACGCTACTCTGCCCTGCCATATTTTCTCTGTCTTCTGTAGCTTTCCGAAGCTTTCTTGGTGGGCATTCAGAAGAGCAGAAACAGAGCCTGCCACGTCCGTCTCTTCTCCCATCTCTTTTCTCTTCTCCACTTCTGTTTCTTTTTATTTTTTTTTTATTTTTTTCCTTTTTCTCTCTCTAGATTTATACGGACGATTCTCTGCCCACCTTCAGCCTTCGATCACTTTTTTTTTTCCTTTTTCCTTTTTTTAATTCGGTTAATTTTTTATTATAATTTTTGTTTTATTGTAAAATAATTATAAAAAATCAAATATTTT
Organism: Phalaenopsis aphrodite; assembly: GCA_003013225.1. Taxonomy (NCBI): domain Eukaryota; kingdom Viridiplantae; phylum Streptophyta; class Magnoliopsida; order Asparagales; family Orchidaceae; genus Phalaenopsis; species Phalaenopsis aphrodite. Next base: position 9,129,512 of record NEWO01000002.1, on the reverse strand, counting down.
CTTAATAGAACTGAAATAACATATTATTTAACTTACATTTTTTATATTTTATTTTTCAAAAACCAACCTTATCTTGGAATGAGAAAATATTAGGTCATGTTTCCAGATCATCCAGAGTCTAATGAGGAGGCGTCAAGTGTAAAGTGGACTCATCACAATACACAATGATTAGTCGACTTTACACACATTGCTTTCTTATAGGACTCCAGATACATCTGAAATTCTGACCTAATATTTTCTCATTTTCAAACATAGGATCGACATGGAAAGTTATAAGAAGACCCAACAATAAAAAGACCAACCTATCCCTCTGATGTGTATAACATGATTTACAAATTGTAGCATCAATATATTCTTGATCTGATTTTTTAAAAAAATGGAATAATTTAGTGGGAAGCATGTGTTATCCCATATAAGTCTTTATAAAAATAAATAAAGATATTCAAAAGTTAGAGATCAATGATCAAAAGAATGATCTGTCAAATATTCAGCAATCATATGATTGTCTTATATTAAACAATCATACAACCAACAATTATGTAATTATTCATCATTTGATGAGATTTAAATATAATTGTAGTTGTTGAAATTACACACAGAAATAATTCATCTCTCGCCATATATTTTTCTCACTACTTTTAATTTAGGGTGTGATTAAATATAAGCTCAATTCATATATATATATATCATTCATTTCTTATGTATTTATATATCTAATACATAAAATTTAATTTTTTTACATTTATGCACGTTATAATCCACCTTGTTGGTAGGATTCTTTGTTCATTTACTCTGGGCAGAGGCGTCATGAGGATCATCTACCTCTTGGGTGATGATCTTCTTACCTCGCTCAACCGAGGTGAGTTTCACCACCCTCAAGGGAAGGAACTTGCCTTTTCTTTAAGCAGACTTCCTGGATATCCTCATCAGGGGACCCTGTAGGATTGCCCTCAACGAGACACTCAAAGGGAGGAGACTCGGTAGCAGAGGCCTGAGAAAAAAATGCCCCACCAATACTATCTGACAAATCACTTAAATCGTCACATATGTCGTAAGTGTCATCGAAAGAGGATAATGTTGGATATTGCTCTTTACATTTTTCTATTTTAAAATATAAAAAAAATGATATTTTTATGTGATATGGAAAATTTAAATGTTACACAAAATGTAAAAATAAAATTTTGATTTAGATATCTAACTACATATATAACTATTGGGAGTCATGAATGTAAATGTTTTTTTATTTTTATTTTTTTTTTCTTTTCTTTTACGTGCAGAATAATTCATCATTGCTGTGTTGCATGGAAAGGGGTGGTGGGCCTCAACGAGAGTGAGACTGTGAGATGAACCGTACGTTGAATCGGGCCAGTTTCATTCTCGTGCCATAATTCTTCGCAGAGCCAGTCCTGACCTACACTAAATTAACCTCTTTTAATCTATATATAAATCTATTAAAAATGTACATTCTATTTTCTTAAACAAGTATTCCAAGTAAAGGATATTAAAGGCCTTGTAAAGTGAAACTTTTATGTTGATTTTGTGAAACATAATATATAGGGGGCATTTATAAACATATCACCTAACTCTTTATGTTTTTACACAGCCATCAAATGAAGACTTGTAGGGGTGTAAACGAGCCGAACACGAGCGAGCCATGCTCAGCTCGTGTTCGGCTCGTTTATATTTAGAGCTCAAAAAATGTGTTCGTGTTCGGCTCGTTTGCTTAACGAGCCGAACACGAGCTGTTCGCGAATAACGAGCCGTTTTGACAGCCCTATTGATTTGTAATAACTAATGAAAAATACGAAACCTTATGCCCTAAAAAAATTCAACATATATCACTCATAATATTTTTAATTTGTAAATCTATCACTTTGTTCTATTTCTTAAATGTTCACTAAAATATAAAAAATTCATAAAATAAATCAAATTAATATTTTTCATATTTATCAAATTTTAATTGATTTGATCATGATTGACATAAATATACTCATTTAATAGTAAAAAAAAATTACAAAGTGCTCATTTTATAAATATCATTGTCACAAATAATTAAAATGTAATTAATGCTTTTTAAAATTTGATTAATTCATGTTTTATCCAAAATAATTAATCATAATTAACAAAGAAAAGTTCTTAACTTTATATTTATTTAAAAGGGTTTGATATCATCGACCATAATAAATAAATTTTTATTATATTTTCCACACACGATTTAAAAAATAATAATAATTAAATAAACATTCCGTACATTTATTAGAGTATTTATGGCCATGTTACATGTTGAGGCCGGCAAGATGCTAATTTATTTTATCTCTTATTAATATTATAATTATAATTATTTAAATAGTGGACATGTTGGAGATTCGTTTCAATTATGTCGGCCCATTATTGTTAGGAAATAATTATAAAATCTTTTATTTTTTTGGGCCCAAATAAAAAATTCTCTTGAAAGAGAAAAAGACTAGTAACATATATTCTAATTGTTGGTTAAGTATGTTAAGCAAAATTAGAAAAAGTATTTCTCGTCCGGACGATCAATCACACATCGTCCACTGATGACTTGTATGACAACGTGGCCGTCGGTGATTGACCGTCACGAAGTGCGGTGTCAGGATAAAATATTTTCTCGTAAAATTGAGGACATAAAGCGCTTTGAATGTGTAATTAATTCTCGAATAACAAACCTCGATTAAAATTGTATTTATAATTGAATTTGACTTCAATTTTTGTAAGATCTAGATCTGATGCGGTAGGATTAGGCTTTAAATAATGGGTGAGAGGTACAGGCCGGTAAAACGGGCCCATGAGCCCAACTCAGAAGCTGCCCTCTGTTATTGGAGTGATGGGATCTGTGGGTCCCACATAATTTGCTGTTTCAACTTGCATCACATCACATGCATAATATTTCCTTAATATAACGCTAGAATTGACTCGGCTCTGCTCTTAGCTTAATAAAACTTTTAAGGGGCATTTACATATATACCACTCAATTCTAATATATTTACATATTTATCAGTTAAATTTTACTTTTGACATCTATACCACCCAATTTTTCCAAATCACTGAAAAGTACATTTTTCTTGAAATATAAGGTGGCATATATGTAAAAAAATTAAAATTTAAGTGTTAGAAAATTAAATGCATGCAAATTGAGTGGTACTTATGTAAATCTTTCAAATTATGAATTAAATAAATTAAAATTGTTGGTTTGAAACTATTTTAGATTATAATTTAAGAATATAAGAGATACATAAAATTATAGCAATTTGGAATAAATTTATACATCTAACAACTAATTTTTTATGCTCACATCATCTTAGAAATATCATTATTATTAATTTTTTAGAAGTAAATTTTGATGCATAAATTTTTTTAATACCAAAATGACATAATGTCATAAATGTAAATATTAAGTTTAGGATGTTAGTTATGTAAATATATAAGAATTGTGGGCCCCCATCCATGAAGAGCCCTTTTGGGTGGAGATTGGAGTACTAAAGCCTTGTTTGGCGGTCCGTTTTGTTCTTTACCTTAACAACAACTTAGGCATGGAAATAAATATGGGCGGTGTTGACATGGACTCTTACCTACCAATATCATTTTGTCACCAATAATGTACCCTAATCTAGATCTATATTTTCAATAATGTAAATTAACCAAATTTATTTATTTATATTTATATATATATTTTTTGTTAATGAGATGCTATTATTATAAATAGAAATAATTGAGTGTTAATTTTATAAATATATGAAAATTGAACATTCAAATTTGATGTTAAAATTAATCATTTGTAATTATTAAAACTTAATTATGATTCATGTGTGAACAATCTATGGCTAATATTCTGATTTATGATAACATTATTAATAAATTATAAGTGGACCATAACTAATATTCTCTTTTTTTGGGTGAAACAATTGGTTAAAGTGATGGGAAGAATTCTCTTCTTAAGATGAACTCAACCTAAACTAAAGGTAATGGAGAACGTGACATTAGAAAGTTGTAGATGTCATTGAGAAGAGGGGCGGAACCAGACTCTTTTTTGAGGGGAGGTAAACTGTCATCCTAGACCTAATATGGGAGGGGCTAGGACAATGACAGACAAACTGTGTGAGTGTGTGTGGTGGTGGTGGGCTGGAGTTATCAAACTCCGATCTGATTGTGATTTTATTTATTTCGAGGATTTCCTAAAAGCTTGTACTAAACAAAATAGACATCTTTCATTATCAAAGAGTGGCTCAGCATTTTAGAAAAAAAAATAATTTTTTTAAATTTAAATTATTAAAATTTTTCTTTTTTTCCTAATGAATTTCTTATAATTTATATAAAATATTTTCTTATTTTAGACAAATATTTTTCTTCCATAGCCTTTCTTGGAAATAAATGAAGACTAAATACTAGACGGTTGAAAAAGAAGAAAAAAATAAAGCAAGAAAAAAACTTGAAGAATAAATTTCAAAAAAAGACAAAATTGACCAAATAACCCCTCATTTTTTTTTTATTAAAGTTGGAGAAATGTGAAAGTAATTTCTTAGATATAGATAGGGTTGGTATGGAATAAGTCCTCACACATTTTCTTCAACACTCACCAATGATCACCACCGTCCAATTCAAAATGTATGGCATATATCTATTAAGTCAAGCCACAAGGTCCTTTCTTCTACCTTAAACTATTAGATGCAATGAGTATTAAACAATAGAGAAAAAAAGTTTAATTTGTTGAGTTCATATATTTAATAGTGATGGGATGCATTTCATATCATGTTAAAAAGATGAATAATTAAATTACAAAAAAAAAACATTTAAATAAAAATAATTCATTTTATAGGATGATGATGATGATGGGTTGAAACATAACAAGATTGTGTTTCTAAATAACATTTTTATTTTTCACATGATCAATAGTATTTCTATGAAAAATGTTTCAATATGAATGACTCGTGTTATTATAAATATTCTTTATATATTAGAGCATTAATTAGGAATTATAAACATGTTGTAAGACTTTGTTCGCTGTCCATCACTATCAGATGAGAATAATTTAATTGCAATAGTCGAATGGGTGATAAATTATTGTTTAAGCCTTGTGGTGGACATATTTAGATCTCAAATATTATCTAAGGAATCTACTTGTTGTTATTACTAATTGATGTTCGAATATATAATTAATTTTGGTTAATTTCAATCACTTAACTTATAGATTAATTTATTTGCCCATAGGCCCCTCACTTGCAGCATCATCTGCAAGCTACAGTTGGGGCACAAGCGTCATTCACATAAATACCCACAAGATTTATATAAATAGCATATGAAGTTTAATTTTCACATGAAGCCACCTTATATATTGTTGAATCTGTTAGGGTATATTGTCCTGTATTATTCACGAGTTCTTACAGCCTGACAGAGATCCTGATTTTAGGAGGAATGTATAAAAGGCGTTGGATGTTTCACTAAGGCTCGTGTTTCTCACTCTATATTTTTTCAAGATCCCTGGATTGTTAGGAATGATTTAATGGAAGGATCTTTGTTTCCTTTGTCACCAGAGAGAGAGAGAGAGAGTGAGATAGAGGAAGAGAGGGAGAGAAGGAGTAAAGCCCTTTTCCTCTAGGGCAAATCTCTTGAGAGCCCCTTTGTTTTCCTTTTATACATAAGAAGAAAGAAATGTAAAAACCATATTTGATATGTTATCATGTTTGTACGTGTTGTCTTGCAAACAAAATTGTGATGCTGGTGTCAGACAATGACATAAAATAAGAATGGATGTATGTTCTTGTATGCAATGATGGTCTTCCCCAGTGATTTGTCTTGGGTTAACTTGACCACTTTAACAGGTGGACTTGATTCTACCACTTCAACAGGTTAGCTCAGTCCGACCACTTCGTCAGGTGGGCCTCCAAAACCCATAAGGCTTGTTAGTTTTTAAGATATATCTCTGAAAAAGACTTGTTCAGATATATGACCGTATTTAGGTATACATTATTTAAAGTTTAAGTATTATGCTTGTAAACTTTAAAATTTATGTGTTGCATATAAATCTATAAAAATGTTAGTGTTATGTGTGTAAACTTTAAATTTTATGTGTTGCATGTATAAATCTATAAAACTTTTAAGTGTTATGTGTGTAAACATGAAAGGTCAAGTGTTAAGTATGCGAATCCATTGAAATAGTGGTGTGAAAAATAGTTGGGATGTGACATTTAAACCTAGAGTGTGATGTTAAAAAAACAAATCCAGTGACTTTAAAGATTTAGGTTTTATACATGTTAAATAAAAATTTACATGTGATATATGTAGACACGTTCAAGGGGTATTCATGTAAATCTAGAAAATCAACGAATTTAAGAAAATTTCAAAATAGTCGATTCATCTCTTAAGCAGCAAACTAAGAAAACGAACTAAATCAAAGTTAAAAAATCAAACATAAGAACATTAAAATTAAAATTCACCAACTTAAAAAATTGAAATCATACTTAGGTAGATCAACAAAAAACCCTAGGTTTGCTAACTTAAAAATGAAACACAGGTCTACATGCACTCATAGATTAGTCTATTATAAGCGTTTAGATTAATTACAAGGTACCCTTAGATAGTATTAAGGACTAGAACCTATAAAATTCTAAGCCTGTATACCCTTTGAGCTTTTTAGGTTTCCTAGAATGAAGTAATCTGTGATTACCGACAAAAGCACCTCTAACCACCTAATAGTTAAGTTGTACTATACTTGTCATTACTATCATAATAGTAGATACCTCTAACTATATTGCAGGTTAATAATCTAAAACTACCGATGAACCCGGGATGATGGAAAACTATGAGTATTTTTACCGGGGATGTCATGCCCAAAATTTAGATTAGTCTAGCATCTTCATAGAATTTAGATTTATCTTAGAGCCAGGCTTTCAACTTCCATATAAAAATCATATTCAACTGGTCTTATACCTTTAACTTTAGAATTTCTTCTAACCGATCATATCCCTTTAAAACCCTCTTAAATCTATTTTTTTTTTCAAACCTCATAAATCAATTAAATTCTTTCCAAATCCCCAAATCTAATTGATTTAGCATAAATCCATCAAATCCAACAAATTTTTTCTGACCTTATCCCAATTCTACCAACATAACTCCCTTCATCAACCATCAATTGCTAACCTCCACGGTACACCTCTTTCTTAGAGTTGGTTAATCTCTTTTTCGGGACTTCTATGTTGCATCACTAGATCGTTAGTCCCAACCCTTCAATTCCATAAACAATTCCTTCAAATCCAGAATCTATTCATTCAACTTGATACACTAATCTTGTAATCCTATAGAAGATAGATCAATAATTAATCGATAGTTTTATTGAGGGTTCACAACTCTTAGGATGTAATTAACTATAAACACTTGTTTTTGTAGAAATATCATGCCCCATAATTAAAATAGACTCTATCTTACGCTAAAAAAATAGAGAAAAAACTGATTTGTAACCTCACGAAATTGTGAAACAATCAGTTCGGTTTAAGATTTGTGCCAAATGATTAAAATCTTTTTGGCTTGTATAATTAATGATAATGATAATATTGAAAGTTTTTAATGTTTGGTGAAATTGAAAATTTAGATATATGCCGTAATTAAAGTTTGGGTTACATTTTCATCTTCTGAAACTTAAAATCATCCGCGACTAACTTTACCGGTCTATCCCCAAATCGAAGCCCGACTTCTTCGTCTCCCTGGCCTCACACGGAGATCGATGGCTGCTGCCATCTCCTTCTCTCGTTTCCTCTCACCGAAACCTCCATCTCCTCCGAAGAACTTTCACCGCTCAACGATCCCTCCCTTAGTTTTTGTTCCTGCGCAGCAATCAACACGTCGAAATCCTCCCCTCCTCCGCCGGCACTTCTCCGCCCAGGAGAATAACGGCGGTGCAGCGGAAACCCTAGCGGAGAAGAAGGAAGAAGGCTCGGTGAAGGAGGATGAGACCTCCGTTGCGGTGGAGGCGGAGATAAGGGATATGATGAAAGCAAGGAAGGATGAGAGATCGAAGGCTGATGAACTCCTGGCAGGCGTGGCTGAGGAAGTGAGGGAAATCGAGTGGCCGGAGTTCAGGAAGGTGGTGGGAACCACCGGCGTCGTTCTTGCGGTGATCGCCGGCTCCAGCGTAGCCCTCCTCACCGTTAATGCCATCCTTGCCGACTTATCCGATCGCGTCTTCGCGGGTAAGGGCATCCAAGACTTCTTCTCTGGATAAACTTTGTTCCCAACACTATGTAAAAAGATTTTTTTTTTTCATTTATTTTAATTTGTTTTTTCTTTGTTCATGAGCTGTTTTTATTTTATTTTATTTATTTCCCTCAAATTTCATATTAATTAAACACTTTAATGGCTTCATTTTTGCACTAACCAAGCATGTGAAATGTTAATTAAGGGCTACTTGGACAGATGAAGTAATAGCCCATTGCTAGGTTTGGGTGCTGCTTTGCCTCCATCACAATCTCTATCTTCATTCTCATTTTTTTTAAACAATCTCATAATAGCCTTGTGAGTAATGTTTGGGTGTTGTTCATAAATGAAATTAGATTCAGGCACACCAAAGGAATGATGGGTTTAGATTGATGTTATGAATAAGAAATCAAAAACTATGAGAAGTGAAGCAAATTATCCAAAGAAAGTTTGTCAACATTGGTCACCAAGATTTTGCTAAAAGCAAACAATTGGTGGAAATGGAAGTGATAGTCATATAAATGATCGAGGAGGTTTTACTCGCATTTACCCCTCCAATTGTTATAACTAGAAAGAATTTTGATTGATAGTTGGCCTTCTTTCTAGTTGCAACATCCTTTGATGGCTTATTTCTTCTTTAAAGGATCAATGTGTGTTCCTCTTTATTGTGCAATCTTTTGGTTAACCCAAGAAAGTGGTGAACAACCCATTATTATACTTTTCAGATGTGATTATTAACAAATCTTAAGTGACTCAATCGATATCTTTGATGGCTACAAACTAAGGGTATGGTGAAAATGTTCTTCTAGTAGACCTTGAGTGAGGACCGACCAAGTTAAAAAAATTCAAAATCTCTATATCTAACATTTTTTTTTGAAACCCCACGATAAAGTTTCTAACAGGATCACTTGATTCTTGTATTTTAGAAGTCTTTGTTGTCGTTGTTGTTCAAAAAACTGCGATGACTATTATAATTTTTTTTGAAAAAGTCAGACCGCGGTTAAAAAGCTGTCACTGCCCCTAGTCAGAAGCGGTGGAAAAACACATATTTCAACGACAATCTTTTGAAAAAACTATCAAAATGCAGTTTATCTAACCACCGCCCCAAACATACCCTAAATGTAGAAAATAGTGTGAAGCCCATCAAATAGAAAGTTATGAAGACTATAAATGATTATGTAGGGCCAATATATAGTGAGGTCTAGGTTTACTCCAAGAAGTCTAATACCTACATTCGATCTCAAACGTCATGATGATGTAGCAAGTAAAGCAAAAAATGGAAGATGTGCATGGCTTCTATAATTTAAACTCAACATACACTAAGGATAGCTACATTCTCCCTTAGATTAACATGCTAGTCAACTTGACCCTTCGACTTCTTAATTATGAGCTTTTGCTATCTTTTTTTAGGATGTCATTAATTAAAAATGCACCAAACTAATTTAAAAACATGACATTCATTGTTAGGGAAAAACTTTACCATTATGAGGTTATGCCTTTTGGCTAAAATAATAATGAGGCAACTTACAAAAATTAATGGGTCAGTTCAAAGATAAAAAAGGAACGAACATTAAGATTCATATTAGTGACTTTTGTTGAGGAGCAAGTCATTAGGACAAAATATTCTAGAACTAAAGGAGACATTCACCAGAATATAAAGTGTTCAATATGAGCCTTAACTTCTTAAAGGTTTTTTTGAAACCAAATTTTAGGAAATTCAAAGGTCTCTTTCATACAACCAGATGGATACATATGAAACCTAACAAGGCGAAGTGATCATAAAGATACATTCCTTAAGAAAGATGGAGCTATAATTATTAATTACTCAAATTCGTGGGACAAACACTTCATCTTCAAATTAGGTGAAAGATTATGGACATTATTTCTTACTTCAAAGATTATGAAACACTTCATTTGATGGATATTGCTAGAAATTTTTCTCATAACTAGTGAAACTTCTATCTTTGCTAAATTTATTATAGGGCACACAACTTAGTGGGCTGGTAGAAGAAGTGATTATTAGTAAGTTTATTTGATAAGACTAAAAAATAATGTCCCATCTGCTATATCAAAAAAGTATGTTCAAGGAGGTTAATGTAGAACCATGACAAAATACTTATTTTTTGTAAAGTTATTTGACATAAATTTATTGAAACTAATGATTTTCTTTACTTATTCCAAAATCATCATGTTGTTGGTTTTAGTATCCATATTGTATGTAGTGACTTATTATAATAAAATAGTATATAAGCTATTATATTACAAGATAAAATTCATATCATACTGTGCTAATATTTGACAACTTAATTTTCATATCATAGTGTACCCGTTTATTTATCTCCAAAGAATTGATTTAATGCAATATTTTACTACATTCATTTATTACGTTAAATATTAATAGATGGCCATTCACATGATTTCTTTAAATTTCAAAACCATAAGGTGGCTATCCAATGCATGCTTAATAAGATTATATATATATAGATAGATAGATATATTACATGGTTTTTCTTCATAAATTGTGTGATTGAACACAATAATTATTAGATATACTTATTCCATTACAAAAAGGAGTGGACAACTGTTAACATAAAAAACTTCCTTAGTATAGTACTCATCATGCTTGTTGTATTTTACTAATGAAGTTTTTTATCGATTTTGAATCACAATAAGTTTCTAGTGAATGCAATTAGTGATGATAACATTCAGTTTTTTTCTTATGTGTCCTATTATTTATTAGTACAATGTGATTTACTTCAAGATATTATGAGTTTGAGCTAAATAAACAGTCTAGTCTGTGACAAGAAACACTTCAATTCTATGGATAACTCAATACTTGTAAGGATATTATGAAACACTTCAATTCTATATATATATAAACATTCTATATATATATATATATATATATATATAAACATTCCATATATATGTGACAAGAAACACTTCAAATCTATATATATATATATATATATATATATATATATATATATAAACATTCCATTCAATTTATCAAAATGATTTCTTATGGAATAAATTACTAGAATTATAAATATAATAACTTTAATGGTTTATTACTAGACTTGAATTTTATCTGGACCCCATTGATTTAATTGAGCCTCATTCGCCATAATGTTCCATGCTAAAGTTTTCATACAATATTAAACTAGAAATCTTGTTTAGTATATTTTCAAATCAATTAAAAATTGAATTTTGCTTCTTAACATCATTAATTAGGTCAACTGGGTTAAATAGTTCAATGTGATCCAATTGAACCAACTTCAGAATTAAATAAAATTATCATTTTACTTGATAGAATTGATTATATCAATAATGTCTCTTAATTAGTTAACAACATCAGATAAATAAAACAGTATCATTAAGCTATGGTAAGCTCATTTACCATGAGCAGTCATAGGGTTAATACCATTATTAAATGGATAAGCATATGTACACCTAACTAAATGGTAACTTTCGAAAAAACTTGAGCTAGGTACTTCTCTAATTGGTGCCTAATATCAACCTAGTTCTCTTATGCTGATCTTGTAGCCGGAGAAGGAGAAAGTCAGTGAAAACCCACCTTATAAGCTTGGTGAAGTGAGGAAAATGAAAGGCAGATGAAATTCTATGTAAATAAAGCATCATTGAGCTTCCTTACTTAACAACTAAAAGATACCACAAAACCTTTACCTTTAGATCAGACAATTGCATATTCAATTAATGATTTGAGTATAGTTGGTGATTACTCCAACAATTTAACTCACATCATCCCAATTCCATTGAAGGTTAACCGCATCTCACCTCATTCAAGGTGGGAGCATCTAGTCCTCTATTGAGTGAGATGAGTGAACTAAAATAATATTAAAAATTATATTTAAAATTAAATATTTTGCATTCTTATCTAAACTAATTAAGTTGTTTTTTTATAGGAATTTTCATATGTTAAAATGTTAAGATACTTGGAGAACTTTTAAAGGAATGCTACAATGTTGTACCTACTACACCATAGCACCATATGGGGCTAAATTAGAGAAAAGAATCCAAGAGCACAAAACCACAACATTATATTTTAGCATACAATGCTTAAGAAAGTGTGTTGTAAAACTAGTTCAGTTGCATCATTGGCGATGATTAAAGATGGAATGTAGCCTGAGATCTTGGTGTTAGAGCACTATCTTTTAGTATCATAATGCCAGAACCTTAAATGATTTGGCATCACATAACCAAAGTTTATTGCCATTATGCTAATTGGATCATATTTTAATGCAAAAGGTAGATAGCTTAGCATCATAGATACAAGTCTCCACATTATAATCTTGGTTTTGCAGTATAGTAATGTTAGTCAGCAACAACGCAAACCCCAGAGTTTAGTTCATAAGCGGTTTTGGAGCAGATTTGGGGGTGACCTTGCAACTTTAGAGAGTTTATGTTGGAGGGGTAGGTGTAAGAGATAAGGACGAGTGTAGTGTGTTAGCAATGGAGATTATAGAGTGTGTTATAGAGTGCCTTAGTGTGTGAAAGCGAGTTTGCAAGGAGAAGATTTCAAATGAGAAGGTTGCACAAGGAAGGAAGAAAAATGGGATTAGAATCAAGATTTCAAAGACCTTATTTTATCATTCTATACTTTTCTTTGTATAGNTGCAAATTGAGTGGCACTTATGTAAATCTTCCAAGTTGTGAATTAAATAAATTAATTTTTTTAAGTTTGAAAACATTTTAGGTTATATTTTGACCAGCATGGCCTTGCTAAATTATATTAAGAATATAAGATATAGAAATATTATTGTAAAGCAATTTGGAAGAGATTTTTTAAAAGGTCGAAAATAAGTTTTTACTTTTAAAATTTCAAATTATAGATAATTTTTCATAACAATTTTTTATATTTTTTTATTATATAAATAGTGAGACATATATATCTATATATCTATGCGATCTGGTAATAAGGTATAGAAATATTATTTTAAAGCAATTTGGAAGAGATTTTTTAGAAGTTAGAAAATAAGTTTTTACTTTTAAAATTTCAAGTTATAGATAATTTTTCATAACAATTTTTTATATTTTTTTATTATATAAATACTGAGACATCTATATATATATGCGATCTGGTAGGTCTCGTCAAGCCAATCAGTTTGATTATAAGCTTAATGTCACGGACAAATAGTCTCACATTGGCTAGGTGTAGGGCCGAAAAACAGTATTTAAGTCCTGGGCTGCCCACCACCCATAAGAGCTCTTTTGGGAGGTGACAAGTGGTATCAGAGCAGATTACTGCCTGCCAAGTGTGTGGACTCTCCATGGTCCAGTGGGACCCTCGGTGAAGCCGATCCGTGACGAGGGCGTCACGTGATTGGGTGGAGGAGAATGTCACGGACAAATAGTCCAACATTGACTAGGTATAGGGCCGAAAAACAGTATTTAAGTCCTGGGCTGCCCACCACTTGGGCTGCCCACCACCCATAAGGGCTCTTTTGAGAGGTGACATTAAGCTTGCTAAAATTAGTGTTCTAGATGAGTTTAATTTGACTTTAAATGATTTGTATAAAAATATTATCTCGAGATCCGTGTCATGCCTTAGAATTCATGTCGAATGAAGAAACTTTCTTGGTAGCATATCAATAGTGATTATTTTTAACAAAAAAATTACAAGTATTGCGGTAAATATTTTCAAAATTAAAATCCCACATATTAAATGTCATGACATCAATAATTGCAACACAAATCTTCAGAACCCCAAGACTAACTAGAACCATGAAAGCTTGCACATGAAAGAATTAAGTTTCAATGATGTTCAAAGTCAATACTTCTGTATGTATTATAATGCAAACTATTCATACTCCTATATACAAAAAAAAAAAAAAAAAACCGTGCACCGTTAATGACCTGTAGGCCTTATCTGTTCTATCCTATTGAGATTTATTGATTCAATAATTTAGGGACCCATAGAGTGAGAGTTATGTTATGGCATGCTTTTTTATGTATCATATTACACTTTTTATGTTACACTATTTTTGATGCATTACTTTACAAGCTTTTTTATGAATTACAATGCACACTTTTTTGATCTGTCATATTTCATGCTCCGGGGCGTTTTCATGCAATCCAAGCTTGAGCTAGTTTAGGTCTGGCTCTTGTTCGACTTGTTCGAAGTTAGCTCATAATCAAAGTTCCTCGTGAATGGTGTCTTTGTGTTCGACTCAATTTACATATTATTGTTATGTTCTGCTTGAAATTGACTCCTTTCAATTAATTTAAAAAATAAATGTAAGTATTTAAATTCAAACATGCAACATTCCTAACCATAAAAGATATGAAACCACATGATCACACAAGTTATGACAATTTAAACTTAGGTACAAGTACATATAATATATTATTGTATAAATATTATATATAATTTCTTTATTTCGAGCTAAAATGAGTCAAACAAATAGTTGATCATGTTTGGCTCATTTATACTTCGAGTTTAAAAAAATTATTTATGTTCAGCTTGCTTGCATAATGAACAATTTGAATGCAAACTATTTAACTTATCAAACACAAACAATTAACGAACAACCATCATTTTGACAGCCCAATTCACACCTTCATCAATAATGAATTTTTCTAGAATTCCCCAAATAATTTTATATTGATATTTTTCCCACGTCTTTGAAGATAATTTTTGTTCCTCATCACAAACTTGCGTTCCGGATCATTTTTTTGTCCTAATGTTCTTACTTTTTGTCTAAGTGAATTTCAATACACATCACCCCCACCCCCACCAGGTGTAAAGGGAAGAAGAGCCTACAAACACTCTAATAAATAAAGGAAGATTTACATACATAATACTCAATTCTTATGTATTTACAGATATAGCACCTATTCTTAAATTTTTGCATACATGCCACCTTACCTATGCATGAAAAGGTGTAGTATTCACTTCTACCTATGCATGAAAAGGTGTATTCACTTCTTAAAACTAAAAATGGTGGTATATTTGATGTGATATGAAAGATGTGCGGTACAAATGTAAAAAAGTAAATTAGATGTTTTATAGAAAAATACATAAGAATTAAGTAAATGCCCCATAAAAATATAATGGATACGGTTTACAGATCATCAAAACTTGGAATCTCATCTCAACCCATCAATAAAAGTGTTTAGGGGTAGAAAAGTGTTATGTTTGTCAACAAAAATAGCCATCTACGCCATTAACTTTTCACATTTATGCACACGGTTTTAAAGAATAACAACGTGAAGAATGTTAAGGAATATATCATAAATTCAATATCAATTGATGCAAATATTATACAAGATTTCAAAATACAAAAAACAAGTGCATTAAAATGAAAAATATGTACAACAAGCAGGTATATTCGAGAACTAGAATAAATACAGACGCACCTTTAAAATAACCAATGTTTCTTCTTTGGCTTGTAATTGACTTTAAGATCTACAAATGTAGAAATAAGAAAAACCATTGATTATAAACCGATAAAAATTAGGAAACCATTAAGAAAAAACATCAAGTTGAATAAAGTAATGGTTGCAGACTATCAAAAAGAAATTTGATATTTTTTAAAATTAGAAAAAACCTTGGAGTTCATAAAGCGAATTGTAATGTACTTCAGACCAAAAGCTTAGCCATAGCTCTGCATATCAAAGGAGAAATAAACGGTTACAAGAAAAATATTACAGGTAAACGATAACGTAAATGCTGAAAAAGAATAAAATGTTTACTGGTATTTATTCCAATATGCGATTAATAGCGATCTTCAAGGTACGCTAACATGTTTATTACCTCTCTCTCTCTCTCTGTCTTGTATTTAGAAGTGTGACTCCTATGAATATTGGGACTTAGTGTATGATTCATGCCACCTTACTGAGTATATAAGATTCTATTTCCATGATTGAAACTCACGATATACAGTGAAAAACCTCAATGTGTCTGGTTCAAACGCTCACCCCGTTCCCAAAAAAAAAAAAAAAAGAAGAAAAGAAAAAAATCAAGAGAAAACCAAACATTATTCTATGCTCCCTTTTTCTTGTGAAAGCCAGCTTTGTTGTGTTGTGTGTTAAGCAAATAATGTCTGTGTTTCTTGTGAAAAGCCATAAATATGGATTTAAGCGCAAGAAATCTTTCAAGACCACCATGATTTTACATTTTGTGATGTAGGATGAGGTTGAATCATGCAGATCATCAATGTTCACCAATGCAACTGGCATTGGCCCTGAGAAGCTTGTATTAAATTGTCAAGAAAAATCTATTTTCGTTAAACTACAATAGAAAGTAGCTTTCGTGGTTCATAGAACTTGAAACTAGGAGAGTAAACTATTATAGCCATTCAATGTCAGCAAAGTTTTCCATAAATGTACTAGATATGTACAAACGATAGCTTTAAAGTTGCAAATCAAACTTAAGATAAAATACATGGATTTACGGCGTGATTATTAAAAATGATTTAGGCAAACCAATATAAACTTATGTTCTCTTCCTTGTCACTTAATATTCATCTTTATAATTTTTACTCAATTTATTCAAACTCTCGTACCTCCATGTTTACAGTGAATAGGCTATGAACATAAATGGCCTTCAAATATTGCTACTTGATTTTAAACAGCCAAATCATTGCCCACTTAAGTTTGTTTAATAGTCACATACCTAACTCTTAATTTAAAAATCTTTATTGGATATAATTTTATATGCTCAGCACCAAGTAACCTATATGATCGTCTCTTCTTAAGAATGTAGAAGATCAGAGTTAATGTGGAGCAAAAGAAGGGGAGATTTTGAAGCTAGGCATCTTCCTTAACCTTGACCATACAATCATTTGAGTTCTCCATTCTCATGTCTCCCGCAATCTATAAGAAGTCATCTTCGGGATCTCAAACTTTATTTTAGCATCTCTAATTCTTTTAGTTCTTGTATTTGCTAGAGATCAAAATCATCCTTAAGAATATAGAAATGTGCGAACCGATTTAACCAGGCAGTTTTTAAATATTGTTTAAAAAGAAGTAAAACAAACATAACAGTGCAGCTTCTACAGGGACAAGAGCACAAAGTCATGAGGAGAATTTATGAATGGGAGGCCTGATTATGCTTTACTTGGTGTGACAATCACCTTGTGATATGCGAGTCATATCCATTGAGCTAACATCTTTAGATGATTCAAATTTTTATAATTTCAATGTTCTCCAATATGAATCTCCATAACACGCAAAGGAAACTTTACTAAGAAGATTTATCCAGATTCATATTGTGGCTCTTCAAGATGAGATTCATTATGTTCAACTCGGCGCTACATTAATCAATCAAAATCATCCAATAAAGTTAAAATTTTTCATATTTTATTAAATGTCAACTTAATCAATCAAATCATCCCCCAACATAAAGATGAAAAATAAAAAATTTACCCAATCTAGTTTTCAGCATTCTTTTTGCTTGCTGTTGTCCATTGTCATAGGATATGCTCGTCTCCTCTGTTCTCATATTTGATACACACCAAATCTCCGTGTTTATATGCAAATGAAGTTGACTCTTAGCCATCACCTAATTCTTGACAGCTGCAATTATGCACGCCTTAAATGCCTTTACCATCTCATAGAGACTACTGATTCATAGATCATGGCCCATTCTACTAGAAAACTAAGTTTCATATTAAGTTCCAAAAGGTACTTTGGGTAGTTTGGCATGTTTGGTAAATAAAAATATTCCATATAAGTGTAGTTTATGTAGTTTTATTCTTGATAGTTCTAGCTAAGAACAAAATATTAATTCATTGTTTCTCAATTATATAAAAAGCAATCCATTAATAAATCACTACATATTTTTAGATAAAAGAAATATAGCCTTTCGGCTTCTTTTTTAATACTGTATGTAGGCATCTAACCTAAAATTAATTCATTTGCCTTATCAGAACCGGTTGACAAATTTTTATAGGTTCTTTTTGCTTACAGAATTAATGCATAAGTTTCAGTCTTCCATGAGAAAGGTCGTCATAAGAAGACAACTATAATATAGCTTACAAAGTTGGTAGGGATGACACACCCTTTCTCATGGTAAAAATCTATGGCTCCTAACCTATTGTCTAGTGCATGAAGGAAATAGAATGCCAAAAAATCATATAAATATATGAGAATTTTTGGAAATGACCAAAATCACATTTTTAAACTTGATAGCAGTAAATAACTACAAAAAACAAACGGCAGCAAGCATTACCTCTTCGGGGAGCCTGATTGTGTGGAAGAATTTCAACAAAACATGTATCCCTAAATGATGTTAGTAGACAAATTTTGGCCCCAAACTGCAAAGAAAAGATAAGAGTCAAACAGGATTCATATTGTTCAAAAATAACCAAAGCATAAGATCGTAAACTACTCCACTAACAAGGAGATCAGGATGCCAAGAAGAAGAAAAAAAAAAAGACAAAGCAATCAACACCAAATAAAAAGGAGCTTATAAAGATCACGTAACCAAACTAACTAGTAAGCAATCACAGAAGTGATAACCTCTTTGGTGGAGAAAGAAACATAAAGTAAAAAAGAAGAAGAACAAAACTTAAAAGTGAAATTTTTGCTCAATCAAAATTAAGGTGGTATGAATTTATGGCACCCATAAAGTCCTCCAATCCCACCCTTGTATTACAATAG
The DNA here is from genome assembly GCA_003013225.1 of Phalaenopsis aphrodite. NCBI lineage: Eukaryota > Viridiplantae > Streptophyta > Magnoliopsida > Asparagales > Orchidaceae > Phalaenopsis > Phalaenopsis aphrodite. Next base: position 9,110,681 of record NEWO01000002.1, on the reverse strand, counting down.
TGGAATACAAGGGACCAAATTTTAGTATATTAGTAAATGGACACAAATCCACTCAAAAGCTCAAGCGAATGGTCAATATAGACGGACTTTTCCACTTTAATACTCAGTCCTCACTATCAATTTATTCAATAACTCATTTATTGATTAATTGTTGGTATCGGACTTTTCCACTTTCATTTCCATCTTAACGAACTCCCCTTTACCTGAGAAACCTATATATTGACCATCAATCTATATCAAATATAAGTTTTTCAAGACCATCGAATGTTATGCACCAAAAGCTCACCCAATCATGTCAATCATACATGGGAGTAGCTTATTCTCAGAAGTCACGAAGGCCCTAAGAGGCATTAAAAAAATGAGCAACCCACTAGATCATTGTTGGTCAGTCAACTTTAATGTCACCATAAACTAGTGGATGGATGCCTACAAACTAAAAAATTAAGCTAATAAATAAGGACCATCACAAATGGAGGAGTAAAAACACTTCAAGAAATTCGGGGACATGCAGTCCAAAAAAATAGATTTACTTTACATGCCATGGATGGGATAAAAACACTTAAAAAATAAATATTAACTAGATTTATGAGCCAACTAAATAATTGAAATAGGATTAAAAAAAAAAAAACATAGGCACATGACAACAAATATGATTACAAGCAAAGAAATATACCATTAAAAATTATTTTCAATCCAATGGTCCTCAATTTTGATACTGATTCAATTTAGATATCTTGATTAAGAAAAGAGCAGCCTAACATATTTCCAAGTTCTAAAAATTGTAGTTCAAAGATGTTCCTCAAATTGAAGAAACAATTCCAAGAACATAAAGAGACGGCTACAACTGTAGTGAGCAGGCATAAAGAGCCGTGGGAGCCCTGTCCCGAGATTCTATCGTCTGGATAGAACCGATAAAAACCTGAAAGGGCCGACTGGCTCTCCCACACTGGTTTGGATCCTCCTTTTCATAAGGGATCCAATCCTACGTATCTAGGACTTACTTAAGTGGTTCCTTTATTTGAGGTTTGCAGTTTTTCATGTATTTTGTTTATGACAGTCGCCAAATTTACATCGAGGGTTGTATCTAAGAGATTGGGTGGGGTTCAGGTTATATCTCTCCCGAGATGGTGATTATCTTCCCCATCCCCATCTGCATCTCCCCTCACGAAGCTGTCGACCATCCTCCATCACTGCAGCAGCCCCAAATAACACTCGTTTCCAGTTTTTCACTATAGTCTTCACATTCCAACTTTCTTGCTCGCTACCACTGCCGCTTTTTGTTGTAGTATAGTCCTCTGCTTCACCCATTCACTCCCGTCATTCAGAAAACAACAAACCTGTTATTTTCTTGTTGTCCCTGGCTGTTCTAGCTTTTCCCACCACGCCTCACTGCTTCGCTTGCCATCACACTTGACGTCTTCGCCGTCCTAGCCCTCTGCTTCACTGCCAACAGGATTCCAACACCTCCTTTTGATGTCCCAACCACCCACAACCCATTTCAGTCACCTACCTTTGCTCCCCAACCACCTAGCCGGCCTCCACCATCCATGGATCGAGCCTTGGTGCGAGCTTGTGTCATGTTTGTTGTAATTTCTCTTTTAAGTGTGTTTGATTGTAACAACCTATTTGCTTTCAGTCATAATATTTATTTTTCCTATTGTGGTTTGAGTTAACTCTGGTATCATTTGGTATCGAAGTTACCTAGTCCTATCCTAAGGTTTCTAGCATCCCCTTTATCTCCACCCACAAATTTTCTTTCCCACCCTCCATCATTGCCTTATATACTTCATTACACCTATCAAAACCCAAATCCTAATCATGTCATTGAAGAAATGATAATCAAACGACCATCAAGTCTTTATCGTGGACGAGAAGCAACGACAACTCCGCCGAGTGCTATGACAACTAGATGAAATTAAGGGAAGGAAACCATCAAGACGGGTCACCCATAGCCACAATAATGACTTGCTAGATCGAATGAATAGAATGAATGTCTTCCACCATACGGATGTTAGGAATGAAGAACCTCTATCCTGAAAACGTGACCTGAAATATCTAAGAAGCCAAAATTTTGAAGTAAAAGTGGATTTGTCATATTTCGATGGCTACATGGATTAGGACGAGGTCATCAAGTGGCTCTATACATTCAAATGTGTTTTTGAGTGACAGGACGTCCCCCGGATGGAATAGTGAAACTAACTACCATCAAGTTCATGAAGAGTTCATCTCATTGGTGGCCAAACTTGAAAGTTCTTCGAAAGTGAGAAGAGGAGTAAAATTACTACCTGGTCCCAAATGAAACGAGAGATGCGGCGTCATTTCCTACCAGGTCACTACAGACGTGATGCTCAGATCTCAATTTAAAAAATGGAAAGACCACATTGTCGAACGATCACTACGACTTACAAACAAGGTTCAACCTCAGGACCTGACAACCAGAGTATACCCAGGGACACCCAAGCCGATCCCGCCTGAAAAAAAAACTAAATTAAGTGTAGAGAACAAGTGGAGCGAACCATTATTCCTAAATCTGTCCCAGCCATAAAGTATTTTGAGTACCACAAATTTGGGAGCAGATTGCACAACCAGGGGGATAATATGTTTCACTGAATAGGGAGTTGTTGAAGAAAAAGACAATGTCATAGTAGACACTGAAGAATATGAGGACACAAATGAGAAGGCCATATCACAATAAATGAGGGAGGAAAGCTTCAAGCTGATGCCATAAGAGAAACTTCAATAGAATTCACATTGGCGGTTCAAGACAGTTTGAAGTTCAAGGAACCAACACTAGACACCTAATAAATTCATATAAGAGGAATTAAGACTTTGCAGATAGATATGCTTCTTCCTAAGTTACCCGTACTGATGGAGGTCCAACATGTCAAAGATGAGTCTTTTTTTTGTCACTTCTTGAAAAATATATGAAATTAATTGGGTGTTAAAATCTATTCGGCAGTGTAAACTCCCGACAGGTGATTAGGCGAGATAAATGAAACACAATTTTAGAAGTTGTCATAGAAGCTTAGTAGGAAAAAAAATCTTAAATGGGATGCAGACCCTACCATAGGAGAAAAAACATCTCCTAAGCGGTTGCTAGAGAGAGTTGCACAGTCTGCCATAGAGTTCGTCTCAAAGTTGAATCTTCCATACATACTTGTTTACCAGATACATCCAGTCGATTACAAGGAATTAAAAAGGCAAATTATGAAACTAGAGGTTCTAGAGTTATTTTGGGAGAATCTACGATTAAATGTGGCTATAGCTCGGGTTGTGCCAAAAGTGGATATAAATTTATTCTATGAGAATGTGCTATGGAATGACAATGCCAACATGAGTGACTTTTTGGGAAGTTATAATAGCTTCACCACCTTCAACGTGACTTAACGGACTACTATGAGTTGATAGAAGCTTCGAAAAATAAAATCAAAGCTCCCCCAATCCCAGGATACTGACGCGCGAGCTACCGGAACACCCCCTTTCGCGACTTATGCTATAGTGCATGGGCATAAAGAGACACGGGAGCCCCATCCTTTGATTTTATCGTCTGGAACAAAATAGTCCAAACCTGAGAGGGTGTCGACCGCCTCTCCCATGTTGGTTTGGCGCCTCCTTTCCGTAGAAGGATCAAACCCTAAGTATCTAAGGCCTCTTTATGTGGTCATTAGTTTGAGCTTTGCAGTTTTTTGTGAGTTTTGTTTAGAACCACCACAGATGTTTGTTCTTCTCCCTTTGAGGGTTGTATCTAAAGGATTGGGTGGTGCTCCAGCTATATCTCTCTCCAAAGGTGGTAATTAGCCTACATATCCCTCGCACCTTCCCCCACCACTCTCCCAATCATCCTCCATCGCTCCAACTGCCCCAAACATCACTCATTTGTTGTTTTTCATTGTAGTCTTCCCATTCTAACCTCCCTTGCTCGCTGCCACAACCCCGAATAGCCGCCCTTTATTGTCCCGCAATCCCCTGCTTCGCCAATTCGCTGTTGTCATCTAGAAAACAACTGTTGTTTTCCTGCTGTCCCATTGTTGTTCTGGCCTTTCCCACCACACCTCGCTGCTTTGCTTGCCACCCCACTTGCTGCCCCCATTGTCCTAGCTGTCCACTTGGGTGCGAACGTGATTCCATTCCCTCCTTTTGCTGTCCCAACCACCTATAATCTATTTCAGCCACCTACCTCCGCTCCCCAACCATCTAGCTGATCTCCACCACTCATGGACCGAGCCCTAGTGTGATTTTGTCGTGTTTATTGCAATTTCTCCTTCAAGCGTGTTTGATTGTAACCGTCTATTTGCTTTCAGTAATAAAATTTATTTTCCTATTGTGATTTGGGCTAGCTCCGGTATCATTTGGTATTAGAGCTAGGTCAGCATCCCTCATATCTCCACCCATAAATTTTCTTTCCTACCCTACATCATCCTTATATACCCCCTTTCACCTACCCAAACCCAGATCTTAACCATGCTCTTAAGGAGATAATAGTTGAACGTCATTCAAGAATTTACCAGGAAAGTGATAAAGCAACACCTCCATAGAGTGCTATGACGGATCGATGAAATTAAGAAAAGGATATCATCTATATGCATCACCCGTAGCCACAACGGTGACTTGGTAGATCGAACGAATTAAGTGAATCTCTTACACCATACAGATGTCAATGATGAAAAATCTCTACCCAAAGACTTAACTTGAAATATTTGAGAAGTAGAAATTTCGCAGTAAAAGTGGATTTGTCATATTTCAATGGCCACATGGATCATGACGAGGTCATCGAGTGACTCTGGATTTTAGAATGTGTTTTTGAGTGTCAGAACGTCCCACCGAACGAAATAGTGAAGCTAGTCACTAGCAACTTAAGGAAGACTTCATCTCAATGGTGGGCGAACTTGAAGGTTTTGCGACAGTGAGAAGGGAGTAAAATTACTACATAGTCCCAAAAGAAATGGGAGATGTACTATCAATTCTTAACATCTCACTAGAAACTGGATGTTCAGACCCCAGTTTGAAAAATGGAGAGAACGCATCACCATGTGACCACCAAATCTTACAAGTAGGGTTCAACCAAAGATCTTACAACTAGAGTACTAGAGTATACCTAGGGAACATCCAAGCCGACCTTCCTGAAAAGAAACTCATTCAGAGTAGAGAAAGTGGAGCAAATCAATATTTTTTAAATTTGTCCCAATCAGAAAGTGTTTCAAATGCCACAAATTTAGGTATATCGAAGCATATTGCACAAGCGTAAGATAATATATTTCACTAAGCATAGAGTTGTTAAAAAAAGGGACAATGACACGATAGATATTGAAGAAGATGAGGATATAAAGAAGTACTAGATCCTAAATGATGAGGGAGGAAAGCCTCAAGTTTAGGTCATAAGGAAGACTCCAATAGAATTCACATTAGCGGTATAAGACATTCCTAAGTTCGAGGAACCGACACCAGACACATAACAAACCCAAATAAGAGAAATTTAGACTTTTCAAATAGATAGACTTCTTCCCTAGTTGTCCCTACTGAGGGAGGTCCAATATGTCATAAATAAGACTCTTTTGTGCCACTTCTAGAAAAATGTGGAGTCGGTTGGGTTTTAAATCTATTTAGTAATGTGCCCCCAACAGATGATCAGGTGAGATGTAAGAACCACAACTTTGGAAGTTGTCATGGGAGCTTTGTGGGAATAAAAGTTGTCGATAGGATCCAGGCCCTACCAGGGGAGAAGAAGAGGTCTCTCCTGAATTGTTGCAAGTGAGACTTACTTAGTGTGCCATAGAATTTGTCCAAAAGTTGAATCTTCCTTACATACTTAATTACCAGATACATCCAGTCGAGTACAAGGAGTTGAAGAGATAAATCACGAAACTAGTGGCTTAAGAGTTACTTTGGGAGAATCTACAATTATATGCAGCTACAAGTTAGGTTGTGCCAAAAACAAATGAATATTTATTTTATCAGGATGTGCTTGAAATGAAAATGTTGACAAGAGTGATTTGCTAGGAAGTTATAGTAACTCCACCACCTTCAACATGACCGAACTGACTAGCATGAGGAGACACAAACAGTAATAAATAAGGTGGAAGCTCCCCCAATCAGGGGAGATTCATGCGGAAGCTATTGGAACACCCCACATTACACAACTTATGCTATAGTGCACGAGCGTAAAAGAAAAGCGGAAGCCCTATCCCGCGATTCTATCATCCAGACCGAACTAGTCAAGATCTGGGAGGGCTAACCGACTCTCCAACGTTGGTTTAGAGCCTCATTTCCATGGGGGGTGGGGGAGGGGGGTACATTTCTAAGTATCTAGGGCTTATGTGGTTCATTTGTTTAAGATTTGCAGTTTTTTGAGTGTTTCGCTTAGGTCAATTGTCGACGTTCGGTCTTCTCCCTTAGAGCATTGTATTCAAGGGATTGAGTGATGTTCTGACTGTATCTCTCTCCCAAAATAGTGATTATTTTCACTATCCCCTTCCGCATGTTCCCCACCATGTTCCTGACCATCCTCCATGGCTGCAACCGCCCCGAACAACACTTGTTTGCTGCTTTTCATTAAAGTTTTCCTATTCCAACCCTTCTTGCTCATTGCCACCGCCCCTGACAGCTGCTCTTTGTTGTCCTGTAGTCCCCCGCTTCACCCATTCGTTGCCATCATCCGAAAAAGACAAACCTATTGGTTTCTTGCTGTCCCCATGGCTATTCTAGCCTTTCACACCATACCTCGCTGCTACGCTTGCCACCCCATTTGCTACCCTTGCTGTCCCTGGCCTCCGCTTCACTGCCAACGTGATTCTAGCCCTTCCTTTTGCTGTACCAACTGCCTACAACCCATTTCAGCCACCTATCTCCGCTCCCCAACCACCTAGCCTACCTCCACCACCTATGGATTGAGCCCTAGTCTGAGTTCGTGTCGTGTCTGTTATAATTTTCCTTTCAAGTGTGTTTGACTGCAACCGCATATTTGCTTTCAGAAATAATATTTGATTTTCATATTATGGTTTGGGTTAACTCCGATACTATATCTTGCTGATAAAAATTCACTTTTCAAATTTTCTTCTATTATACAAGGCTCATCAAGTTGGTAGAGTTGTTCCAACCAGATTATGGCATGAAGGCTTCAAACCTACTCCCCTAAGAAAATTAGACTATTTCAATTCTCTCATTCATATGGTGGTTAAGGTTGGTATTCAATGGTTGTTTATAGGTTAATGTGGATGTTTTCATATTTGAGTTATGGAAATAACCTCTCTGTAAATACAAGGAGCTAAGATTGTATACATCAACCCCTCCCAAGACCCCCCTTTAGCAGGAAATTCATGCAACTAGTATGCTTCTTTAATTTACATTTCTCATTAATAAATCTAATGAATAATTTAAGTATCTACCAACAAAAGAGAAAAAAAAAATGCTATCTGACACACTCTTATCCTATACACTATCTGTCATTTTTATCTCCTCATCTACCCTGAACAAGACACATCAAGGCAAGGGATAATGAATCAAACCAAATGCAACATTATAGAATACAAAATTGCAAAACCAATGCAATGATATTTTTATTTTTTTATGCAATCTTAATCTAAATCAAAATAAAAACATATACATATTGCCATAAAGATTCATTTGGGAGCAAAATATCTAACACAAAAGCTATTTCTAAGGTTAAAGATGTTAAAACATTCATTAAATTTAATAACAAAAAAAAAAAAAAAATCAAATTGCTCACACAAAGTTTAACTACTTTGCTAATGAGCCATTCATTTCTTATCTGTGGTATTTGCCAAAAGAATGCTCTCATCAAGCATTATTTCCTTTCTATCTACCAATAGCTTGTATCAATATGATTGAAAATTGTTGATGTTATAAACAAAAAATATAAATAAAAATCTTAGTGGTCGGTTGAGAAGAGAATAATTTTTATATTAGAGATAAAAAACATGCAATTTCCCTTCATAAAAAAAAAACCAAAGTAATAAATCTTTTCAATTGAGAATGTTCACTGCATATAATGTGTTAACAATGGTTAATGTACAATCACATCAAAAGTTTTCATAAAAAAACCAGCTGAAATAGCAAAAAGAATCAGCGTGAAAGCAAAAAAAATAGAGGGGGGAAAAAATAAAAATAAAAAAATAAAAATAAATAAAAAAAATGGTGCATGCCATCAACAAGGTTAATAAGCAAGTTATATCTATTGCAAGTTAAAAAATATTATTTTGCGTTGGATTGCGAACATGAAGAAATGCTAGAATAATAACCTTATCAGCAGCCGCCTGTAAGGTAACATGATCTCCCCATTCACCAGACCTGCAATAGATCAATTTATAAAGTGCAAAGTAATCAGATAGTGAACTTCAAACTATAGGAATATAAATCCTTCTAGGTCTACATCTAAACAGTCAAAAGAAGTAAGATTATAGCAATAACTCACTTGGACATTTTCTTACAATATTGTTTGTACTTCATGGGAACATAGCCTTCATAAATGGAACGAAACTCCTTTAGCTGAAAAGTTAAATTTTGTAAGACATTATTCAGTTCACAAAATTAACAAAGAAACAATAATTTTATCGCAGGATGAATGCAAATATATGAAACTCGTGAATATTAATTTTGATGGTTAAGTGCTGAATAAACAGATGCACTTTTCAGGATTAGTCCAGAAATAGCTCGTGGCAGATGTGCTTGGAGAATATAAGCATACAGCAGGTGCAATGGAAGATTTCATTCTTCAATGAAAACTATAAAAATTTAATTTGGTAAAAATAGCGAAGTAATTATCTCATTATTTCTAAAAAAAGGGATTGGTGCAAGAAGCAAAAATGTTACCCTTAGAGGCAGTTAGAGTGTAAAATATAAGTTTAAGAGTAGAAATATTAGAAACCTGTTTCACAACTTCTTTTCGAACAATTTTGTGGTATTCTGAAGAGCCATACAGTTGGTCAGAGATTGCCCGAAACTGGAATATCCCAAAAAGTTACATAAGGCTTTTTTTTCCAAAAATTTCAGGGTTATTGTACTGAGAAATAAGAGATAATTTATGTTTTTGCCAAACTGACCTGACAATTGCCATCACCGGAGATCTTCACTTCAAATAAACCATAAGCAGTTAACCTACCGAAAAATTTAAAACAAAGAAATTAGCATGGAACAATGGAACATTAGAAAACTTGAGCAATTTCTATCAAATTCAGAAATCTTGACTTAACTTGAGTCCTTTAGCGATCAAAAAGATCAAAAACCTCAAGATTGTAAGGGCCAAAATAGATTATTTTAATTTTTTGAATAAAAAAAGCGACAGGAAATAATGCATTTAGTTGGTGTTTGGTAGCATCCTGCTAAAAGGATTTAGCCACAGATTAACTTAAATCCAACCAAACATTAAAAAAATGAAAATTAAATCTAACACTTTGTTAGATCGAATTTTCTCGCGTTGTCTATTTTACGACATAAATCTTGATTTAGTGAATCTGATTACAAGGCATATTTATTATTTCATCGTTAGTGAGCTCCTACGTTTGCGATTGCATTTGATAAATCTGGATTTATTGGATTTTATAAATCCTATTTAACATAAATCTATGTTGCAGCCAAACACCACCCCACTGTAGTAGATAATATATCTCATAATTTTGCTAACATAACTTCTGGGTTATACATATCCAACTTGTGTTCATGATGCAAGAAGGGGTCCAAGAAGTATCAATATTTTTTTAGAAATAAAAAAATGAGACATGCCAACAAGTTGCCCTAGGTATTTGAGTATTCAACAATACTGAGACATTATGATAGCGCTCTAGATCTTTCCGTAGTTCATAGATCTGTTCTAACATTCTTCTTTTATAGCAATTTCATTCCCAACTTTTTGATTGAGGTAGCACATAAATTGTATACTATAAACGACTTATGAAGGAGAAAGTTACGCCATCTTTTCAAATTTCAAAGACCTAAAGGAAAGATAGAGCTTCATTTTGGAATTGGAAACTCTATTAAATTTCTAAGAACTCTAAATTTCATTGTCTTGAGACTAATTTTGACAACATTAGTGGTTAAAAACCTCTTGAAAAGTAAAAAAGTACCTATCAATATAAATTTGATAAAGATAATGAACGTCTCTCATACATACTTTGCCTCGCCACAATGTCAAGGGTAGTGATCTGTGCGGTCTATAAAGTCTAGAGCAGCTCCATTGCTGAAGTCCATTATTGAGAAAATAGGAATGGCGCCACAGTGAAATCCTCTACATTTCAAGATAAGATTATTTCACTTGCAGCTTTTGTGGAAGTTTTGGTGAAACAAGACTGTTTAATCTTCATTACTGCTAACTCCAGGTTTGTGGAAGTTTATAGCCTTGATAACCTGACGCAGGAACTTTACGGCACATCTTTCCACGCTACTGTAGCTGCCACAGTAGCACAGGATTCAATATCACAGGAGACAACTAAAACAGCCCCGTTTTTCTTCACTATGATTTCTTTCCTATTATCTTATTCATTCCTTTTCAGTCATTTCTTATATATGTATTGTATTAAGGTTTGGAAGTTAATTTTTATGGTGTTTTTGGTCAAGAGAGCAATCGGCGTTTAGGGTTTCACCTTCTAGGGCTATATCCGAAGGTAAGAAAGTACTTCAGTCATAAATTATTAGAGGTGGCGATCTCCTTTCAAGGGACTGAGTGGTTCTTCGGCTGCAGCTCATTCTCGAGGGTATGCTTATCCTTACCCAACTCCTCTACAACCTTTCCAGTTACTGTCATTGCCTCCCCCCCCCGCCTTGATAACCTGACGCAGGAACTTTACGACACATCTTTCCACACTATTGTAGCTGCCACAGTAGCACGGGATTCAATATCACAGGAGACAACTAAAACAGCCCCGTTTTTCTTCACTATGATTTCTTTCCTATTATCTTATTCATTCATTTTCAGTCATTTCTTATATATGTATTGTACTAAAGTTTGAAAGTTAATTTTTATGGTGTTTTTGGTCAAGAGAGCAATCGGCGTTTAGGGTTTCACCTTCTAGGGCCATATCCGAAGGTAAGAAAGTGCTTCAGTCATAAATTATCAGAGGTGGTGATCTCCTTTCAAGGGACTGAGTGGTTCTTCGGCTGCAGCTCATTCGGCTGCAACTCCTCTACACCTTCTAGGGCTATATCCGAAGGTAAGAAAGTGCTTCAGTCATAAATTATCAGAGGTGGTGATCTCCTTTCAAGGGACTGAGTGGTTCTTCGGCTGCAGCTCATTC